>BSBM01000449.1:9277500-9877500 GCA_027924585.1 Larix kaempferi
AGTTAACTCACTAATTGGGAGCTACTCACTGTGAACTTCCAGACGGACTTCAGTTTTGAAGATGAGAACCCATTAATCCATGAAGCATTACAGCTAATCAAAAAGCACATATTCCAGGATGACTGTCCTCATCAAAACATAACATTGCAGGATTTTTTTGGGACAGATTGCGTTCCTGTGCACTTACAATCAGAATGGAAGGAACATGAAGAGAACTTTAACGAGTGTTACAACTTAGCTGAAGATACCAATGATACAAATGAAGACGATGAGGAGGACCCGCGCAACATAGATATACCAGATTCAGAAGGCGCGGGCGAGGTAGAAAGACCTCCGTTGGAAATCCCAGATATGACTGGACCAATAAAAACACAAAAAGTGAACATTGGCATAGACAAAGAGCTGAAGTTCGCATCAATAGGAGATTATTGGGACGATCAGACTCTTGCAGAGATCGCAGATACCTTACATGAGTATCAGGAACTATTTCCAACAAAATTTAAAGAGATGAAAGGAATTTTGGGAGACCTAGGGGTCATGAAAATACCTTTAAAGCCAGGTGCTAAACCTGTCAAGCAGAGGCCATACAGATTGAATCTGCGCTACAAGGGAAAAGTCCGCGCAGAGCTAGATAAGATTCTAAAGGAAGGAATCATTGAACCGGTCGAAGAATCTAAATGGATTAGCCCCATGGTTGTTCAAGACAAGAAAGAAAAAGGAGAGATCAGGATTTGTATGGATCTCAGAAAATTGAATGATGCTTCCATGCACAACCCATTTCCTACTCCATTCACAGATGAAGTGCTTGATAACATTGAAGGAAATGAGGCATATTCTTTCACTGATGGTTTCTCTGGTTACCATCAAATCAGGATTGATCCCGCGAATAGGCATAAGATGACATTTGCCACAGAATGGGGGTCATTCCAGTACACCATCATGCCTTTTGGTTTGAAGAATGCACCTACCATATTCTCCAGAGTCGTCGTCGCAACATTTAATGATTTTATGCACAAGTTTTTAGAAGCGTACTCTGATGATTGGACTGTGTTTGTTCTATTGAAAAATCATTGCACGAACCTCTGCATGATGCTCTAAAAGTGTCGACAGCATCAAATATCGTTGAATTTGAAGAAGTGTATTTTCTGTGTGCCCTATGGAATTTTACTTGGCCACTTTGTCTGTAAGTAAGGATTGATGGTAGACCCTGCGAAGATTGTAGTCATCGCAAACTTACCAACACCAAATTCAGTCAAGATGTTGCACTCTACCTTAGGCCATACCGGATACTACAGGAAATTTATAAAGGGTTATGCGCAGATAACCGCAGCAATGGAGAAGCTGCTGAAGAAAGACGCACCGTTCATTTGGAACGCAGAATGCGAACAGGGTTTTGATACATTGAAAGAAAAGATGGTGACTACGCTGATTCTAGTCTTTCCAAACTGGACAAAGCCATTCCATGTCCATGTTGACACATCATGTATTGTCCTGGGGATCGTGTTAGCTCATCCAGGAGAGGGAGGTTATTGCATTTTCTAGCAGAAAGATTTCAACAGCAGAGAAGAACTATACTACTACTGAGAGGGAAGGCCTTGCAATGGTATATGCCCTACATAAATTTAGACACTACTTGCTAGGATCGCACTTCCTTATGTTTATTGACCATTCTGCATTGAAATACTTGGTCAACAAGCCAGTGTTAGGGGGGCGCATATGCAGATGGCTTTTGCTGTTCCAGGAATATGACTTTGAGATTGTTGTCAAGCCAGGTAGACTGAACTTGGGACCTGATCATTTGTCAAGGATTGAGTCAGGAGAGGAGCCGATGAACATTCAAGACAGTCTACCTGATGCGCAACTATTTGCTATATAGGTTGCCGATGATTATTACAAAGATATTATTGATTTCCTAACCACAGGGCTGGCACCCCAGGAATTCTCTATCCAGCAGAAAAAATAGTTAGTGGTGCGCACCGCAGACTTCACTATAATTGCAGGTTAGTTATACAAACTTCGGTCAGATGAAGTCCTGCGTAGGTGCGTACTCGACCATGAGAAGCCATTTATTCTAGCGGACACACACTCAGGAATCATGGGAGGTCACTATGCAGGAAGGGCTACCACGCAGAAGATATTGTGCGCAGGGCTATGGTGGCCTACGCTCCATAAAGATACCAAAGAACATTGCAGGAACTGTGATGTCTGTCAGAGGAAAGGAAAATCATCATGCCAAGATGAGATGCCATTGAATCCATAGTTGACACTGCAGGCATTTGAAAAATGGGCAACAGACTTTTTGGGTCCTATAAACCCACCAGGAAAAAGAACAGGTGCAAGGAATATTATTACTGCTACTGATTACCTCACCAGATGGGCGGAAGCAAAACCAGTCAAGGACTGCAGTGCAGTTTATTTTTCAAGAAATACTCACTAGATTTGGCTGTCCGAAGATTTTGATGAGTGACCAAGGTACTCACTTCTTGAACAAGAATATTTAGGCACTTACAGAGGAATTCCACATTCGTCATCAGCACAGTACTCCATATCATCCACAGGCGAATGGTACTATAGAAGCTTTCAATAAAATATTGGAGAATGCACTCACTAAGGTATGCAATGTAAATAGAGAGGATTGGGACCTGCACGTCTCATCTGTGTTATGGACATACAGGACCACATGCAAGAAATTGACAGGACAAACACCCTTTCGGTTGGTTTATGGGAAGGAGGCTATAATGCCTATGGAATATATTGTCCCTAGCTTAAGAATCGTTGCATTCACATGGATGGCAGATTGCAAAGATCTAGAAGAAAGATTGCTACACTTACTTGGCTTGGAGGAAGGTCGCTTCATTGCAGGCATCCACTAGCAAGCTCAGAAGGAATGCGAGAAAGCATGGCATGATCGCCATATAAAGAACAAGTGTTTTCAGGTAGGTGATCTAGTCCTCCTGTATGATAGTAAATTCATGAAATTCCCTAGTAAATTTAAGATGCATTGGCTTGGCCCATATACTGTGATACATGTTACTAACACCGGTGCAGCCCAGTTAGCCAATTTAGCTGGTGATACCTTGCCAACCTTGATAAATGGAAGCAGGCTAAAGCTATACCATGATAGCACTGCTTTGTAGAACCTTGAATGATGAGCAAAGGAAGGAAGTTCTAAGTGTCAAGTACAGTTGAAATTGGACACTAGAAATGTAAAGGAGTCTGTACATATATGATAGAAGGAAGAAGGTATGATAATGATCTATGCACCACGCAACATTGTTGAAGCTGCGTGGAAAGGAAAAAAAAAGAAGAAAGTGGAAGCCATGTAGGGTTGCAGATGGCTTGCCGCGCAGTTTGGCGCAGCACTAAGAGAAAAATAGTCGTTGCATGGCTTTTCAGAAAAATAGCTGTTAGATGATCGTTGTAGCAACCGCTTCAGCATTTAAAGAGAAGATAGACATTCTGAGCATGCTGACGATGGAAAAGACCGAAGGATCTGCTCAAATTCGCCAATGGACACCACATTAAATGCCTATCTAGCCATTGAAGGGCACAGGAGGGGGTCGGCTATGCCTATAAATAACACCGTTGGGAGACTCGCGGGCGTTACCGAGAACTTAGAATTTTCTTGTGATTAACCTCTCTGAGCTAGTAGCCATCTGTATTCTGTCTACCTTAGCCGCTATCTCATTAATGAATGTCCGAACCTTCCTATAGAGAAGAAGAACTAACCATTCAAGAAGCACTGAGGATCTTTCAGCATGGAGGGATTCAACAGTTAATGAAAATCCAGTTAAGAAGGTCATTGTAGAACAAGGTGAAGGATCCCGCAGATCACCAAGAATTAATCCGACAGTGCAGGAAAAAGTGAAAGATAAACGAAAAGACGTAACTGCACCTCGATCCAAGGTCATAAAGATGGGCTCCTCGGCACAAAAATCGCCAGGCTTTCAGAAAGAACCCTTGAAGATGACACCCGAATATATCTCCCCACGGGCACTGAATGCCCCTATGTTTAAATTGTCCAAGAATGTGAGATATGACATCCCACTGTCACCTATCTCAAAACATGTAAACACTTCTAAGAATCTACTGGGAAAGATAGCAGAATGTAAATGGGAGGATTGTGAGCTCTTGGGAATGAAGAAGGATGAGCCAGATGTTCCCAAGTACCCATATTTTCAACCAAACCAGTATATGTGCTGGAAAAAGGATGCCAAGGGAACTCTTAACCTGGTTGCCGAGAGCTGGCTAACACTTGTCGTTCAGTCGAGGCTACTAAACTTGCTCAGATTGCCACATTTTGACCGTTCCCCAGAACTTAATATCGTCGTTCGCACACTCATGGCCTGAATCCACCAAGGTTATTTGTGGCTAGACATGAACATTGATATTAACATCGATTTGATCCACCGCATCACTGGGCTAAGCAAGCGCGGTAAGGATCCTAAGCAATTCTTCCAGGGGAAGAGAAAAGATAAAGAGGTTGTTGAGAAGATGAAGAAAACCCACCCGGTGGCAAAGGGAAAAAAAGGTTTCCCAATAGAATATATAGAGGATAGAGCAACAAAATTTGTAATGCAGTTGCTTGCAGGAAAGATACTCAAAACAGCTAGGCCTTCGGAGGTACCCGCAGGCGCAATACTCCTGGGTGCCGCAGCGGTTGAAGGCACCAACTTTAATTGGTGTCAATTTCTGTTGAATGAGTTCCTTGAAGAACTCAATGACACACAGGTGAATGGCGGCCAGTTCCATTTCACCTGGCTCATCGTCCTGATTGCTTTTTGTGGATGGAAGGAGCCGTGAGATTATGTGGGTGTCATTATGGACACCAATGATCCTAGAGGGTTTAAGTTTGTCAACCTCTGGGAAAACACAAATGCAGAGTGCCAGCATGCGACAACATAAGTCTTTTACCAGTACTATATCTAGCTGCGCGATGCAATCACGATGACAGCCCGCATTACAAAGTAGGTCACGGCGTAGTATATTCACGTCATCGACATTGAGGCGGATATGAAATATATCTTCATATTTCCGAAAGCACAAACGAAGAAACCAGAGTGGTTCCCAGGCAACTACATCATGTATGGGCAGGACGTTGAAGACCTCATGAAATATTGGCCACCAGAGTTCCGCGTAGAAGTTATGGACGTGGAGACAGATTTAGCAGAAGATGATCCAATCTCGCTCTCATGCCCAATCACTGAAGAAACAGGGAAGAGAAAAGAACCTGAGACTTCGCAGAAGCCAAAGTTGAGGAAGAAGGTGAAGGCCACAAAGATTCAATCGGAGGCAGTCCTCAATGATGATAACTACAAGATGATAGCCGAAATAGTCTCAGAGCAGATGAAGGAGTTCATGGTAGATAAATATAAAAAGGATAAGGTCATCTAGGATGACCTGCAGAAGACGCGGCTCGCAATGCAAGGCCTGATGAAGAAAATGGACGATATCCAGAAAAGCCTGATCTTGCCACATGACACAGGAGCAGAAGGGAGGTCGGCAGGAACCTCGCAGCAAATGTCGCCGCAGTTAGCAATAACGCTGCCATCAAAGACTAGAATTGTCCATGTAGACCCATTGGATGTTGCATTTCCAATGGCAAAACAAGTTGTGTTGGACACAAAGGGAGTCGAGAGGGTAGAGCTCGACTTAGCCAAAATCCCCTTACCAGGGTTGCACTTCATCCACACGGATATTGTTGAGGAGATGCATGACCGGACGGTGGAGTCAATGAAGTCACAAGCAGAGCTCACCGCAGCAAATAGGCAAATTCAGCTGCACGCAGAAATGCAACTGTGGAACGAACTGGACCGTCGACAAATTTGGAGACTACCATATCCAATGTTGCGCAGGATATTGAAGGTATAGAACTCTAGGATGATCCTGCAGACATAGTTCTGAGGATCGGGGAAAGGGTAAGATCTTTGCAGTCGGAGATGCAAGATAAGGAAATTTTTTATCAGGCTGATATTACCTCGTTGAAGGCACAAATGAACATACAGGCGCCATTAACTGAGTAGCAGTTGAGAGAGAAATCCGTCAAGACTGCTGCACAGAACATAACAAGTGGCATGACTTAGTGCCAAAATCTGTTGGAACAAGTTTCCAAGGCATTCACTTCCCTTGAAGAGGATCAGGGGCTACTGTAGGTAAAGACCGCGGTAAAAGAAAAACAGATCGCGTTAGAAAAGTTGGACACAGAGCTCAAGGATTTGCCACCCAGGGGGAGGCTGTCTAGGTACAAGGAAGTATCAGGCTTAAAGAAGCAAGTCCAAGCATTAAGAGAGAAGGAGACTGAGATGGACAATCAGTCACAGCAACTCCTGGAGGATGCTAGAGCAGTATCGCAGCAGATAGATGATAAGCTAAAGGAACTGCGTGAAAATCAGGAGCAAGTACAGGACCATATTGGAGAAGAGATAACTCTAGCGTTGCTTGAAACAGTTTAGCAAGTTGAGCAGGATACTAGACAAGCAGTGGAGCAGATGCTCTGTGTATATAATGAGTTCGTGGCCAAACTAGTCCCACCGGTCGCGGAGCAGAGTGAGGCAAAGGAAGCAGCAAGTGGCTTGAGGACGAGCCACATGTAAGTGTTAGGGGCATGTTGGGCCCAGGTTGAGACAAAAGTTTTGGAAACACCTTTTTGAGATAAGCAGGGAAAGCTGAGCTAAGCGCAGCTCAGAAATACAATTTTGCTTACGTATTGAGGATGCTGCGAAGTTGCGCGCAGCATCCAACTTTTGACCAGACTGCAGAGTTGCGCGCAGCGTTGAATTTTTGGCCATGATGCGAAGACTAGTACTGCGCAAAAGCAGTGCTGCGGAGTTAGGAGGCCACGTGGATCCAGCAAAGTGGAGTGTTGTACAAGTATCAGGTGTAGGTACCGGTTGCACCGGTAGCAGCCATTTTTGGAAAGATATTCCAGGATTGCCGAGCGGCGGATATAAGCAAATTAGGAAGGTAGCCATGCGTGGGATGTTAAGGAAAGCAACGTTTGGCATGCTTAGAAGGTAAAACCATTAGAGAGAGACGGTTCGGCAGAAGTAGCCTGTAGGCATGTGTGCGACAGGAAGGCCGATATCGACAGGATGAGGACGTGGAGATCCACCACGATCAAGTAGATGCTACCAGGAGCCAGCAAGCTGGTTTGGAAAACCGGCGCAGTTTTGGAAACCCTTAGGGTTTTGGGTTTTAGGTCTTCGACATTGTACAGACATGACCTTCGGGCATGATCTATTTAAGAAGACAATTTTGTATGGGATGGGGTTGTTGTTGGTAGGTTGATTGTTATTGCTCTATTTTTGGGGCTATATGCTAGTTGCTAGAGTAATCATAATATAACCTTTTGTATTGAGAAATCTCTCCAAGCTGAGAATATTGTAAAGGCTCTGTAGCTGTGTGTGCAGAGACCTAGCCGAGAGAAAGGAGAGTTTGCAGCTGAGTGCGCAGGCTAAGGACGGTTGCCTCATCCCTTTTGAAGAAATATATTACCAACCATTCTTGTGGACGTAGCTTTCCATCCAGGGAAGTGAACCATGCTAAATCCTATGTTATGCGATTATGTTTTATGAATGAATGACTGCCTATATTGTCTGTAGAATGAATGTTTGAATGTTTCCTTGCATGCTGTAATAGGAGAACTTTGATATGCATTTACCAATAGGAGAAGTTTGGGAATGATATGCTAGGTTCCATGGGAACAGATGAATGGCGAACATTTCAAATATATGTTAAGATCGTGAATCAGTCATTTAAGGTTAATACTTTCTTAAACACAGTGAAGGAACGCAGCACGGTTAGTCGCATCTATCAATTCAGTTCACGTTGTAATAATCTAAGTCCTTGAACGAATGCTAGAAAGATAACCAGTAGTTTCCTGAATGGATGGATGGGTGATATTCATCTCAGTGCCTTAACCTTTTCAAGATCTTCCAAGTAGAGGATAAGTGTGGTTGATTCGCAGTTCCAGTAGCATATTCACAGCAGTAATAAGACCTTAGTGAGGCCCGCAGTGTTTCCATCACCGCACCATAGTCACTTGCAGCGTAGATCCTGCTGTGTACCGCATCTCTTTGTCCCGTAGCGCACTCCTTCTATCTTGCATTGCGCAACTTGTTCATATAAACAACTCATCATTTACTATGGCAACCTGATTCTGCAGTACCCCATAAAGATACACATCGGGTGAGACCTTAGCCTGCTCGCAGGTTGTTGTCAAAAGGGCAGGTGCGAAGGGGTTTTGTTGATCAAAAGGGAGAACCTCAAAGAACTTGGGTCTAATTGGAAACCTCTGGGTCAGTTTAAGCCAACATGATGCTTATGTTTTCCCTTTTTAGAGCAGCATTCATTGTTACTGCTATCATAATTTATGTCTTCATTACTTGAATCGGATTTAGAGGATGACTAACTGTTCCTTTTATCATTTCTTGTTTTCTTATGCTTATGTTGGTGGGACATTATTTCAGAATCAGCCTTAAATTCTAATTTTTTGCCTCTTTCATCACTATGACAGTTTCCTTTTAAATTCTGTTGTAACTCTTCATGTACCTTAAGGATTCGTTCATTTTCTTCTTTAACAGCTTTTAACTCCGATTTTAAATCTTGTACAGTGCATAAAATTTCAGAAGACTGGTTGTTTAACTCAACATAAATTCCTTCAGTATTGTTATTATTAATGCGTTCATTACGAGGAGATATGTCATCTGTTGATTCCTCTGGTATTTCCATACCTGCAATTAAAGGTCAATCTGTTCTGTGCAAAATAAAATTAAATTACAAAATTTAGTAACATAAACTTTCTGATTTATTTTTTGTTTGCACGCATGAGCCTCAATCAAGCCTAGAGTTTGAACTTGCGCTCTGATTCCACATGTAACATCTCGAAAAAAATCACAAAAATTTAAAATTTTTCTACGTGACATTTAATACTTATTTAATGTGTGTGGAATAGAACAAAGCATAAAAGGTTATCATGTTGTAATAAATACCATGTTGGTTTATCGTATAAGAGATTGCGACTAACAGAATTATGTTTATGTCTTGATGTTATTAATACTACTGCAACTTCTATTATTGATGTTATGCTTTATGAATCAGTTATTTTTGCTTTTGTTGATTGATGAAGGGGTCCTACGGATGCCCCAAGGCTTACTTAGAATTTGTGCTAAAGCATGTGATTTCATACTTGTGACAGCTTACAGGTAAGAGTTTAAAGTTGCGACAAGTATTCAAACAGTTTTTCAGAGAAGGTCTGTAATGATCGTATCGTAGTGTTGTACTCAGAATTATTTTTGTTTTCCATTCATGTCGAACTGTATGTAAATATCTACCTTCTTCCTCCGTGGCAATTTGTGGAAATTCTATGTATAACTGTTTTTCTAACCTTCCTAGGGTCTATACTTCTACCACGGTTATGATAATTTGATTTATCAACAAGTCTTCTATTTCACTATACAATAGCATGTATGTATAAACAATCTTCTTTGATTATTTATATAATCTATTTATATGGTGTTTGGGACATTATCAAACAATTACAAACTATATATATAACCTATTATATGTTGTGTGTTATGTGCAATAGTGTGGCCCCATGTGATATTATGCCACCCTAGTGAACTATACAAACACATGATGCTATGCAAAGTGCAATATTATACAAACTTTATCTATAATTTCAAAAACATATAATACTATATGATCCTAAGATACTATGTGAACTTTGGAGATATTCTATTATGTGTTGTGTGCACTTATGTGACCCTAGGTACTACTTATGCGACCTTGGTGAAGTTCTATCCAACCCTTAACTTAATGTTACAAGGGTTTAAATCATGACCTTACCATAACCATTTCCATGTTGTTTGATATGAATGTTAATATGCGTTACAAGTTGGCGGATGTAATTGTATCCTATGCATTGAATGCACACAACTAACAAGAATAGTGGAATTCCATCGTGGATGGCACAGTAAGCTTGGATCATGTGAAAGCATCTTGGTGTAACGATTGAGTGCTGAGTTGTAACTTGAAAAGGGTTTAAATGTGCCAAGTTGGCTCCTTCGTGGCTGTGGTAATGATGGCTCCTTTAATGTGGTAGATGGTTTGTGATTTCGTAAATCCCAACGGTGATCTCCACCATTGATCTGGCAAGGGTTTCAATGCATGTGGTTAAACCCTACCTTTGTTGCGATCGATGAGTTTATTGTGATCTTTGTTACTTGGTAGTGGTAGCTCTACGTGGCCGATAGGATGAGGGTTTGTAGTTTTGTTGTTCTGCCTGTGGAGGCGTATCTCCTGAGTCTTGAACTCGTATCCTATGTAAATTAATAGAGCCGAGCTCTCTCCAGTTTTTGTAGAGTGGTGAATGTCTCGTTTGGCAGTCTTAGAGTTTGTCTTTGGGTGGTTTGATACCCCAACTTATTGAGGGTTTGTTTATTTTAATACTGGGTTTGTAAAGAATGGCCAGGGCCTCGCTAGGGTTGCTATATCTCTCGGCACTGTTTCACTGTTTAAAAATGGTTGATGGTTCGGTGTTGGCTCCAGCTATACTAGCATTCGACGAATAGGGGTTTCATTGTAGTTGCATCTGTCTTGGTGTTCATTTCTGCTACGGGCTATCAAAAAGGTAATGTGTTTGATTTCCTTCACTGTAATGTTCATATCTAAGTGCTAACGGTTTTTAGAATTTCGATACTGCAATTTTTCCTTCTGAGATACTGTTTTAACCACATTTGTGATGTTCTTGTAGGTGTAATATGTAATGGCTCCTCAATTCTAGGCGTTGAAGGTTGGAAATAGCTATACCAACCGATAAGCCTCGGCGGTTGCTTTGAAACTCTATGCAGGTGAAGATGATGGCTGACTGTGTGATGTTCTGTATGTTGTGTTTTTAACTCAAAGGGTTGTGTAAATTTGTAGAGATAGGGTTTGTAAACTTGTAAAAGTATGGGGAGGATAATGCCTCGACCCACAAGGAAACAGCCGTGTTGATTGTGAATACAACTGTTTTGTAACAGAGATTCTTATTCTCAGACTTAATATAGTGATACATCTCGTTCTCAAAATAGTTCTATGTTTTATGGTTGATGGATAAAAGTTATAGTTGTGAAATGAAATGGAAGCTTCTTGGTGTCGTTTCTTCTGCATAGAATAACTGTGAAAACTGTATAGTTGTATTGTGTGTCTCTCCAGACTTGGATATGGTGATGATCCTTTGATTGATACAAATCGTATGGGATATGTTTTTGTTTTTAGGAAAGAGTTTGACTGTGCATGGTTCGTCGGTTGAGGAAATTTCTCGGTAATGTCATTCTATAAGTTAGGGTTTGAATTGTATGAAAATAAAACCCCTGGTTTGACTTATTGCTTAAGGTGGGTTAACTATGTTGATTTATAAGAAATAGCACAAGATTTTTTTATAAGTTTAAAATGAAAACCTGTTATGAAAATCGATAATGCTAACTAGGTCTTCTACTGTGCAATGTTGAGACCAAAACTCGATTTTGTTTAAACTATAATAATTCCATATCTTAGTTGGAATCATGTAGTTAAAGAGAAATAAAGTTTAACTTGTTTTAAAATTTAAGTGTTGACTATAAGCTGGAAGTTGATAACTCTGTTTAAGGTTATAGTATAAAATGTTTTGATTTCCACTATGGAGTTTATGGTATAAAACAATGTATAATTATATGCATGAAATAGTTGGAAATTCTTGTTGTCTGTAGAAGAAATGTCATTATGTTTTATATTAAAAGTAAATCTATATTTATCCTAATATACACATATACATTTTAACTACTGAATACAGAAAACAATTCTTTACTGTTAGAACAGAAATCTATTTATTTTGAAACAGAGATATTTATAAACAAGGAAATATTACATATAAATTAGGAAAACAATTAACTAAAAATAAATGATAGTGAGGGCACTATAAATGTATATACATGAATTAAATAGTAAGTAGAAAACTTGAGGAATTTATAATAATTTAATCTTCTCATTCACTTGGCTTATTTGCCTATCTTGATCTATTCTACTTAATCTGTCTATGTACTAGAGTACAATGCTGTTCCTTTTTGCATGGGGAAAAATACAGAGACTAATTTGTTCAATCATTTCAATTTATACAGAATTATTAAATTGTTCAGGAAAACTGAAATAAAACTTAAACAGTAAAAGTTAAATAGATAACAGAACCTTCAAATAAAAATAGATGAGATAATGGAACCTGTGAAAGATGATAGGGCCGACAAACACCCAAGGAGGCTTGTTCTTTCAACCTGCTTCAGAAGAAGCAACTCAACTGCTGACTTCTAGTGAACCCCCGATCCTGATTACTGATCCAATAAGTGGGTGGAATCTGTGTAGAAGCAAGGCACTCAAAATGCCTTCTCCACTCAGCATCAACCTCCATAAATAAAATTCCTTTTCCACTCAGCATCAACCTCCTAAACTCAATAAGAGTTTTGCAGACTCACAACATGATCAACAACATAGCATATCCCCTCATCAAATCTCTTGGGTGCAAACACAACAAAACCCCAAGGTAAATTTCCTCGTCAGGAAAAGTGATGAACCTCAGTTCAATATTTGATGGCTATTATATAGACTGCCTAGGTATTTTAGTGGTCAGTTTGGAATAAATGATCCTCAAGCTCCAGTCCCATCTTTCAGGTCACTATGACCACATTTCAAGGGAGTTGTTCCATACCAACAGCTAGCTAGTTGCATCATGATGTTGCCACTTGTCCATTGCCTTCTACCCCAGATTCCATTCCACCTAGTGGATCAGTAACCACTCTTTCAACAATCCTCTTAGGTGTTTGTCTCTTATTTTATTTATTTAATAATAATATATTGTGCAAATTACAGTCATCCTTGGACACCTGTCCAACATAAAAATTTACAATAAAAGTTATAACAATGTTTGTTAACACAAAAAAATTTCTAGCAAAAAGGGTATGTTACACTATAACTGACCCAGAGGTATTCTATAAGACCAAGGTTCTTCGTGGTTTCCCTTTGACCAACAAAACCCCTTCGCACTGACCCTTTTGGCAACAACCTACGAGCAGGTTGAGGTCTCACCCGAGGTGTATCTATGGGGTACTGTGGAATCAGGTTTCCACAGTAAGGGACGATTTGCATGGACAGACGTACTGCGCAACGCAATAGGGGGTATGTGCTGCGAGATGAGACTGCGCAGCGATGAACAATGCCGCGGTTCGCACTACCAAGTCCTTCTACTGAGACTTCGAACAATCGAGTTTAACTTTATACTTGGAGCACATGAAAATGTTTAAGGGGATGAACTGAGTATCACTCATGCACTCATTCAATGACTCAGCCAATTATCCATCTACTATTTGTTCATCCACTTGGTATGGTTAGGATTTGAGCATCCTCTATTGATACAATCTAATTGTTATGCATTGTTCTATTGTGCATAAGGAAGTACTTAAGTGATCTCCTAATACTTAAGCAACTAACTGAATCACTGCTCTCAAACATAAACTAAATGTTCACCATTCATCTATTCATGCAGAACTTAACATATCATCTCCATACCTCTTCTGATGGCAAATGCATACGACAGTTCTCTCATAACATCATGCAAGGAAACATCTAGACATTCATTTACAGAAAACACAGATAATCATTCATTGATAAAACACAAACACACAACACAATATTTAACGTGGTTCACTCCCCCGGATGGGAAGCTACGTCCGCAAGAACAGTTGGTAATATATATCCTTAAAAAGAGATGGGGACAATCGTTCTTAGTCTGCGCACTCAGCTGTAGACTCTCCTTCCTCTCATATAGGTCTTTGCGCACACAGCTGCAGATCCTTTAGAATCTTTTCAACTCAAAAGAGATTTTACAATACAACATCCAGAACCCAAAAATGTAACCACAAAAGTAACCCCATCCCATACAAAATTTTCTTCTGAAATAGACCATGCTCGAAGGTCATGTCTTTACAATTCCGAATACCTAAACCCAACAACCCTTAGGGTTTACAAAACTGTGTCGGTTTCCCTAAACCGGCTTGCTGGCATCTGGTAGCGTCTGTTCATCGTCGTGGTTCTCCATGTCTTCATTTTGTCACTATCGGCCTTCCTGTCGCACGCGTGCCAACAAGTCACTTTCACTGAACTGTTCATCTCTAACGGTATCGCCCACTAGGCATGCCAAGCCATTGATTTCCCTTAGTTGTCCTTTCCTTAACAAACTCGTGCATTGGCTACCTTCCTGATTTACTCGTGCCCGCCGCTCAACGCTCCTAGAGCATATTTTTGAAATTAGACCAATACTGGTCCATCCGGTACCTATACCTGATCCTTTTCCAACACTCCGCTTTGCTGGCTCCACATGGCCTGACTGCTTCATAGCACTGCTTCCCCGCAGCGCTGGTCTTCGCGGTACTTCCAAAATTCGGATGCTGTGCACAACTTCGCAGCATGGTCAAAACTTGGATGTTGTGCACAACTTCGCAGCACCCTCAACACTTAGACAAAATTACATCTTTTTCTGAGCTGCGCTCAGCTCAGCGTTTCCTATTTATCAAAAGTGTTACCAAAAATTTGTCCCAACTTGGGCCCAACACTTCGAATGGGATCATCTTTGATGAGGCTTGGTATCCATTATTGTAGATAAATTCCATGAGGTGAATATACTCCTCCCACTTAGTGGGGTTTTCCATGACATACATTCTTAACATATATTCAATAATTTGGTTTGTATGTTTAGTCTATCCATCTATTTGTGGGTGATAGCTAGTACTAAAATTCAATTTGGTCTCTAGTCCAGCAAACATGGACTTCCAGAAATTCGATGTGAACTTTACATTCCGATCGGAAATCACCATCTTTGGTACTCTGTGTATTATGAAAATCTCTTTCAAAAATAACTCTGCAATATTCATAGCTTTATGAGTTGAATTCACAGGAATAATGTAGTGTCCCTTTTTAAGAATTTGTAAAAACTAGGAAAATTTGCAAATTTTGGCCAATTCGACCATTAGATTAGGATTGACCCAAATGCCTCCAAATGCTTCCAAATTGTTACAAAAGGATGGTTGCATGAATCACTGCACAAAGAATGATGAAGTGTTGTGAAAAGAAGAGGAGATCAAGATACAAAAGTAATATATCTCCTATACATAAAAATCAGTCAAATATAATTATGAAATCAATATGCAGATTGCGGGATATTAGTGTAGAACTTCAGCAAAAGAAATGAAGCATGAAGACCGGGGGAGTCATTACCATGAACAATGAGTGAAGGCTAGCGCAAAACAAAAGATAGATGAACCATTAATTGTACAAGTCATGGCACCTCTTTTCCATTGATGTCAAAGGGGAAGAAGATGCATGAAGCTGATGCATGAGAATCTATGAAAGAGCATAAAGAAAAAACAACCTGTAGTAAAGTATGACGTTGAGTGTACACATATGACATGAAGTTGAATGTAGCTGAGAAGAGCATGAAGAGGTGGAATGAAGATGAAACATATGTGAAATAGAGAGAAGATTGTTATTGAAGAGAAAACATGTAGATGCAGCAGATGTGAAAGAGCGTGAAGTACATCAGTGGTATGTGTACAAGTAACAGAAAGCATAAGAAGTATTGACAACAGAATGTGCATAAGTCAAAATATGAAAGAACTCAGGGGACACTAATACATAGGGGGAGCACTGCGACAAGTAGAGATTATGAATACAATTAAATCCTTTATACACAACTTCATAAGGTTTTGAAATCAATTCCAAAGGGGGAGATTGTTGAAATTTGGTTGTATTTGATGTCAACTAATGTCAAAGAGGATGCCAACTGGTTTAGTTTGAGTCATTGATGTCAAGTGGTTTCATCATTCCCATGATAGCTTAAAGAAGTATAGTAAAGCCACATTGAAGAAGTATATGCACAAGAAAGATGGTGAAGTATATGGATGCCAGTGTGCACAAGTATGTCTAGAAGTTGCATCCAATATGAAGAAGTGTCTCCAAGGGAACACCATGAATATCCAGTGTGAAGAATTACATAAGGCACATGTGCTTGAGTAGGTCACAAGTCCATCTAGTCATAATTATTCAAGGTACAAGCTAAAGGGTTGGTTGGACATAAGGTAGAAGAATGTGAAAGAAAGGAAAATAATACATAGGACAAAGTCTAGTGTGTGCAAGCAAGACAGAGGATACTTTTGTGTGTGCAAAAAAATTCAAAGTGATGTGCATAAGAAGCATGAAAACAAGATATGGTTAAGAAGTTATGCAATTCCTGAAAGCACATAGGTCATCACCAAACAAAATATGCTTTTAGTTGATAAAGGGTGCACAAGTTTCAAGAAGTTTGTAGCAGTTGATGTTAGCATATGCGCAAATTCCATAGTCGAAGACTCAGTAAGTGCGCAAGTCCCACAAGTGATGGTACTGCGGGGGTCAAAGTACCACCAAGTCGAAGATCATGTATGCACAAGTTCCACGAAGCATTGATACACCAAGTGTGCAAGACCCACAAGTAATGGTACAACAAGGGTGAAATTCCCACTAAGTCGAGGATCATGTATGTGCAGAACACTCAAATATAGGAAACGTCAGCGGTGCAGAACATGACATGTGGCATAGGCATAATCAATGAAACAAGGAAGAATGAATGCCACAACCAACTTGTGGACATACAATCCATGCAGGACATGTATAAATAGAGATGCAAGTTGAATATTTGAAGTAAGCTTGATGGAAAGGGTATAGAGATTTAAGTGGAAGATACAGATTGATATTCGGGGCATCACAGGCTTGAGCTACAAAATAGAATGATCTAGTGAGGATCTGAGTGCACACATGAAACAGAATGATATATTGATGGTGCGTAGAATGATGTTGTAGATCTGTGACGGATGCACAAATACTGAAAGGAAAAATTATAGAATTATGCACAAGTGCGTGAGGACCGAATGAAAGTATTGTTGGCATCACACAGCAAGTCACAGATGTGTTAAATAAGAAGCATAGAGATAGAAGTAAGACATATCAAAAGATGCGCAAAAGTCTTGTTAATGCACGAAGGTTAATGTGAAGTGTGTGAAGCAAGGAAGTCCATTGGATGCATGATGAAAGAACAACAAGATAATCTTGTATGCGCATCATGATGAGGATTATATGAGGCAAGTGGGTTAAACCGAAAGGACGAATCATATGATGCACAACATGTCGCAGATTGTCTAAAGTACTGTAGCACTTAAAACAAACGGACACATCTAAGTCAGTGCGCAGTTCCATATGATACTGGTGCATAATTTCAGAACAAAAAGCTATCAATTGAAGCACATTATTAGTTGGTGAAGTGAAGTTGCGAAGAAGCAGAACAGCACAGCTAATCAGTGGCGCGAACTGCAACAGATGAAATAGCACATGAAATATGAAGTAATTCATCAGCAGAAGTGAATAATTGAGTGGAATGAAAACTCAAGTGATGTATGCAGGGGAGTGATGTAATTCACCAACTAGTATTAGTGATACAAAAAATCCCTACTTCACAGAATCAATTAAAACAATGTTTATGGAAGCTAGTTTGACTGAGGGTGGGAAAGATCAAAAGCTATGGGTGGAAGGTATGATCTGATAAATTTTTATACATCTGCACAAATTAATGATACCATTTATTTTTCAATATTATCAAGGCTTAAATATACTCCAACGCTCCTAGGCACCTCATCATATGGAGACTAGTATGGACCTAAAATTTGAATGGAAGCTATGTATGGGTGTTTCTGACTCAGAGAGGTTAAATAAAATAAATTCTATGTCAATAAACAGTGATAGGTCGCTCCATCAATTTTTAGGAAGTTCTGATAAATTTTGACAAAGATACAAGCAAAATTGCATTTCAAGATTGCACAACTAGTGAAATTCAGGAGCTCCCAAAAAGGTAGAGAAGGCTCACGAATTATTCAAATAATACATGTATTGGGTCAAATAAAATATTAATTAATATCAGGAATATAAATCAACTCATTTGGACCTCTAATCATTCATTTATTCAACATAGTCTAAAAACTACTCAATTTCTATGCAAATCTAGAGAGGGTGGAGAAATATGAGAATAATTCAGACTTTTGTAATTCTAATTGACATGAATGATATAATAGGCTTACATTCACTATTATTGCATCATATATGGTCCAATAGACCTTTCAAAACATTATATAAACACCTCTCTTCTTCTACACAAGAATCTAGCTCTAGAAATCCATAGGAAGCTTGGAGATTTGAACCATGAACTGAATGATGCTTCTTCTGAACTTCAAATTTGAATTGATCATCTATAGGACCTTCAAATAAACTCATTGATAATGGATGAATCATTGAATACCATCATCTTCTCATAGGAAGCAGGGGCACATCTCCCAGCTTGGAGTAGGGGCACATCTCTCAAGTCTCTAAGGTCCAATTGCTCTCAAGCAAAACATCAAACTGAACAAATATGTGAATGTGGTGCCCATTGGTTCATTTATAGAGAGCAGGTGACTTGAGGAGAAAGTATCCATAGCTAATGTGCCCTCCTTGAGTGGATAAGGAAAGCTAGATTTCCTACCTTTTCCTTTTTTGCTTTGCTTTCCTCCTTTTTCCTTTTCTAATTGCTTTTCCACTTTCTGCTTTGGATTTTTCTTCTTTTTCTGAACTTTCCTTCTTTTCTGACTTTCTTGCTTTCTACTTTTGTGCTACTTTCTGCTTTATGTTGCTTTTCCTGAGTTGCTCTACCTTTCTTTCATTTTTCTTGATTTTCTTGATTTATGTGCTTTCTCCTTGACTTCTTCCTCAAGACTCTTCTCAGTCAACCTTATCCACAAATGCACCCTAGTGGAGCATTATCTTCATTTATTCAACATAAAAATATTAAATGCATCATAAATAAATATTCCAAGTGCATAACAAACTTTGGATAAAATTAAATGCACACTCCTAATTAATTAAATTCCCGGAATACAAAATTTAATCGCATGATAGTGAAGTTGTCTCCTCAACCCAAGGGATTGGTTGGGTTAGGATCTTGATCCAATGTTAACTATTGAGGGGACATGATAGTCCTCCCCACCCAATATTTCTTGTCCTCAAGCAATTTCAAACTGGGATGTTGCAATATATGTTCTCCTTCCCAAGTAGCATCCTCACTAGGCAGTCCTTCCCATTGCACCAAAAATTCTTTAAGGATTATGCTCCTTATATTCTTCTCTCAGACTTCGAATATACTCTCATGGATTAGCACCAAATTCCCTTCATCATCAAGGGGTAGAAATTCTTGTGAAACTTTGACTTGCTTCCCTATTTCTTTCTTCAAACATGACACATGGAAAACATTGTGAATCCGGCTGTCGTGAGGAAACTCTAGCTCATAAGCCACTTCCCCGATCTTTCTTAAAACTTGGTAGGGGCTATAGAATATTGGATGCAACTTCTCAGCCCCCTTATACTTCAATTATGATTGTCTATATGGATTAAACCTCAAATATCTACCATATCTCCAACTAGGAAAGCTTTCTCAAGTCTATGCTTGTTTGCATGCACTTTTTGTTGGTTTTGTGCTACCTGCAAGTTTTCCTTGAGAGTCCTAAGTATGTCTTGACTCTCTTGGAGCCAATAATTTTCCTTCTGTGTCTTAAAATAACCAAATAGCATATCATAAAAACTAATTTCATCATAACCATAAAGAGATTTGAAGGGAGGCATACCAATAACAAGATGAAAAGTAGTGTCGTAACAAAACTCTCCCAAATGGAGCCAAGTGGTCCATGACTTTTGTTGTCCAGTGACATAGTTTCTTAAGTGCCCTTCCAGCCATTGGTTCACTCTCTCTATTTGGACATCATTCTGTGGATGGTAACTTGTGCTCATGTCCTAACTTGTCCCCACTAACTTGAATAGTTCTTGCCAAAAATTGCTAGTAAACTTTTTTATCCATGTCACTGATGATGGACTTGGGTATGCCATGAATTTTGAAGACTTATTTGATGAAAATTTCATCCACTTGGATGGCTACAATATTAGTTGTGACAGCAAAGAAATGTGCATATTTATTCAATCTATCAACCATAAAAAAAATTGTCTTTACCTTGTATTTTTGGAAGCTCTGTGATGAAATCCATTGATACACTTTCTCATTTCTGCTCGGGAATGCGGAGTGGTTGTAAGAGCCATGTTGGATGAGTATGCTCTACTTTATTTTGCTGACATACCACACATGACCTAAAATACTCCATCACCTCCTTATTTAGCCCCTTCCATGTGAACATTTCCATCACTTTCCTGTAAGTATTCACAAACCTCGGATGACCTACTAAAGGCACATCATGGTGACGCAAGTCGCCCCATCACTCAAATTTCTTGCTTAACAATACACACAACACAACCACAATTCTCACACAAACAAGATGTAAAGTAGGATTCCAGAAGTGGCTTATATTACTTCTACCAATCGGTTACAATGCGGAATAATTGTAAATACAAATAACTAACTATATGTTGGCCTCGACCATTACAATACAGAAGTAACTATGGTGTGCTCTATCATTGTGTCAACCTCGCCCTCTCCTGGTTCACTACTGAACTCTGAGCTATGGCTCGATCTTCTCTTTGGCTTTGCTTGACTCTCCCAAAATGCCTTGTCCCTCAACTGATCCAAACTCTCTCGTCTTCTACTCTACTACTGTTGTTCCCAAGACCACTGTGATCCCCAAGACATGCATCCTCATGTTAGTCGATCATTCCATGATCCCGTAGACCTACAACTGTTAGTGCCCTGACCGTGCTATACAGCCTATGCTTGTGACGACATCTGTCATGTCTTCACCCACCTGCAATAACTGCCATTAACTTCCTTAGCAACCCCAAACTTTTTCCAAGTATGTTCCTTGAATTCTACACTTCCTCTGACAAGCTACAGTAAACCATCCCATCGACCATACTGTCCTCTGTCAGCTTTGACTCATGCCCAAAACCTGTCGATGTCGCGGTTCGAGAACATGTCGACCCTTCCACGACTCTGCGACAATCTTGTCGCCTATTGACATTTACATGTTGACTATCGAATTTCATTTTTTGACACAGACATGTCGACTTGACCTCTTCACTCCTGTCGACTACTTCGACATCTTCTGCTTGACTTATTGACTTCAACGAGTCAATCTGCTTCACGCACCAACGGTTGTCGGTACTCCCTTTGGTCGGCTCCCTTATGTCGATCAACTTCGACTGATCTTCGTAGGCTCCAATGCTCCTGCATTAGACTCCCTAGGTGAAAAAGAACTCGACTGCCTTGTTAGTCTCCTGAACTCTTCTTTGAAAATCCATGTTGCCTCCTGCAACTCATCTTGCTTCCATCGCACCAAGTATTCCTTCCTTTGTGAAGTGCGCGTATGCCCGACTTCACGTTCCTATACTACTTCTGCGATCTCCTCCTTGTGTCGATCTGGAATCTGCAATGCCCAGTCGATGTTCGACACTTCGGCGCTTCCGCTGCTTGAACCCTCTTAGAATTTGTACAAATATGAGACATTGAACGTTGGAGAAATTCTCAAGGTATTCGGCAGCTCCAACACATAATCGTTGTCCGAAATCTTCCTCAAGATCTTACATGGTCCAATCTTCTTCAGCTTCAGCTTGTTATATGTCCCTATCGAAAATCTCTCCTTCCGTAAATGACTATAGACCAGGTCTCCTTCGCTGAACGATTGTAGTCTCTTCTTCTTGTTGGCTCTCAACTTGTATGTTGCATTTCTCTTTTCTATGAAATTTCACACATCTTCATGAACTTCTTTCATGTGCTTTGCAAATGATTATGCATCCGCGCTCTTCCTGATTTCTGTCGGAAACTCGACCAAATCCACCACTCTGTGTGGGATTCTTCCTTGAACAATCTAGAATGGGCTCAAACTTGTCGACCGATTCATAGAATTGTTGTATGCAAAGTTCGCTTGCGCCAACACGTTCTCCCATTGCTTGGGTCTATCGACCGTCAAACATCTCAGAAGGTTTCCCAAACTTCTGTTCACCACCTCGATCTGTCCGTCTATCTGTGGATGATATGTCGAGATAAACTGCAACCTCGTGTCCAGTTTCTTCCATAGGGTTCTCCAGAAGTGCCCCATAAATTTGGTATATCTTCGACTGATGTGATACTCTTTGGAAACCCATGCAATCTGACTACTTTGAAGAATAGTACAGCAATGCACATGGTGTCACTTGTCTTCTGACATGGAATAAAGTGTGCCATTTTTTAATTGAAAATATGTCGACTACAATAAATATTGAGTCTCTCCCCTGCTGCATCTTCTACAATCCTAGCACAAAATCCATGCTCAGGTGCTCCGATGGGGAATTCAGTACCGGCAACGGTGTGTACAAACCCGTGTTTTGACTTCTTCATTTTTCCAATTGGAAAACTCTACAATGTCGCACCCACTTTCTGACATCTGTCGCCATTCCTGGCCAATAATACTTTTCTTCGACCAGTGCCTTAGTTTTGTCGATACCAAAATGAATGGCTAATCCACCGCTATGCAACTCTTGGATTAGGTTCTCTCACACTGATCCTCTAGGGATACCTAATTTTTGTCCCCTGAATAGGTAGCCTTCTTGGAAAAAATAATCCAAATATGGAGTTCTCTCAACACTCCATGGTTCGCGACAAGCTTCCCATGCTTTCGCAAAATCTTCGTCGGTCGCATACTCTGTCTTCACCAACTCTACACCTGTTGCTTGAACTATCATATTGTTCAACAATGCAACTCTTCTACTCAGCGTGTCGACAACCTTATTCGACTTGCTCGATCTATGTCGCAACATGAACTCATATCTCTATAGGAACTCGACCCATTTCATGTGCCGTTGATTCAACTTCGACTGAGTATTTAGATACCTCAGTGCTTGATGATCTGCGTACAACAAAAATTCCTTGGGAAACAAATAATGCCTCCACTTATTCAATGCTTGGACAATAACATAGAATTCATGGTCATAGATCGAATATTTTTGCTTCACGTCATCCAACTTTTCACTGAAGAATGCAATTGTGGCCCTCCTGGCTCAATACTGCTCCAATTGTGATTCTAGTTGTGTCGCAATCGACATGGAAAAATTTGTCGAAATCCAAAAGTTCCAACACTGGGCTCTCAGTGACCTTTTCCTTCAACTTGTCGAAAGCTCGCTGGGCTGCTTCCGTCCACTTGAACTCCCCTTTGTGCATACACTCTATTGTTAGGAACCCATGTCAACCCTTCTATTTACTTTGTTAGAATATTGTTGTTGGACGCATATGCTTTGTAAGTCGTCCTGTAGTATTTGTTGATCCATTTTTTGTATTATCGTTGTTTGACGCATATGCTTTGTAAGTCATCCCATAGTAATTGTTGATCCATAGTTTGTATTAGCCCATGGTATTGGCGCCTAGACTTAGTATATAAGTTTGTGTTGAGACCAATGAAGGTACTGTGAAGTTATTTGTATTGAGCTTGCTCAAAGGAGGTTGCCCCATCGAAGTGGCCTGTGATCAATAAAATCGATTATGAGTTCTGTTATTTCTGCTATCTTGTGTGTTTTCATTAATTAATTATTGCAGGTTCATCACATTTGGTATTAGAGCACTTTCTTGGGCTCGCTGGGTGAAATTTCTGCCAATTTTTGTTTTTCGCATCTGCTGCAGCTACGGATCTGGGAATAATCCCTATCTGCTTAACTGTGGGAAGTACTTGGGCATAAGCCCTAAAATGCATTGTGAGGATTACCACAGGAACCCCGAAGTAGCTGGCCCATTGAGAGGACCTTCCAGTGAAAAGGGCAATGACCCCTACCTGATTAACTAGTTCCCACCCATGAGGTAAACCAAGTGTTGTTGTTTGTGGCAAAGCGGTTATCAGTTTTACCTGAGCCATGGAGTGAGGGGTACTACCCCAATACGCAAGCCGTCAGACAGCATTGGTGGTCGATTGAATCACCTGAACCGATAGGAAGCCGAACATACCTGGGGTCCATATCTATTTTTAGCTGAATTATTGCCGATCACTTCCACGCCATTGTAGATCCATCTGTTGCCAGTTCTAATCTAGCCATTTTCAATCCATTCTAAAATTCGTTTCAGATCCATCCGTTTTCAATCCATTCTGATCCGTTCCAGATCCCGCCATTTTCAATCCATTCTGAAAGCCGTTTCAGATCCATTCTGACAAAAAAAAAAAAACCTGTTTTTTCACCATATCTCCCTTGTTTTAACTTTGTTTTCCCTGAAACTTCACTGACATCCCTACAATCCCATTCTGCATATTTCATTCCTAAGGACCCTATCCCAAATTCCACTTCCCAAAGCCAAATATCCCACATTTGTCTATTTTTAGGGTTTTCCATAACTCCTTCGATTTTCACCCAACCGCCCTCAAATTTTTCCACCTTGTCCATTCCCTATTTTTGCTTCTTTGTCCCTCTCTGACAAATTTTCCCATTCTTTCACCCCGCTTCTGAAATCCTCATTTTTTGCTTCCCTATCCATTCCAAAGTGTCCAAAACCTAGTCAAACCCCAATTACCCATTTGATTTTTTCCCAAATCCAAATTTCCCTTTATTAAATAAGCTTTTTTTTGTGTTTTTCTATTGATTCCTAAAAAAATAAAAAATAAAAATTGTTTTTTCGCCATATCTCCCTTGTTTTAACTCTATTTTCCCTGAAACTTCACTAGCACCCTTGCAATCCCATTCTGCATATTTCATTCCTGAGGACCCTATCCCAAATTCCACTTCCCAAAGATAGATATCCCACATTTGTCTATTTTTAGGGTTTTCCATAACTCCTTCGATTTTCACCCAATCGCCCTCAAATTTTTCCACCATGTCCATTCCCTATTTCCACTTCTTTGACCCTCTCTGAAAATTTTTCCCATTCTTTCACCCCGCTTCTGAAATCCTCATTTCCTGCTTCCCTATCCATTCCAAAGTGTCCAAAACCTAGTCAAACCCCAATTACCCATCCGAGTTTTTCCCAAATACAAATTTCCCTTTACTAAATAAGCTTTTGTTTGTGTTTTTCTATCCATTCTCCCCCACAAAAAAAAACTCCTGGTTATGGTTGTCACCCACGCGGGAGCAAAAACCATGGAGGAAGCACTTGCAACCATCCAAACCAAACTCTAGGATATAGATGAAAAATTTCTCGGCCTCCATCTTGGGCATTCAGCCATGAACAACAAACAACAGTTCGAGTCTTCATCAGACAATGGGTTCTCTTCTTCCAGCGATTTCCGCAGTCCAAAGCTTGAATTTCCTCGCTTCAATGGTACTGATCCGACTGGATGGATCTGTCATGCAGAATAGTATTTCAGTCTGCATAATACTTTTGATGTCCAAAAATTTCCACTTGCATCCTTTCGTTTGGAACAGGAAGCCCTTCAATGGTACCATTGATACATCAAGGCTCATGATAAGCCAAAATGGACAGACTTTTTCCAACTCTTTTTGCAATGATTTGGTCCTAGTGATTTTGATGACTTCACCGGAGCACTGACTAAACTTTGTCAAATTGGCACTGTGAGAGAGTATCAGACAGAATTTGAGAAACTAGCCAATCACACAGAAGGATTGTCTGATGAATTCTACAGGAGTTGTTTTATCAGTGGTCTTAAGGATGAAATCTGCTTAGAGGTCAAAATGTTCTATCCTAACACAATGATGGAAGCCATGGGATTAGCTAAGTTGGCAGAAGACAAGATTGCAGCCCAACAATGCTCCAAACCCACTTTTGTTCCCTTCCGAAATATGGGTTCTCAACAACATCCCATTCCGCTAGCTCCTCGACCAACTCCTATCAAGCATTTGTCTGAAACAGAGATGCAGGCATGCATAGAAAAAGGCCTTTGTTATAATTGTGATGATAAATTCACTCGGGGACATAGATGTGTTCAGCAAAAGCTTTATCTCTTGGCTATGGATTCTCCACCTGCCTCTAAAATTGGTGAAGACGGTTCAGATACAATGGATGCTCAGGTCAACATTCAGGAGCCTCCTATTGACCCCCCATCTCAGGACGACCAACCAGAGATATCTCTCCATGCTTTATCCGGCATCACCACCCCCCAAACAATACGGGTCAGGGGTTACTTCAAGAAGCTTCCTCTTACAATACTCATTGATTCTGGTAGCACTCATAACTTCATTGACCCTCAGATCGCCAAACAATTTGATTGTTTTGTCCATCCTTGCTCCAACTTTGAAGTCATGGTTTCAAATGGGGGCACCTTACCTTGCAAGGGGAAGTGTCACAATGTGCGTATCTCTCTGGAATATTATACCCTGCGCTCTAACATGTTTTCCTTGTCCCTAGGCAGATGTGATGTGGTTTCGGGCGTTTAATGGTTACGCACACTTGGCCCCATCTTATGGGATATTGCTGAACTTTGGATGCAGTTTTCAGTCAATGGGAAACAACACAAATTTACGGGCTTACAACAAGAGTCTCTCCGCATCATCAGTTCACATCGCCTGGAAAAGATACTTAAGAAGAATTCACATGGTGTCATCATTCAACTCCATTCCATTCAGATGCACCCATCAACGGTGTCCCCTACTTCCTTGGATAGATATGCAGGTGTCCTTGCTGAACCAGTGGGCTTGTCTCCTTCAAGAGACCTTTCCGATAAGACTTTAGCCACATCTACGTCTCAGCAGGAAATGCTGTCTATTTTGCATGTAGTACATAAGTGGCAGCCATACCTCTTAGGGAATCATTTCTGCATCAAGACTGATCTCTGGAGTCTGGAAAATTTTCTGGAACAACTGGTCTCCTCCCCAGCACACCTGAAATCGGTTATCCAACTCATGGGTTATGACTATGCGATCACTTACAAGAAGTGTAAGGAAAATATGGTGGCCGATGCTCCTTCTCACACATTTGATGACCCAGTTCCTCTTATAACTATTTCTCTGCTTGTTCCAAATTGGTTGCAATATGTTCAACAAGGTTTTCTCTTCTATGAACTCCACGCTTCTTCATCGGCAGGGCACTCTGGGTTTTTCAAAATGTATGAACAGGAACAATGTAACTTCTTTTGGCAGGGAGTGAAAATGACAATTCAATAGATGGTGGTTGACTGTGATACTTTCCAGATCAACAAGGGTGAAACGACACTCCTTTTAGGATGGCTTGAACCCTTGCCCATCCCTACACAGATTTGGACAATTATTTCTATGTATTTCCTAGATGCTCTCCAGTAGTACAATATCACATCTAAAAGGACACCATATGAAGCAGTCTATGGATAGGCACCTCCAGTTCTTCTTCCATACACCCTCAGTAGCTCCCCAGTTCAGGCTATTGACTCGGTTCTTCGAAACCGCGATCGGATTCTTCTCATTCTGCAGGACAAGCTTCACATGGAAAGAATTCGACTGAAACAACAAGCCGATCAGCACCGTTTTGAGCGCACTTTTCATGAAGTTGATATGGTTCTTCTTTGTCTATAGCTTTCCAAGCAGTAGTGGCCCGGAAAGCAACCCGAGCATGCTACAGGGGAACCACTCCTTTAGATTCTGCATCAATTTCCACATCTAAAGATTTGAGGACAAAGCTTTTTCTAAGTGAGAGGGTATGTTAGGAACCCATGTCAACCCTTCTATTTACTTTTTTATGATATTGTTGTTGGACGCATATGCTTTGTAAGTCATCCCGTAGCATTTGTTGATCCATAGTTTGTATTATTGTTGTTGGACGCATATGCTTTGTAAGTCGTCCCGTAGTAGTTGTTGATCCATAGTTTGTATTGGCCCATGGTTTGTATTGACACATGGTATTGACCCATGGTATTGACCCATGGTATTGGCGCCTAGACTTAGTATATAAGTTTGTGTTGAGATCAATGAAGGTACCGTGAAGTTATTTGTATTGAGCTTGCTCAAAGGAGGTTGCCCCATCGAAGTGGCCTGCGATCAATAAAAGTGATTCTGAGTTCTGTTATTTTTGCTATCTCGTGTGTTTTCATTAATTAATTGTTGCAGGTTCATCACATATGTCAACAGTGTGCAAATATGACTAAATCCCCTGATGAGCTTCCTGTAGAAAGTGGCAAGTCCATGGAAACTCCTCACTCCAGTCGCACTTGTCGGTTCAGGCCAATCCAATATTGCCTTGGCCTTTTCTAGGTCCATCACCAACCCTTTACCTAATATTGCGAATCCCAAGTATACCAGTTCTTCCTTCATGAAGAATCACTTTTGCAGGTTCACCATCAGCTTCTCTTCCTGCAACTTCTACAATACCTGTCGAATGTGCCCCAAGTGTTTTTGCCTTGGTTCGACTAAAAATCAAAATGTCGTCTAGATAGACTACGACAAAATTTCCCAAGAATGGTTTTAGTACTTCATTCATCAATTGCATGAATGTACTAGGTGCATTATTCAATCCAAACGGCATGACTAACCACTCATACAACCCTTCATTTGTCTTGCATGTTGTCTTTCATTTGTCTCCTTCTCTAACCCGAATTTGGTGTTAACCACTCCTCAGGTCTATCTTCGTGAAGTACTTCGCTCCACTCAAACAATCCATCAAGTCGTCCATTCTCGGCAATGGAAACCGATACTTGATCATGATCTTATTGATATGCCTGGAGTCTGTACACATCATCCATTCTCCACCTTTATTCGGCGCTAATACTGCTGGTACCTGTAATGTCCCTAAAAATAGTAAAAACTTAAAATTTTCCATTACTGCAATAAAAGCTATTTTAAAGATGAAGATTCATAAATTAACTTCAACACTGATAAAAATATACTGGTACTTGTTTGCAACATTTAAGAGTTTCAGTTTCCTAAGTAACATAATCTGGCTGGTTGTTATTCTTTTGGTTATGCGGAAGCGATGTGTAGGGTAGATAATGTAATTCAGTCAGAAGTTTACCAATCCTAGAGTATTATAATAAAAGCCTCCTTATTGTTTTAAGAAATCATATGCATAATTATAAAAGTCTAATGGGTAACTTCAGGTGAGATGGACCCTTTTTGATGAAAGTTGAGGCCCATGATGGAATGATGGTGTTTCACAAGAAAGAAGAAGTACCCCCAATAGAGATGTCGAGAGGTAAGGGTAGTCTTGGGGATTCTGGTCTTACTTAACAAATAGCTAAAGTATTGTTTCATGTTTATCTGCAGGTGCTACTATGAGGCAACTTTCGCTTGTTAATTCTACCACCATGTGTTAGTACGTTATATAACCAAAGTGTATTGGCTATGGTGCAAAACCTTGGGATAAAGTAATATGTTCCTACCATTAAATGATGATGCTTATATGACCTCCTACTATAGCGCTTGGATGGTAAATCAAACTTCATTAATTGAAAAGTTGGTGGAGTATTAACTACTCCCTATGGTATCAACGTGTTTATGAAACCAGCTGGCAGTGAGGGTTTTGATATTGGGGTTTTTCACTTGTAAATGTGCTCTACGTTTTTATTTCAACTTGGCTCAGTCCTTCGTTGTGTTTTGGACTGGTTTTGTGCCTTGACCTGAGCTACGCTCATGGTCATTGCACCTGGTGTTTGCTCAGTTGAAGGGGTGAAAGATACAGTGCTCGGTCCAGGTAATGGTCCTTTCTTCACTTGTAAACCCTTTTCTCTTAATTCTGTGTTTATCCATTGATTGATACGTATCTCAGGGTTTAACCCGTGTCCTCTGTTGAAATGGTAGGTAATGGGTTATGAAATCCTATGCAAGGATTGTTGCAGGTGACTTGGCCTTCGACGACATGGGCCATGGAAGTGGTAAGTCCAGATTTTCCCCAACGTCCCCCTTTCCTCTCGCAACTATGGTGAGTGTACTGTACATTTTGGTTATGGGAGACTTTGTGGAGCCCTTTGGCTCACTAGTTTACTTTGAAGTCTAGAGGTCGCCTTTGGCTGGACCATGAATTTAAATGTATCTATTGTTTAAATGGGAAAAGACATAACCCTCGAGGGTTCTCTGGTTTTAGTGTAATGTTTTGGCCATTCGGCTATATGAAGAAATTTAAGCTGTTTTTAATGGGATGTAATGCCCATAATATAAAACTTTGGGTTTGAACATAAGTACTGGTCTGCGTTTTCTAAATGAACTCTGAACATGTATTAATGATATGTAAAAATGTTGGCTTCTGTATAATTCTATAAATGATTTGCAATATGGTCTAAGCTCTGCATTTTATTTCTTATGGAGTCTGTATGGAAAAATCTAGGTTTATATCCAGCATGTATTGTCGTTTCTCTACCCTGTATGCAGTCGATTGGCATTTTGAAATGGGCATCCTGTATTCGTTGTCAATGGTGGTGTCTTTGTCTAATTTCTAGTTTGTTTAAAGAAAATAGGAGTCTGTGTTTTAATGCTATGCTTCGATGGTTTTAGGTTAGCACGATTTCTATGAATTCGATAATGGAATTCGACCTCTTGACCTATGGTTTGATGTGCTAAAAGAATTGAAATTAATGTTTGAGTAAAACTTCGTTTCATTGTGGGGTTTGATTCTTGGAATGGTAGAAATGCCCTTCAGGGTTTTGGGATAAAAGATTATGAATGTATGGTGTGTGATGCGAATGTCAGAGTCTAAGACTTATGAAGTCGAAATCCTTGTATACCTGTAGCATCTTCGTTGTGGTAGATAATGGTTTGACTGTTGATTGAATAAAGAATATCAGACCCGTTTTAGAAAATGACTCAACGAGAAAATTGTGGTCACTTAGCCTGCATTTTGATTTGCTTAATGTCTTAAATTCTAAAAGTCTAATTTTGGAAAACCCTTGCTCTATCTATGTTTTCGTATTTAATGTCTATGATTTTGATTTGAAGAATGATAGGAATTACTGCACTACTGTAGAGTGAAGCTTGTGATAACAAATGCTTGTTGAAACGTCTAAGCCTTGCGATTTCCTTCTTGTTGTTTAAAAGACTTGTTGAGGGTTTCGATACTCGGTCTCTGCCTATGTTGACTCTAGTCATTATATTAAAATATGGGGGAAAGAAAAGTAATTCCCAGAACATAAATTCTAGGAAGAAAAATACAAACATGTCCTAAAAGAATACTTCGAAAACGAAGCAGTGAGACTCACTATCAAGGTTTAAGAACAGTTAATGAAAATGACTTAGGTTTCTACATTAATGTTGCTAAAGACATCTAGCATAGGATAGCTGGGCTAGACCTGCTAGACCGTCGATTGGTATTTCGATCAACATCCCTGAGTTAATAGATTTCAGGTTTAAATGGCTTTGCTACTGTAAATAGAAACAACCCGAGAGCCTATGCCTGAAGGCCCTTGCTCTATGAGAAAATTATACTAAACAGGTTTAGGGAAACAAAAACAATACTGAGATATACATTTTAATTAATAACTCTTAGCTAAATAATAACTTGAAATGAGGAATTGTAGTTTCGTACCTGGTTGTAGGGAAGTTGGATTCTCCTTTGCAAGACCTGCACACTCAAACAATAATTAGTGCAGAGAATTTAATGATCTGACCAACCTGTAGCATGATCTTTTAACCGGATAACTTTGGGACTACCATATTCCTCCCAAGCATGACCCTTAGACCATTCCTGGTTCTAACTGGATCCCCTCGAGCTGGTTCCAACATGCAATAAGAGATAGAGGCCCTAGGCTCACTACTGGTTCAGAACTAGAAGATCTATATGGGACTGCTTCAGTTCTTGGAGCAGAAAATTCTCTTTGATTACAATAAGAGAATGATAATGAAAAAGATGATATCCCCCCCCACTCTTCGGGTCTTCCCTCTTTATGTAGGGGAATCTTGAATTATGACTGTTTGAGTAATTATTTAACTTATTTAAATTAAATAATTAGTATTTAAAAGATATTATTACTAAAATATCTAGTCCTCCTTGAACTAGGACTTTTTATTTGTTTTACATAGAAGTGATTTTTAAATAAACCTTTTCATAATAATACTACTTATATTTCCTACTTTAATATTAATAACATTATTAATACTATTTAAATAATGTGGCATTCAACTATGCATAAAATATATGTAATAAATATATTTTATAAATAAATATTAACATCATTATTATTAAAGATTTTAATAATAATAATAAAATTTGAGATCTTTATACATGTTATTTATATAGGACTACTCTTAGTCAACTCATACTTTAAGTTATGGTGATTATCTTTTATTTAATTATGTATCTTCACATGATACTCCTTTTAACATTAAGAATAAGGTCCAATTCTTTGGACGGTCTTTTGGTAAGCTTGGATAGGCACCTCTAGTCTCTCTCTTGCATGTTGGATTCCCTCGTTTAACATGGTAGTTCCCGCAGTACTTGATGATAGATAAAAGATGATTCAGTTAGCCAAATTAAATAATTGTGATGGAATAGAAGTTCTATTCAGAGTCTTTCCGACTCAACACTTAAGAGCTAGTAACCCCGAGTGCTCTTCAGAGCTTTTAACTCAACACTCTCACATGGGTGTTACGCTAGTGCAATTCCAGAGCCTCCTATTATATGTCAAATCTGCACTTCTCCGTCCGTGATCACATTATTTTGTCGATCACACAAAAGGACAACTTGGATTGAAGAGCTAGATTTCCCTGGATGATGTATGGACTGGGATTACTCTCTTCAGCTGATATTTTCCCTGATTTCCCTAATATTTTGACATGTGTGCTACTCTTTGGGAAGTAAACTAGCGCACATCTACTGGTATGCCCTACTTTACTCAAGGGAAACTAGCGCACACCTTGGAAAAGCTGCAGGCGCTTGTTGTAAAACACTAAAGTTGCGTCCTGTGAGCTACTATTCCTTGAGGAAACTCACGCACATCCTAAAGATGAAATAATTTTTTTATTAAATTGACGAATTGGTATTAGTTGAAGTTGGTTTTGCAACTTTCCCAACCTCCCAATCCAACCACCTCTCGATTACAACTGCGTACCTTGTCCCATAAATACAAGGAGGATCCATGAGGGAGGGACCTAGAAAGAATGCATTAAGGGTTGTTACGCAGAAGGAAAGTCCCAAGCCATTGTGAAGAGTAGCATCCCAGGACTCGGTTGCAGAAGCATCTTGACATGTCAGGTATATTGTATTGACTTATGTTTCTTTGACAATAAAAATGTCGAAATACTCTTCCTGTCCCGAATCAAATATCTATTAGATTGTATGTTCATTTGGATTAGTGTCTGATTATTGTTGATGATTGATTGTTGTCAATATTCATCATATTTATATATAGTCAAGATACACTGAGGAAGGTTTCCTTTGTGTTGCAGGTTCATTAAGAGGGAGATAAAGTGAAGGTTAGGGCAAACCATCTATTAAAGGTATGTCTTTTGATATCCCGATCTCTGTCATTTGTAGAAACTAAATGCAGCATAATGAATGTATTTACCTGTCAATCCCCCTTCAGTTGGTAGTGTCCACTCCTCACTATAAGGTTAAAATCCTGAGCAACAGACTGGCAACTCCGCTGGGGAGTAACCGGTAGTTATTCTTCTCTAGGAGACCTAGTTTAGGGTTTCTTCCAGTCCCTTGTTCAGTTTTTGATTCTCTGAGAAGTCTTGTAGGTCTTTTTTACCTGTTTCTTACTGCTTGATTCATCTCAATCCACTTTTTCAAAGCCTATTTTTTCCCTTCTGAGGCATGAGCGTTGGTTTACCCTACCAACAATAGTGCATACCACCTGATGAGTGCTGCTCTTTACACTACACAGTAGCACATACCTCCTAGTGTGCGCTGGTTGCTGCACTGCACAGTAGTGCATTTTCCTATAGTGTCCAGTTTTTTGTTAGGGTTTGATTTCCAATAGTTTGATTTCATTTCCATCCTGTTGCTTTGCCTTCTTGACTGACCCCTGAGACTCCCATGTCTCTTTTGAGTCTTGTTTACCTCTTTTGAGTCTTTTAGTTTGTTTTTGCTTGTTTGAGTACTTGTTTAAGTGTCTTTACTACTTTCTATCCCTTTTTGAAGTTCGTGCACTATTCTCTTTTGGACATAGCTACATACTTTCACCCTAGTTGTTGTTGTAGTCATACAGACCTATGTTCATAACGTTTGTTGTTTTTCGCAACGTTTAGCACACTTTCACTTTGTCTTATCCTTTCCATTAGCATTTGACCTCAAGTTTAAGTCCTTAGGGTTGCTTTCAAAAGGTTGCTTGGTTTAGATACTTTCTGATTGCCTTATCAGTTCAGTCCAAGAAGTCAAATCTTTCTAGTTATCTTTCTGTTGAGTCTGTGTGTTGTTAAGGTCATTCTTGGCTCGCTTGGTTACTTTTTGATTGGCTTAGTGTTTTCTTAGGGTTCTGATGCTTAGGAACAACCTGTTTTGGTCTGCCTTTCTGTTACAAGTGTCTTCTTCTCCCTGCTTCTTTTACTCTTTGTTTCCAAGCCTCAAGTTTTTCTTTGCAAAAACTTGGTAAGTCAAGTCTTCATCGAGTCTTTTGATTCGTTTGTTTTGAGCCAATTTAGATGTTTGTCTTACGCACACTTTACATTTAGATCTTACTTGATTTTGTACAAGCTCTCTTTCTTTTACATTTATCAGAAAAGACAAAAATTGCTCAAATAGCTTATTAGTAAGGTCTTGCATTATTTTGAGGTAGCATAGTTTGCTTTGAAATATTTCAAAGAAAAATACAAAAATAAGTTTGTTTTTAGATTTGCCTAGTTTTCAATTTTTGAAAGAATATAAACGGAAAAGAGAAAAAAAATTGTGAATTTGAAAGCATTACTTTCCATGCACTTTACTTTCATAACAAACCATTCCATATGCCGCACTACAACCCTTGAGTAAGAAGTAGCCTTTAAAAAGAACCATTAATAAAATTTATTAGAAACATTTTTCTTTTTAGGTATACACAACATCAACTAGATTAGGCTAGAGTTTCAGACTTAAATTGTTAAATTTTGAGCATTAATTCACAATACTCTTGGATCTTTACTGAGAGAATAACATATACAATATATCAATGCATAACAATCACAATAACCATGACAAGCATCACAAGAATCAAAAGCATGAGAGACAAGAGACACAGAGTTTCTGTGGGGAAAACCCTAAGGTGAAAAACCCCACAACTTCCTCAGAGATAGAGAGAGCAATGGCTCAACCAAAGTACAACCAAAATACACTTGAGATAGTCTCCTAGTAGCAGATGATCATCCTCCTCACTAGTGCACCACTTTTTGAGTGAGATAAGTGTGACTTTTTGAATGATCAAAATAGAGATCTCCCGATCTCTATTTATACTAACATGTTTTCCTAGTTACACTATGGGGCCAACTTGTCTATCTAGATACATCCACAATATAATATATATTTCAGGGCCGACTCCACACATGGTGGTCTAATAACCCATCGGCAAGTACACACACTTGCGACACTTGTCATTCCACATGAAAACACTTCCTTATAGAGGAACAACACATATCTTATAAGGGTACAATAAATATATATGAAATACATAGATGAAATACATTCCGAAGTTACATATACATCAACATAAGTCACCTTAAATGATCAAAAACTGGCTTCATTACTCAACAATAATAGTACGACTTTTATTTAGGTAAATCCATCTCTATCAAATAGTCCTGGGATGCTCTACTCAAACCAGAGTTAAGCACAAGGCTGTGGGAGATCGGAATTGTTGAGGATATCTCCTCACTTTCCTCTCAACCATAAACCAGAGTTGACTCATGTATGGGGGTCCTTTCGGACTTCGAGCTTTGCTACCCTGCCCATGTGTTTCAACTAGGATGACGACTGTCCCCCCAGGTTATTTCGTATTGATGGTAGCCTTAGTATCATACTTTTAGGGCTCTACACAAGTAGAGTGGGTGGTTATTCCCACTTCACCTCGGACAGAAGTGGAAGGTAACCCTTTGGTATTAATCCTGGGAGGGCAGTTTGGTGATTCAAATGCTTGCACTCAGTGGAGCTCCGGAGGACGCCACGTAACTGACCATCGATACCCTATTAGTCTGTTCTAGGCCTTAATCATCCCATACTTGCTTCCGAGAGTATTTTTCATTGTTTGCCTGGTTTGATTACTTAGGAAATTTTTTAGTGGTATGTTGTTTGCTCCTTAGTTGTAGTGGCCATTAGGTTTTTTACTTAGTCTACTTTTCGTAGTTGTGGAGGACCAACATCTTCATTGGTCTCGGAGATTGCAAAACCTTCCCCCACTCATAGTGGAGCCTCCACCGCCACCGCGACGCCGGAGGACTAATTCTCGTGGTTCTTTTGAACTTACGGGAGACACAGAGGATCTTGGTGAACCGCAACACAGAACCCTGGATCGACAAGTCTTTGATACCATCAAGGTTGAGGACCTGACTTCTAGAGAGTTCAATACTTCTTTCAACCCTCCTCTTACTGGACCCAACGATCCGCTTCTGGTACCTGTAGGTTTTCAACAACCTGAGTTTAGTGCTTACTGTTTTACACTAGGTTATATTATGACTAACCCAGGAGACGAGCAGGGAGTTCCAAGTTAATACTTCTTTCACAAACACTGCTACCCCAAGTTCGTCACAAACTGCTTCTGCTTCAGCTCCATCCTTTAGTTTTAATGCTGGTACTCTACGCATGCCAAGCTCATTAGCTTTGACATCTGCCACAGTTTCCACCCCAAATTTTGGACCAAACAATGTCCTTTTGTCAGTGATAACTGCAATGAATTTCACTCAGTGTTTCGCTAACCAACAGTTCTAAGGTGTAACATAGTCCATTGCTTCCACTTCCATTGTAGGATCGATTCCCTCTTCAACTATTCCTGTCATGAGTACCATGACAGCGCCGTCCGCTACAACCACACTTGGTTTCAACCCCTATGCAGGGTACAATGTGAATCCATTGAACACACCTATAGAGAGTATGTCGTTCTCTTTGTTTATTGGAGGAGGGGGTAATATATTTAACTAGCAGTATGGCGGGGCTAACACCCAGCCAAAGTGGACAAACACATAGGGATTTATTCCACTTTCTTTTGGGTGGAGTAATTTCAATCCTTTCGTTTCACAACCGATGGCTGGGGGCAAACCCAACCAATAGTATACGAACCAGGCGATGGATGGTTCCCAAAACCAGGTTCCTGTCTATCAAATGCCATTGGCTCAACCCCGTTTACCTTTTCTAGCAACTTTAAACTTCCCAGATCTTTCGAAACTCATGAATGACCCCATGCGTCATGACCTTGCATGGCCACCCATTCCCACTAAGTTTCCCTCAGACATACCTAAGTTTGAAGGTAAGACTGGTGAGGACCCCGGTGACCATGTTACGACATTTCATCTCTGGTGCTCCTCAAATTCACTGAATGAGGATTCCATAAGGTTAAGGATTTTTCAAAGAACCTCGACAAGTGTCATAGCCAAATGGTATATCGAATTTCATGTAGCTGCCTATGGCACCTTCCGAGATCTTGCTATTGTTTTCTTGGACCACTTTCAACTTCCTATTCGGTATGATGTCGACACAGACCTTCTGTCGACCTTTCGACAGTATAAAGCCACTCATCTATCTGAACACATTCAGGAGTGGCAAAGGCGAAAGAGGCTCATCAAAGCCGACATCCCCTAGCATTCTCATTAGAATGGTACCTTAAGTCTCTTCTTCCTTATATCTCTAAGGAAGTTTCCACTTCAGGGGTGTCCTCCGAAGAGGGAGCCATTTTGATAACCCAGTAGCTGGACTTGGTCTATGCTCAGTCTGGGCTTTTATATGAAATAATTCTTGATGCCCCGAGGTCTAATATAGACTTAGGTAAACCTAAACCTGGACCACATGCTGATGGCATTGTGGGTTCAGTCAACTCTGCAGCGTTTGAAGCCTTAAGAAAGTAGGTTCACTCCTTGTCAGTCAAATAGTCTGCTGCAGAAGCAACTTCTGTTGCATCCTCCCCTTCGACTACAAAATCTGTACAACAGGTGCAGACAAACCAAAAGGGATCTCAGCAGCCCAAAAGAAAGGGCAAGAAAGGGGACAGAAACCAACAAAAACCCAGAAACACACAAAATGACGAGGAGGGAAAAAACGAGAAAAGGAAGGCTAAGTTCCCTTGCAACTTATGTCAAGAGGAACACCTTACCCATCAATGCCCTCTAATGGAAGAAGCAAAGAAGCTGATCCGTGAGAAGAAACCAGCTGTCTTAAAAGACCCTTTCCCTCATGGACTAAGTTAAGCTTCTGGAAGTTCTAGTGCTGGGGGGACCACTCGTGCCACCTCAACTGATCAGTCATTCGTTAATATGGTTAACTCAGATTCTTTATTGAAAATGCAAACAAGGAAATATACCCCGGATCCGTAGTAGAAAGATGCTCCTGAATCCTCTACTCCTCTTCACATAGCAGTGGAGACACTGCCGAAGATACCAAAAGGTGTCTTCAAATAGGCTATGCACAACCCCAACACGCGGGATGTCCCCAACTACAATGTTGTGGAGGATTTAGCCAAAACCCCCTATTCCATGTCTACTTTGGAGGTATTGCAAAGTTTCCCATTGCAACACAGTGCACTCCTCGTAGCAATTGGAAGTGTTCATTCATTCGCCATGCTTGCGCATTTTGATATGAAATATATCAAGTACCGGTTGTCGTATCACATTGCTCTCTAGATAGAGGTCGTCCATGGTCCCATGACCATTTGGCGAGCTGTTGTAGATGAGGGTGCGTCAACATGTGTAATGTCGATTTCCTGCTGGAAGGATTTAGGTGAACCTGAGCTATCCCCCTCTAATACGGTACTCACCACCTTTGATGGAAGATCTTTTCATCCACACAAAGTCTTACCATCATTTGATGTTGAACTTGCAGGAAAAATAGTATCGATAGAGGTTGAAATTCTGGATGCTCCACTCGATTATAACTTGTCGTTGGGTAGGAGATGGACATATTCCATGTAGGCAGTCCCATCAGCTGTTTTCCGGGTCATAATGTTCCCTCATGAAGGGAATATCGTCACAGTCGATCAACTTTCATTTTCCTGGAGGACCAACCAGACTTCATCAGATTCCACTATCCTGTTGGTTGATCAGTCCTGCCCAGTTACTGAGAGTTTGGGAGTAGGTATCTATGGGTCATTAATAGGTACTTTTGACATACCTTCTCCCGTTAATTTTATTGGTTCTGAGGAATGTTCCTTGCTTGAGACCTCGACGGTCAGTTCAATGACAGATCTGCGGACTCTCCTTACTGAGTCAGAACTAGTTGTTCATGTATCTATTGCAGAGATACCCTACTTGGATTCACAAAAACCTACAACTGAACATATCATGAATCCATTGGTCTATACTGAGTCAGATATGGACTATGCCCCTGCCTGGTCATTGGACTCTACCCACTCTTCTGATTGTTTAGACACGGTTTTTCCTTCTGACGAAACATTTTTTGAAGCTATGATAGGCCTGAGACACCCTTGGGAACATTTACACCCGAGGTCCTATTTACTTCCCGTTCTAAACTTGATAGAGAGAGTGTTGGCGGGAAAAAATACCCTATAGTAAGGAAACAGATACTATCAACTGAAAGGGGATGACAGGTAAGCATACTAACTGTGTAACAGAGATGTTTATGAAAGGAAATAGGTTATTGGTCTTGAGAACATACCTTTCAAATGATGTTCGATCCTAGCTCTTATTCGATCTTGCGCTCGATCCTCAAGTCAACCTCCCGTTCAATAAACCTGCAATACAAGTACCTTTCTCAGTGTATCTTGGATAATATATAATGATGAAATAGACAAAGCAATTTAAACATCCGATATTAACCAAAGCAGATCCAAATAAGTATATAACTTCAATGAACACTTAATTTGGGACAAGAAAGATGTTTCGACCTTTTATTGTCAAATGCAAATTGATGATACAAAGTATACCTGACTTTGTCACATGGTCTTGCAACCTGATCGTGGGCTCCTGCTCTTCTCTGGCTTGGATATCTTCCAACATAACCTCCTCCAATGCAAGCTTCTCTTTAAAAGTCTCTCAATAGCATTCATGTCTCTAACTCCTCTCTTTATTCTTCCTTGTATTTATAAGACAAGGGAAGCAGTTCGGGTCGAGAGATGGTTATGGAGGAAGTTGGGGAAGTTGGGAAACCAACTGCAACTAATCCTCTTTGTGAAATTAATTATTTTTTAATCATCTTTTGAGGTGTACGCTACTATTTCTCAGTGAAGTAGAGCTCAGGGCGCTACTATAGTGTTTTTAAACTAGCGCTCATTACTTTTTGAATGTTGAGCGCTACTCTGTTGAAGAGGAGTAGCGCTCATGAGGCTTGAGAGCTACTATTGCATACTGGAGTAGGGTACAGGCACTAGTCTATTGAAGTAGAGTAGCGCTCATGTCTCAAAATGACATTTTTAGGGTTTTTCCAGTCTTGCTAGGAGGTGGTGTAAGTCAAAGTCTCATCTGGGGTCAACAAGCTCCTCCATCCAAGTTGTCCTTTTGTGTGATCAACAGCTCAAGGTGATCACGGACGTAGAGGTGCAGGTTTGACCTATAACAGAGAGGTGAGTTCCCTTCAAGACCTAGTGAGAATGTTGATTTGTCCTTTTTCCCTTCCACTTCACAAGCTGTTTTTGCTGAAGGGAATAGGGAAAATACATCGAGAACCATTCCGATCAACATTTCCACTGAACCTAGGGTCACAAAAAACATTTTTATTGGAGCGGATTGTTATCTCGATGAGATCATTCCGTATACCAATATGTTTAATGATTTCCGCGACATCTTTTCTGGCCTCATGAAGAGATCCCAGGCATTGACCCTACTTGAAGAAGTACTACGCTTAGGCACCTGTGATTTTTCATGTATTTTTAGTTGTACATTTTGTAGAGTTAGCTTTGTTTACAGTTGTAGTTATGTCTTATGCATTTATCGCTTTGTGTTTTCAGATGTCAACTTAACACTTCATAGGGTTTGCTGATGGCGCTAGCCTCCACACCCATCAGTTGGATGCAGCTTCTTGGGTTATTTACTCACCAACTGGTCAACTGGTGTCTTCGGGAGGGGCTTGCTTAGGTCCCACAATGAACAACGTGGCTGAATACAGTGCAGTCATAGAGCTACTCTGAGATGCCTTGTTTCATGGCATTTCACATTTGGAGGTACGGCTTGACTCATAGTTAGTTGTTTTTCAGTTAATGGGTGTTTATCAGGTTAGAGATCCTACTTTGCTATGTTAGTTTCTGCGCATTAAGTTACTTGAGAGACAGTTTGAGTATATCATATATCAACATACTCCAAGGAACTTGAATGCATTAGCTGATTCATTTGAAAACTACATTTTAGATTGGCATTTGCATCATTCATACACATAGTAATTCATGCATAAAACACATAACACACATGTAAATATAACCGATACTGTATATATATCCGATACTGTATCAAAAATTAATATGAGTTTGGATCAATAAGTCTGTCACAGAGTCATGTCATAAGATACAAAATTGGGCTCGATGGCCTCAAAAATATACATAGAATATCCTTCTCCTATGGACAAAGTGGTGCCTCATCTGCCTCTATTACCTCTCGGTAGAAAATGACCAACCTAGCTACTTTCCGCAGTAACCAAATCCAGGCTGGGGGCACACCAACCACATCCTCCTGCATATCAACTGGAATCCGCTCAATCCGATATGTAGGAATGCCATGAGTCAACCGACTCATCTTCCTCTCTATGGTTCCCAGCGTGGCATCAGCTACACCCACTTTTACTGGTCTCACGAAAGTATATGGGTGTCCCTCAAGGTGCACTAGTCCAACATCTTCATGAGACACTTTGTTTCAGTACTTCAAACTCACCATAAAATTCATATATACAAAATTTGAAAAAATTAAATATTTTCTCAAAAATCAAAACATACCTATCTCTCCCCAAGCTGCACCTAGAGGAATGATCGGCTCAGGATCGCCGTGGAAGTCCATACCAGCATATGGAAAATGCTCAAGTGCTGGCACCTGTCTTTCCCACCAACCCCAGAAATCATCCCCGTGGTAGCAGAAGTTTCTCTCACCACCACCTTGGTGGAGAAATATTTTACCCCAGCGAGCTAGCCTTGGCTGACGAGGGTTGACTAGGGGCAAAGGAATTCTCAAACTGATAGTAGGCACTCTCTCAAAGAATAAAGTGCATAGTATTCTCCCGTATCCAAAATTCTTCATCCTCTCGATCTTACACCCCGAGAGTTGAAGTTTCATGTTGTCCAAAAGACTTGTACACTAGTCATATACATGCCCCTGCAAGCATTCAATACCAATATGCATATAGTGTCTCGAGGCTAGATGTTGTGTAGCACTCCCTCCCATCCGATTCAGTATACTCACAATCACTTTGAGAGGGAAGCTTGCAATGGTCGATATGAGAACTTGAATACCATATTTCTCTGTTCCCAGTAGGCAATAAGCATTCAAATATTCTTGTACGGACAAGGCACCCATATTCTAGAGCCTCCTGCTCAACACCAGTGCCAGAATGTGGTTGTGAAGCACATCTAGAATATTTAAGTGGCCTCGGTTCCGGTATTCATTTATCAAGCTTGAAGTGATCTACGACTCACGCCCAACACTCAATGTACATCAAGGCTTACTCCCAGTACATAAACATTCTTCTAGGTACATCGGGGCTTATGCCTAGTACGTAGGTCATCTGTGTGTTTCTGAGTCCATGCTCAACACACCACATAAGTCAATCATGTCAAATCGTAGCTCCGCACAGTAAGTAACAAAAGATCATCTTAGTATATTAGGGCTTGTACCCAAATCATATGATAAAACATCAATTAGGTCATTAGGGCTTCCCTGCTCCGTATATAATCAAACAATGAAATCAGTCAGGGTCCATGCCCAATATGTCAGTCTATCAAAGAATAAATCATGTGTGCTAGGGCTTATTCCCAATACTCAAAATAACTCATATGTGTTGGGGCCATGTCCCAATATAACATCATAATAGTCAGTCCAAAATTCAGGATATTACAGTACCGTGCACGGACTCAGAACCTCTCTAATCAACCCATTGTCCAATAACTCTTGGACCTGTCAATTGAGTTCCTGACTTTCTATAAGACTTATCCTATGCGGTTCCTTGTTTGGAAAAATTGACCCTGGAATCAAGTCGATCTGATGGGATATGCTCCTTGTCGGTGACAATCCCGTCGGTGTCTCATCAACCACTATGTTGCGAAACTCTTCGAGCATCTTTCTGACATCGACCGGAATTTCTCCTCCATTGTCACACTCTCGACACATGGTCCCTTTGGAATGATCGCATAACATCCCGACTACTTTTCCTCCTCCGTAAGGAATTCTTTCGCTGAACACGTCAGCACGTGTTTCTCCTAAGAGTTACTCTCTCCCTGCTTACCATCGGTTTGCTCCTCCGGTTTCGGCTTAAGAGTCCTTTTCATGCCATTTTTCCACATTGTGACTGTGTTGGCTCGACCATCATAATCATTTTTCGATCATATTCCCATGGTCTTCCTAACAACAGATGGCATGCGTCCATTGGGATTACATCGCACAGTACGCTGTCCTCTAACTTCCCAATCTTGAAGTTAATCAGGCACTGTATGGTCACCTTCACATGGTGTCCTTTCTACAACCATGAAATCTTGTAAGGGTTTGGATGTTCTCTAAATCTCAACTTTTATTTCTTGATCACCTCTATCGACACAAGATTCTCAGTGCTTCCACCATCAACTATGGTCTTGCAACACCATTCTCTGATTCACACCTTCATTTGAAAGATCTCCTTCCACTGTGTCGACTCTTGCTCATCGCAACTATAATCCAGAATGAGTGTCTTGTTGGCTGTCATGGCACGAATTTTCTTCTTACCATCTCCACTCCTTTCGGATGTCGATTCTTCCCTCTCGTTGACTTGCTCATCTTTTCGACATATGGGTTTCGACTCATCTGCAACATGTAGGTTCTCTGGCCATTCATATGCCTTGTGTCTCTCTCCATGACACTTATAACAGATTATGGCTGGTCTATTAGCTCCTTTTCTTTCGAATGGACCATTTCAACCATACTCACCTCTATCGCAGTTCTCTCGACCATCGCTTCGGCTCTGTGGCGCATTCTCCCTTGTCGATGTCCCTTCTACATGTCAACTATCTTCGACAGTTTCCCTCCTGTAACCGCTACTTGGGCCTTTTGTGGTAACAGTTCTCGCACCCCGACCAATCGTCCTACCTTTGGTCGCTGCCGATTTTCTTGACAATTTATCTTCTACCTTCAGAGCTAACTAGTAGGATTCGCCCACTGCTCTGAATCTTGACATGCTCAAGTCATACTGAATGGCATATTTCAAGCCATTCACATACCTAGCGACAGCTTCTTCTCCTTTGTCGGTTTGACCCAACCTTATCGAATATCTATAGAACCCTTCCGTGTACTCCTTCACGATCATCTCCTTTTGTCGAAAGTTCTACAACTTCCGGAACAAGGAAATCACATAGTCCTTTGGAAAGAACTTCCCTTTCAACTTTGCGACCATCATATCCCAAGACTTGATTTTCTCATTGCCCCTCTTGATTCTGTCAACCTGTACATTGTCCCACCATAATGAGGCATGACCCTTCAACCTTAGACATGTAGTCTTAACCCTTTTAGAATCCTCGATCTACTCTATGTCGAAGTATTTCTCCATCTCTCTGAACCATTCAATCAAGTCTTTTGGATCCATACTTCCTGAGTAGGTACGAACGTCTATCTTTGCCTGACCTCTCATATCTGTCAAAATCTTGATGATTTTTTCTTCCGGTTCATCTTCCGCTGCTTCCCGTGGTTCCACTTCCTCATCGCTGTGGTCTAACACATCAGGAATACAACCACACCTTTTTGTTTCTTTGATCGCTGCGACTTCATTTGTCAAAGTTCGCATTGTTCTGATGCACTCGTCGAACATCTCACGATCAACTGTAATTTTTCATGCCACATGCTCTACGTTCTCGGACATTAACGCCTCTGTGAGCCATTTTCAACCTCTGCTGAAACTCTCACTTGTCCAATCGCAACCGGACTTCAACAAGTTGTGCACAACTCTACCCAACCTCAGTTGGAGTTGTTCAACGTACTTGCAGGCTCAATATCACTCAAATTTATTCTGGGCACAGGAATTCACTTCTTGCTCTGATACCAACTGACGCAAGTCGCCCTGTCACTCAAGGTTCTTGCTTAACAATACAAACTACACAACCACAATGCTCACACAAACAAGATGTAAAGCAAGATGCCAGAAGTGGCTTATATTACTTCAACCAATCGGTTACAATGCAGAATAACTGTAAATACAAATAACTAACTATTTTTCGGCCTTGGCCATTACAATATAGAAGTAACTGTGGTGTTCTCTCTCAGTGTGTCAACCTCACCCTCTCCTCATTCTCTACTGAACTCTGAGTTATGGCTCGATCTTCTCTTCGGCTCTACTTGACTCTCCCAAAATGCCCCGTCCCTCAACTGATCCAAACTCTCTCGTCTTCTACTCTACTGTTGCTGTTTCCGAGACCACTGCGATCCCCGAGACACACATCCTCCTGTCAGCCGATCCTTCCATGATCCTACAGACCTGTAACTGTCAGCGCCCCGACCATGCTGTAAAACCTCTGCCTGTGATGACATTTATCATGTCTTCACCCACCTGCAAAAACTGCCATTAACTTCCTTAACAACCCCGAACTATTTCCAAGTACGCTCCTTGACTTCTACGCTTCCTCTGAAAAGCTACAGTAAACCATCCCATCGGCCATATTGTCCTCCCTCAGCTTCGACTCATTCCAAGAACCTGTCGATGTCGCGTTATGACAACATGTCAAACCTTCCACGACTTTGCGACAATCTTGTCTCCTATCGAGATTTACATGTCGACTATCAACTGTCGTTTGTCAACACAGACATGTTGACTCTCGACCTCTTCACTCCTGTCGACTGCTTCGACAGACTATGCTCGACTTATTGACTTCGACGAGTGAATCTACTTCAGGCACCTACGGTCGTTGGCACTCCCTTTGGTCAGCTGCCTTCTATCGATCAACTTTGACTAATCTTCCTAGGCTCCGATGCTCCTGCATCACATAGGAAACTTCAAGGATCTTCTTCTTTGGTATGGATTCTGGCACTACAAATATTATATCCTTATAATAAATGATATCATTGAGAATCTTATAAGCATCATCATGAATTAATCCATCAAACAAATCACAAGCAAACTGGTTCTTTGTGTATTCTACCCCAAGCTGTACTTTCCAATCATCATGAAATTTGAGCAATGCAAGATTGGGTTTTCTAGAAAACTTGCATCAACTACAATTTTCATCTTACCCTTATTATATCCAATATCAAAGTCAAATTCTTGGACCTTTATTACCCACTTCTGTTGCATATCATTCAGCTCCATTTGGGTTAAGAAGTGTCTCAAACTATTGTGATCAGTCTTGATAATCAGCTTACCTCCTACCAAATACTGCCTGAACTTGACTAATGCATGCATGATTCTTAGCATCTCTTTGTCATAGACTGAATAAAAACTCTAATGTGGCTGCAATTTTCTTCCCTCAAAGGCCAATGGGTGCTTATTTTGCATCAAGACTGCTCCAATTCCATTCCCTGAAGCATCACACTCAAGAACAAAAGGTTGAGAAAATTTTGGAAGTGCAAGAACAAGACAACTGCTCATTACCTCCTTCATTCTGTTGAACACTTGTTCAGATTCTTCTAACCAATGGAAAGGTCCTTTCTTAGTGAGTTCTGTCAATGGAGATGTCAATTTGGAAAAGCCTTTGACAAAATTCTGGTAGTAGGTACATAGCCCAATGAACCCTCTTAGTTCAGTGATATTTTCAGGACTAGGCCAATCTAGAATGGATTGGATCTTTTCCATGTGAACCTTAACTCCATCTTGGCCAATCACATGACCAAGATACAAATCTTAGTCATACCAAACTCACACTTGGTTAGCTTTGCATAAAAATATTGATCTACCAAGATTGTTAGTACAATATCCAAATGATGCAAATGCTCTTCCCAAGTCCTACTATAGATCAAAATATCATCAAAGAAAGCAAGTACAAACCTACAGAGCTTCCTGTTGAACACTATGTTCATGCAAGATTAAAAAGTTGTAGGTGCATTTGTTAGGCCAAAAAAAATAACCAGAAACTCAAAGTTCCCATGGTGACACTGGAAGGCTGTCTTTTGTATGTCTTCTTCTTTCATGTTGATTTGATGGTAACTAGATCGAAGATCAATCTTTGAAAATTACTTGGCCCCATGGAGATCATCCATAAGATCATCAATCCTTCAAATAGGATATATGTTCTTGATGGTCTTCTTGTTGAGATCTCTGTAATCTATGCACATCCTCATGGTCCCATCTTTCGTCTTCACAAGAACTACCGATGAGGCAAAAGGACTTGAACTCAGTCTAATGAACCCCAAGTCAAGCAGTTCCTTGATGGTTCGCTCTATCTCATCCTTGAATATTTTTGGGTTTGTAGGGGTGCACCTTGATAGGTGAGGTGCCTATATCCAACTCAATCCTATGCTCCACTCCTCTATCTCAAGGCCTACCATGAGGAAGGTCCCCAAACACTTTCTTATGCTTTTGGATCAACTTCTAAACATCTTCAGGATAATGAGCTACTTCAAATGAGTTTCCCTTTGTGGTAATTAGGCATTCTGCATCCCATTCAATATATCCATGCCTTAGTATGGATCTCATATTGTGTGCACTTACCACTTTTTTTGGATAGGTGTTGATCCCCTTCAACACTACCTCTTTTCCATTTCCTCCCTTGAAGATCATTTCAGGAACTTGGTAGTCTATTGAATGGTTCCCAATGGAATACTACCATTATACTCCCAAAGCCATGTTAGTATCAGCAACATCAACAACATAAAATCTATCTGTAATGTTATTTTCTCCTACACAAATATGCAATTTAGGAATCCATCTACAACAGTTCATGGAATGATTACTTGGAATAATAATAGTAAAGCCTCCAAATTTTCAGTATGTAGCTTCCTCCTTTCAACCAGAGTTGAATCAATGAAGTTATGTGTTTCTCCTCCATCCACTAACATAGTGATTGATTGTCCTTGAACCACTCCTTTGAATCTGAGTGTATGGAAGCAAGGAACTCCTGAGAGTACTACAATCTTGCTCACCTCAGGAGTAGGTTCTTCTTCTGCAGTCTGATAGGCCACTTCTGCATCGGTTGGGGCCTCTTCTTCTTCTTCCTCAGCTTCTCTCTATGAGTAAACTTCAATGTAGTGTTCCTTTCCTTTGGCACATCTATGTCCTGGAACCCATGGCTCCTGACATGTGAAGCACAATTTCCTTCTTCTCAATTCATCTTGAACCTTAGCATAGTTATCCTTTTTGAAATTTTCAAAGTACTCTTCATGGGTGGCCATTGATTCTTGAACTGATTAGGACCAACAGTTCTAGGAGGAAACATAGTCATTGGAATAGAGTCTTAAAAGTATCTGGTTCGAGTTAGTGCATCTTGCAAGGTAGAAGGTTTGTAAGGCTTCACCAAACCTTTCAAAGGTTTCGATAACCCTTCAATGAACAACAATATCAATATAGCTTCTGAAATATCAAAGACCATCACAACTAGTTTTTGAAACTCAGATACGTAAGCTTCAGGAGTTCTAGTTTGCTTCACATGTGCTAGCTCTTTGAAAGTGATCTCAGGATCTTTTCTTTCGAATATTTCAGCTAACCTTCTTGTGAACTCTTCATAAGTGGTCACTTGATCATGCCCAAGAGTTTTTAGTCCATGGAACCACCAATCATTTGCTTCTCCATCTAAGTGTAGAGTATCCATCTTGATGGCATCTCTTTCAGCCATAGGATTCAACTAAAAATATGTGTCAAGTTTTTGAATCCAAGATTTAGCGGTAAATTTATGTGAACCATCAATATAAGGTAAAGAAATCTTACCAATGGCATTTTTGAGCTCAAAGTTCTGATTTTGCATTCGGAAGCCTCCTCTTGGGTTGGCCTTGTATTGAAGATCACAAAATTCTTTGAATGGTAAAGCACTTATGCATTCTTCATTCATTGTAAGGTACTCAACATATTTGTCCTCCCATGAAGCAAGACCTCCATTTTGAACCTCAGGTTCTTCTCTTGGATATTTAGTAAACTTAGGCATAGTAGGCCTAGAGTGAGCTGGAGATTCCATCTTAAATTCACTAGGGTGATTGTGAGGCCCAATATTTGATCAAATATGGCCACCACTCACCCTCCTTTCGCCATGTGGGGTACCATTGCTGCTCCCCTCTCCATTCTTGCTTCCTAGCTGCTGAGCTAAGAACTCTTTGGTCTCTTTTCTAGACTAAACAATATTGAGGGAGATGTCTTGTAACCCTTTCATCATTCCTTTAACAAAGAGTTTGAAATCCTCTTTGTATTCATTGTGAGACATGTCTTATTCTCCTTGCAACTTTCCTTGAGTAGAATTTATATCTTCTCCCTCTTCTTCCTCTAACAGAGGATCCTTCTTCTTGGAATATGTGTATCTTCTTGGACTCATAGAAATATGTTAAGAGCAAGTTCATAGGACCATGCTCTGATGCCACTTTAATGTAGAAACTAGGATTAGTGATACAAAAACTCTCTACTTCACAGAATCAATTAAAACAATGTTGATGGAAGCTAGTTTGACTGAGGGTGGGAAAGATCAAAAGCTTTGGATGGAAGGTAGGATCTAATAAATGTTTATACCTCTGCAAAAAGAACTGATACAATTGATTTTTCAATATCATAAAGGATTAAATATACTCCAACAATCCTGGGCCCCTCAACATATGCAGACTAGTATGTACCTAAGATTTGACTGGAAGCTAAGGATGGGTGTTTCTGACTCAGAGAGGTTAAATAAAATTAATTATCAGTCAATACATAGTCATAGGTTTCTCCATCATGTTTGAGGAATTTATGAGAAAGTATGACAAAGATACAAGCAAAATTGCATTTCAAGATTGCACAACTAGTAAAATTCAGGAGCTCCCAAACATGTAGAGAAGGCTCACGAATTATTCAAATCGGACATGGATTGGGTCAAATAACATGTTAATTAACATCAGGAACATAAGTCAACTCATTTGGAGCTCTACTCATTCATTTATTCAACATAGTTTGAAAACTACTCAATTTCTATGCAAATCTAGAGACGGTGGAGAAATATGAGAATAATTCATACTTCTGTAATTCTAATTGACATGAATGATATCATAGGTTTACATTCATTGTTATTACATAATATGTGGGCCAATATGCCTCTCAAAACATTATAGAAACACCTCTCTTCTTCTACACAAGAATCTAGATCTAGAAATCCATAGGAATCTTGGAGATTCGAACCATGAACTGAATGATGCTTCTTCTAAACTTCAAATTCGACTTGATCAGATACAATACCTATAAATAAACTCATTGATAATGGTTGAATACCATCATCCTCTCACAGGAAGCAGGGGCACATCTTTCAGCTTGGACTAGGGGCACATCTCTCAATTCTCTGAGGCACAATTGCTCTCAAGAAAAACAACAAATTGACAAAATATGTGAATGTGGTGCACATTGTTTCATGTATAGAGAGTAGGTTACTTGAGGATAAATTCTCCATAGCTAATGCTCCCTCCTTGAGTGGATAAGGAAAGCTAGCTTTCCTACCTTTTCCTTTTTTTCTTTGATTTCCTCATTTTTTCTTTTCTAATTGCTTTTCCACTTTCTTCTTTGGATTTTTCTTGTTTTTCTGAACTTTCCTTCTTTTCTGACTTTCCTGCTTTATGCTTTTTTGTTTCTTTCTACTTTATGTTGTTTTTCCTAAGTTGTTCTACCTTTCTTTTCTTTTCTTTTTTTATTTTCTAGATTTATGTGCTTTCTCCTTGACTTCTTCCTCAAATCTCTTATCAGTCAACCTTATCTACTAATGCGCCCTAGTGGAGTATTATCTTCATTTATTCAACATAAAAATATTAAATGCATCATAAATAAATATTCCAAGTGCATAACAAACTTTAGATAAAATTAAATGGACACTCTTAATTAATTAAATGCCTGGAATACAAAATTTAACCCCATGATACTGAAGTTGTCTCCTCAACCCAAGGGATTGGTTTGGTTTGTTGATGTATTTGTAACTGCGGAATGTATTTCACTTGTATATTTTATATTGTATTCATATGTCATTGTACTTCCGATAGAGAGGTTCCATTCCTCCGATCGGGAAAGCTATTATTGTATTTGAGTGGGTTATTAGACTCCCCTGGTGGGGTCAGCCCAGAGTTAAGTTGTAATGGGTTATTAGACAATATTAGGAGAAGTCGGCCCAGTTAGGGTAAAATGAAAGTGAAAGTAAATTATAAATAGAGAGGAGAATCCTCTCTATTTGATCACTCACTCACTCACGCATTCGTACAAGTGAGAGAGAGACAAGTTTGCACAAGTGGAGGAGGAGTAAGCTGCTGGAGACCATCTTCTTGTTTTGGGATTTTGTATTATTGATCATTCTATCTCTGAGTAAGTTGCGGCGTTTTATCCTTTATGTTTTCCCAATTGAAATGATTTGTGTCTCTTGTCTCTTATGTTTGATATGTTGTGCATGTTTTTCTCTCAGATAAGATCCTAGATCATATTGATTTAAATTGTGAAAAACTAACATGGTATCAGAGCTAACCTGAGAACAAGAAACTGTGCAGTTGCGGAAGCTAGGGATTCTTAATTTTTGGGTCTCTTTCCACAAATCATCAAGGGCAGGAGGCTAGTCTAACTCTCCTAAGGAAATCGCATCTTTCTATCGAAACAGAATTTGATTACAAGCATCTTCAATTTTTGTTTTTTCACTACTGCGGGAAATTAAGGCTTTTGACAGAAGTGGAATTTTGGAGTGCTCTCAACATAGGATTGATCTCGTCAGCAAAATCGAAATTTAGATACCAAGATCAAACTTTTTGGTTGGGTAAATCTCCAGGAAATTAAAACCCTAATTTGACTTTTGGACGAGAAAAACCAGAAAACCAGAATTTGACAGAAGTTGCAGATCCGAAATTCACAAGTCACTTTTGAGGGGTCAATTTTTGGAATTTTCAAAATCCAAGTATACCAGCTTTCTCATTTTAGCAAAGGGCATCCTTCGATCTAAACAGAAGTTTGAAATACCATGTTTGAATTTTTTAGGGTTTCTTTGTCAAACCCTAGCCAGCTCCAGATCCAGTTTCAACAAATAAAGTGGTAAGATCTAAATTTTTTATTTCCATTTGAGTTTCTCATTAAATATGTCTGACCACACCAAGATTGAGTATAATATTGAAGGGGATGACAACTTCCGAGCATGGAAGTATAGGATTGGGTTAATCGTAGAAGAGAATGAATTAGACACCTATATAAGTGAAGAGGTTCCAGTTCCAGAGGGAGATGAGGATAAGGCCTTACATAAGAAGAACTTGGTCAAGGCTAAGTGGATCATTGCAGATTCTATCAAGGACCATCTCATACCACATGTGTCATATCTAAAGACACCCAAGGAGATGTTTGATTCCTTGGCCAAGCTATTTGAAGGAAAGAATATAAATTAGAAGATGACATTGTGGAACCAATTGAAGAATGTAAAGATACAAAATGCAAAGACCATGCAGTCCTACTTTTCAAGGGTCTCCAAGATGAAAGAACAACTCAAAGCTGTGGGAGAAGATATAGAGAATGGAGAAGTAGTGATGAAAACCTTGAATGGTCTCCCTAGGTCATGGGATTCCTTCATTCAAGGAATTTGTGCTAGGAAGAAGCTCATCACATTCAGTAGGATGTGGGAGGATTGCTCACGGGAAGAAGCGCGAATTGTAGCTTGAGAAGAGAAGATGGGAAATGAATACCAATATCTCACAACACACTCTAGAAGGAATGATAACAAGATCAAACACCACCACATAAATCATAGGGATAACTTTAGATCCCGAAGAGATATATCCACCATTTGATGCTATACACGTGATGAGAAGGGACACTATTCCAGGGATTGTCCTAGAAATAAAAGTAGCTCTCACAAGAAGAAGAAAAACAAAAGAAGACATCATGCTCACACTACAGAGGATGATGAACCTCCCAGGAAGAGAGCCAGAGAAGAAATTGAATATTCTTCAAGCGATGAAGAGTATGTTTTGATTTCTGCTCTCACAGGAACTGTTACACATGGACGCAATGATTGGCTTATAGATAGTGGGGATTCCAAGCATATAACAGGATTCAAGGAATCCTTTATGAGCCTATTTGAACATGAGTCACCCCACAAAGTGAAACTTGGGGATGACTACCAGTATCCTATAAAAGGAAGTGGTGAAGCCTATTATAAGCTAGACTCTGGAAAGCCTATGAAGATAAAAGATGTTCTATTTGTACCAGGACTAAAGAAGAACATTCTCTCCATATATGCATTGGATGCAAAAGGTATGAGGGTTGCATTTGTAGATGGACAAGTTCTTATGTGGCCTAAAAGAAATACTATAGATGATGCAGTAGTGATTGGAGAGAAAGAGGGAGGATTATACAAACTGAAGGGCCAACCAGAACAAGCCTTGGTCCATGAATCCATGGAGCCAAATGAACTATGGCATAGAAGGCTCGCACATGTGCACTATAGAGCACTACCTCTTGCAAGCAAAGTTGTTGAATTTCTTCTAGATATCCAGGCAAAGCATGAAGGAATTTGCAAAGGATGTGCGAAAGGAAAGAACATAAAGAAAACATTTCCAAGTAGTGAAAGCAGGGAAAAAGAATATTGGAAATCATTCACTGCGATGTATGCGGTCCGATGTCATCCAATTCTTTGGGTGGGTATGTATATTATGTTTCTTTCATTGTTGATTTTTCTATGAATACATGGATATATTTCTTGAAGAGAAAAGATGAAGTATTCAGTAAGTTCAAGGAATTCAAAGCCTTGATCGAGAACCACAAAGAGAAGAAAATCAAGACTTTTCGGTCAGACAATGACAGAGAGTTCTCATCAGAAGACTTCAAGAAATTATGCAGAGATTAAGGGATTAAGAGGGAGTTGACCACTCCATATAATCCACGATAGAATGGAGTTACAGAAAGGAAGAATAGAACAATTATGGAAGCAGCAAGGGAGATGCTTCATGACCAAGATCTTCCTAGGCATCTATGGGTAGAAGCTGCAAGGACAGCTTCTTTATGTACAGAATCGTACTCCACATAGAGTAGTTGACAACAAGACACCAGAAGAAGCTTTCTCTGGCAGGAAACCAGAGGTTAGCCATCTCAGAATATTTGGTTTCCTAGTGTACATACACATTCTGAAAAAGAAGAGGATAAATTTAGATCCTTAAAGAAAGAAGGGTATGTTCGTGGGATATAGTGAAAGCTCGAAGGCTTACAGAATATATTTCCCAGAATTCAAGAAGATCGACATTAGCAGGGATGTAACATTTGACGAAGACTCAGCATACAACAAATCCAGAAAGCTACCTGTTGAAGACATTGAAGAACTAGAAGCACCCAGGATCTGAGATACAACAATGAATGAAGTAAATCTAGAAGAAGATCATGAGATAGAAGATCCACAGGAACCTGTAGATCCACCTCGTTAGAAGAATTCCTATAAGAGGAAACCAACATGGATACGAGAGGTAATTCAAGATGCATAAAGGGATGGCCCTTCGGAAGGGATACATAGAGAAAGCAAGAGACCGAGTCCACACACCAGTCATGTAGCCCTATTATGTGACATCATTGACAAGGAACCTTCCAACTATGAAGAAGTGGAAGAAAGAAAGGAATGGAAGGATGTCTTGATCGAAGAGTACCAATTGATCATGAAGAATGATGTCTGGGATGTGGTCTCGAGACTAGAAGGGAAGTCTGTGGTAAATTCCAAGTGGATCTACAAGATCAAGCATGTTGCAGATGGAAGCATAGAGAAATGCAAGGCAAGCTTTGTGGCACGTGGCTTCTCCAAGAAAGAAGGGATAAACTATGAGGAGACATTTGCACCTGTAGCCAGATACACTTCCATCAGATCAGTACTTTCTTTGGCTGTAGTAATGAAATGGAAGATACAACAGATGGATGTCAAGACAACGTTCTTGAATGGTGTAGTGGAAGAGGAAGTATATGTGGAGTAGCCACTCAGGTTTGAGACACATGACAGGCATACTCATGTGTGCAAACTGAAGAAATCCTTGTACGGTTTGAAACATGCACCTAGGACGTGGTACGGAAGGATAGATAGCTTCATGACTAGTTTTGGATTTACCAAGAGTAAAGCGGATTCCAACCTTTACTACAAGGTTGAGGAAGGAAACTTAGTGATACTCCTACTGTATGTAGATGACCTATTTGTGACAGGTGAGGATGGGTTGATTGCTAACACGAAGAGGAATCTTGTCGCTGAGTTTGAGATGAAGGAATTGGGTATGATGCACTATTTTCTACGCATGGAGGTGTGGCAGAGTGCGGATGGAATCTTCCTTGGACAAGGGAAGTATGCAATAGAGATCCTGAAGAGGTTCGGGATGATGGACTGCAAGGCCATGGCCACACCTAAGGTATTGAACCTGAATCTATTGAGTGATGCTTCATTAGATTTGGTAGATGCCATGATGTATCGTCAGATGATTGGGTCTTTGATGTACCTGATGAATACAATACTAGATATTTGCTTTGTTGTGAACACATTGAGCCAGTTCCTGACGGATCGAGACATGTTCACCTGATTCATGCAAAGCATATTCTGAGGTACCTGAAGGGTATGGTGGATTATGGGCTCACGTATGATGTGAATTAGAAGATTAAACTGAAGGGTTATTTTTATTCGGAATGGATTGGCAGTGCCATTGATAGGAAGAGCACTTCAGGGTGGTGCTTCAGTGTGGGATCATGTGTGATCTCTTGGTTTAGCAAGAAGCAGTCCTGCATGGCACTGAATATAGCCGAAGCAGAGTATATCGCAACTTGTTTGGCTAGTTGTTAGGTAGTATGGCTAAGGAAGCTACTGTCTGATTTGTTTGATCTTCAGTTGGACACAACTTGTATATATTGTGACAACCAGTGTAGTGTAAAGTTGTCTGAGAACCCAGTGTTCCATGACAAGTCGAAGCACATCGAGATCAAGTATCACTATAATAGGGATATGGTGCAGAGAGGAGCAGTGAAGCTTCAGTATGTTGTGACGGACAAGCAGATACTTGATGTGTTGACCAAGCCACTAGCCAGAGTGGTGTTCGAGTACTTCAGAGAGAAGCTTGGTGTACTTCAAATTGAGGTTCCTTCCAAGGGGAAGTGATGAGTCTGGAAGACACAGATGCACATGGGCCATTCTCACATAGTGGTAGGAAAGTCCTCCTATGCTAGAAGATGTAAGGGCTGAGCCATTCTCACATAGTGGTAGGAAATTCCTCCTATGGTGTAGATGTAAGGGCTGATCCATTCTCACATGGTTAGGAAAGTCCTCCCATGGTGTAGATGTAATGGCTAGGGCCAGTCCGACATGGTGGTAGGAAATTCCTCCCATGGCCGTTGACTTAAGTGCCAGAGCCTTTCCTGAATGGTGGTAGGAAAGTACTCCCATGTTGGTTGATGTAAGTGTTGTGTCTCACATGCTGGTAGGAAAGTCCTCGCATGTTGGTAGACTAGGTCTCGTATGGTGTTAGGAAATTCCTCCCATACTGGAGACATTGTGATGTGCATCTGGGTTGTGCTCCGTGTGATGATGAGATGATCTGAAGATGATGAGGTGACAATAGGGTACAGAGGTTTTGCAGAGGCATATAATCAGTCCTAGGATGCTCCTTCAGGTTTTGCAGTGGCATATAATCAGTCCTGGGAGATCTTACAGGTTTTGCAAAGGCATATAATAAGTATTGAGATGTACCTGCTTGATGGCTTGCTCGCAGAGATGATGAAGACCTACATGGAGGTTAGGCCTACATCCAACATGAAAAAGGGCTGGCTCTGTAGAACTTCCTATGACAAGTAGATAGGAGAATGATGGTCGAGATAGCAGTAGCAATGACGATGATGATCCAGTGATGAAGACTTGTGCTGAACTATGTCAAGAGCATACCTTCCTAGTTAAGAGGGAGTGTTGATGTATTTGTAACTTCAGAATGTATTTCACTTGTATATTTTATATTTTATTCACATTTTATTGTACTTCCGACGGAGAGGTTTCATTCCTCCGATCGAGAAAGCTATTATTGTATTTGAGTGGGTTATTAGACTCCCCTAGTGGGGTCGGCCCAGAGTTAAGTTGTAATGGCTTATTAGACTCTTCTCGGAGAAGCCAACCCAGTTAGGGTAAAAGGAAAGTGAAAGAAAAGTATAAATAGAGAGGAGCATCCTCTCTATTTTATCATTCACTCACTCACTCATTTGTAGAAGTGAGAGAGAGACAAGTTCGCACAAGTGGAGGAGGAGGAAGCTGCTCGAGACCATCTTCTTGTTTTGGGGTTTTGTATTATTGCTCATTCTATCTCTCAAGAAGTTGTTGGGTTTTCTCCTTTATGGTTTCCCTGGTGAAATGCTTTGTGTCTCTTGTCTCTTATGTTTGATATGTTGTGCATGTTGTTCTTTCAGATAAGATCCTAGATCATATTAAATTAAATTGTGAAAAAATAACAAGGTTAGGATCTTGATCCAATATTTGACACAGTAGAGATCAACATTAATATCACCATAGTCATCATTATTGTCATTGTCATATATCATCATCATTGTGATAATGATAAAGGTATCAAACCACCTGATTAATTACATGAATTTTGTGAAAGAGATTTGGGCTCTAAGTGGGAGTGTTGGCATCAATTATGATTGATATCATGTGATAATTATCAAATCATCAAAGGAATTCACAATGTAGAAATGTAGAAAGGAAGTCACGAAGAGGGTATCATGAATCATTGATAGTAAGGCAGCGAGGTGGCAGTACTTTCAACATGAGGGTTGTTGATGTATATGTAACTTCGGAATGTACTTCATATATATATTTATTGTACTCCTATAGAGATGTATTATTCCTCTATACGGAAGTGTCGTCATTTGTATTGACAAGTGTCATAAGTGTGTTAACTTGCCGATGGGTTATTAGACCACCTAGTCAGGGGTCGGCCCGGATTAATGTAACAAGAGGTTATTGTGCTAAGCTAGACAAGTCAGCCCCATAAGTTTATTGGGTAGTCAGGACAAGTATAAATAGAGATCTCCTGATCTCTATTTTGATCATCTCATTATCTCACTCTACATCACTTGGAAAGTAGTGCACATGTGAGGAGGAGGATCAGCTGCTAGGAGAAGTCTATCTCTTGTACTTGGGTTGTACTTTGGTTTTACTATTGCTCTATCTATCTCTGAGGAATTTGTGGGGTTTTTCACCTTAGGGTTTTCCCCACGGAAACTCTGTGTGTCTATTGTCTCTTATGTTTTGCTTCTTGTGATGATTGACATGCTTGGTATGATTGATATGCATTGATATACTGTACATGTTATTCTATCAGTAAAGATCCTAGAGTATATTGAATTAATGCTAAAAAATTAACATGGTATTAGAGCTAACCTGAGAAGAAGACATTGTGCAGTGACGGAAACCAGGGTTTCTTTTTTATTGGGTTTCTCTCCACATATTTTGGAAAAGTAATATGATAGATTAACTCTCCTTAGCAAGGTGAATCTATCTGTCCAATCAGAATTCAATTCTGAGCACTTTTAGTTTTGGCCCTAAAAATTAGGGTTTCCTAAAAAATAGGAATTTCTGAAATCTGAAGACACAACTGGAAGCTCCTTGGAAAAATTGAAGTTTAGAGATTTGGATCGAGATTTGTGGCCGGGTAAAACTCTGGGAAACTGAAACCCTAATTCAGGGTCCTCCTTAGTGAATTCAGAAAGACTAAAAGGAATTTCTGAAGGGTGAAACTTTGGAGAACTCAAATTCTGAGTATACCAGGCTGATCAACTCATCAAGGCGCATCTTTCTATCCTTTTCAGAAAGTTGAAATTCACATTATGAAATTTTAGGGTTTCTCTGACAAACCCTAATCCGGGACCAGATCCAGTTTTCAACAAATCAAGTGGTAAGACCTAAATCTTTTCTATTTCCATTTGAAGTACTCTTTAAAGATGTCTCACCACACCAAGCTTGAGGATAAGATTGGAGGGGATGATAACTTCCGATCCCGGAAGTATAGGATTGGGTTAATCCTGGAAGAAAATGAATTGGATACATATATCAATTTTGAAGTCCCCGTCCCAGAGGATGAAGAAGCTAAAGCATTGCATAGAAGAAATTGGTCAAGGAAAAGAGAATCATTGTTGATTCTATCAAAGACCATCTCATACCACATGTGTCATCTCTGAAGACACCCAAGGAGATGTTTGACTCTTTGACCAAGCTATTTGAAGGGAAGAACATACATCGGAAGATGACACTGTGGAATCAATTGAAAGGGTCAATTTGCTGAATGGAGAGACCATTCAATCTTATTTCTCCAAAGTCTCTCAAATCAAAGAACAACTTAAAGCTGTAGATGAAGTGGTGGAGGATGGAGAAATTGTGATGACTACTTTGAATGGCCTACCTAGGTCATGGGATTCCTTTATTCAAGGAATTTGTGCAAGAAAGAAATTGATCTCTTTCAGTAGATTGTGGGAGGAATGTTCACAAGAAGAGGCCAAGCTTGTAGCTCGAGAAGAAAAGATGGGAAGTGAAGACCAAGCTCTCGCTGCTCACACCAAAAGAAGCAAGCCCAAGAAGGAGCACTCTAATTACAAGAGATCCTTTCACAATCAAAAAAAGAATAAGAAGGATCTAAGATGCTTCACATGCAATGAGAAAGGACACTTTGCTGCAGATTGTCCCAAGAAGAAGAAAGACAACAACAAGAAGAAAAACAACAAGAAGAGATATCATGCTCATGCTGTTGAGGATGATGAACCTCCAAAGAAGAAGGCTAGAGAAGAAAGTGATGATGATGACTCATCAAGCGAAGAAGAGTATGTTCTAATCTCTGCTCTCACAGGTATTATTTCTCATGGTTGTAATGATTGGCTTATTAATAGTGGGGCTTCCAAACACATTACTAGGTTTAAAGAATCTTTTGTAAATCTATTTGAACATAAATCACCCCATAAAGTGAAACTTGGGGATGACTATCAATACCCTATCAAAGGAAGTGGTGAAGCCTCCTACAACCTAGATTCCGTAAAGTCTTTGAAGATGAAAGAAGTTCTTTATGTACCTGGGGTCAAGAAGAACCTACTCTCCATCTTCGCATTGGATGCAAAAGGTATGAGGGTTGCATTTGTAGATGGCCAAGTTCTAATGTGGCCAAAAGATAAAACTATTGATGATGCAATAGTGATTGGAGAGCAAGAGGGAGGATTGTATAAATTGAAGGGACAACCTAAACATGCCATGGTACATGATTCCATGGAGCCAAGTGAAATTTGGCATAGAAGACTTGCACATATGCACTATAGAGCATTACCAATTGCAAGTAAGGCTGTAGAAGGTCTTCCTAAAATCAAGACCAAGCATGAAGGTGTTTGCAAAGGATGTGCAAAAGGAAATAACATAAAGAAGGCATTTCCAAGCAGTGAAAGCAAGGTAAAAAGTATCTTGGAAATTATCCACTCCGATGTATGTGGTCCGATGTCATCCAGTTCTCTAAGTGGGTATGTTTACTATGTCTCTTTCATTGATGACTTCTCCAGGAAGACTTGGGTTTACTTCTTGAAGAACAAATATGAAGTGTTTGATAAGTTCAAGGAATTCAAAACCTTGATGGAGAACCAAACTAATGAGAAGATCAAAACATTCAGATCCGACAATGGTGGAGAATTCACTTCAGGTGACTTCAAGAAGTTATGCAGTGATTCAGGGATTAAGTGGGAGTTGAGTGCTCCTTACAATCCACAAAAGAATGGAGTTGCAGAAAGAAATAATCGAAAAATCATGGAAGCAGCAAGGGCAATGCTGCATGACCAGGATCTACCTATGCATCTATGGGAAGAAGCAGCTAGGACAACTGTATATGTGCAAAACAGAACACCCCACAAGACATTGGACAACAAGACACCAGAAGAGGTCTTCTCTAGTAAGAAACCTGAAGTCAGCCATCTCAGAATATTTGGTTGTCCAGTATACACTCATGTCCCAAAGGAAAAGAGGACCAAGCTAGATCCTTCAAGAAAGAAGGGTATCTTTGTGGGTTACAGTGAAAGCTTGAAGGCTTACAGAATATAGTTTCTATGGTTCAAGAAGATTGATGTCAGCATGGATGTGACATTTGATGAAAACTCAGCATTCATCAAATCAAGGAAGACACGTGTTGAAGACAATGAAGAACCTAAAGAAACTAGATTTCAAGACACTACTATGACTGAAGCAATTCCAGATGTAGATCGTGAAATTGAAGATCCGTAAGAACCTGTAGATCCACCTCGTGAGAATAACTCTCACAAGAGGAAACCCGCATGGGCTAGAGAGCTCATTCAAGATGCAAAAAGATATGGCATTCCAGAAGAAGAACACAGAGCAAAGAAGAGAACTAGATCTCATACCAGCTATGTTGCTTTACAATGTGATATCATGAACAAAGAACCTTCCAACTATGAAGAAGCAACGAAAAAGAAAGAATGGAAGGATGCCATGGTCGAAGAATACCAATCAATAATGAAGAATGATGTTTGGGATGTTGTCCCAAGACCTGAAGGGAAGTTTGTTGTGACTTCCAAATGGATCTACAAGATCAAGCATGCTGCAGATGACAGCATAGAGAAATATAAGGCAAGATTCGTAGCTCGTGGCTTCTCTCAGAAAGAGGGAATAGACTATGAAGAAACTTTTGCTCCTGTAGCTAGGTACACTTCCATCATAACAGTACTTGCTCTGGCTGCAGTGATGAAATGAAAGATACACCAGATGGATTTCAAGGATGCTTTCTTGAATGGTGTAGTTGAGGAGGAAGTGTATGTGGAGCAACCACTTGGTTTTGAGACACATGACAGGAAGTCATATGTGTGCAGGTTGAAGAAAGCCTTGTATGGCTTAAAGCAAGCTCCTAGGACTTGGTATGGTAGGATGGACAGTTTCCTATCTAGTTTGGGCTTTACCAAGAGTAAAGCAGATTCCAACCTTTACTACAAGGTTGAGGAAGGAAATCCTATGATACTACTCCTGTATGTGGATTTCTTGTTTGTTACAGGTAATGATAGTTTGATTGCTGATACCAAGAGGAAGCTTGCTACTGAGTATGGGATGAAGGACTTGGGGATGATGCACTATTTTCTAGGCATGGAGGTGTGGCAGAGTACAGATGGAATCTTCCTTAGACAAGTGAAGTATGCAGTAGAGATCTTGAAGAGGTTCGGGATGATGGACTACAAGGTCATGGAAACACCTATGGCATCAAACCTGAAGTTTCTGTGTGATGCTTCATCTGAGCCGGTTGATGTCACAATGTATCATCAGATGATTGGGTCCTTGATGTACCTAACGAACACTAGACCAGATATTTTCTTTGTTGTGAACACATTGAGCCAGATACTGACAGATCCCAAAAGTGTTCACCTGGTTGCTGTAAAGCATATTCTGAGGTACCTGAAGGGTACAGTTGATTATGGGCTCAAGTATGATGTGAATCAAAAGTTTAACCTGCAAGGCTACGTTGATTCAGATTGGGCAGGCAGTGCGGCAAATAGGAAGAGCACTTTTGGGTGGTTCTTCAGTATGGGATTAGGTGTGATCTCTTGGTTTAGCAGGAAGCAGTCCTGCGTAGCATTGAGTACAGCTGAAGCAGAGTATGTTGCAGCTTGTTCAGCTAGTTGTGAGTAAGTATGGCTTTGAAAGATACTATATGAGTTATTTGATCTCCCGCTGGAGGCTACTGGTATCTTTTGTGACAACCAGAGTTGTGTGAAGCTGTCTGAGAACCCAGTGTTCCACGATAGGTCAAAACACATTGAGATCAAATATCACTATATCAGGGATATGGTGTAGAGAGGAGCAGTGAAGCTCCTATATGTTGCGACAGATGAGCAGATTGTAGATGTGCTGACGAAGCCACTAGCCATAGTGAAATTTGAGTACTTCAAAGAGAGGCTTGGTGTCCTTCAGATCAATGACACTTCGAGGAAGAAGTGATGGAGACATTTGATGAATCCATTCTGAGCATGGTGAGAGGAGGATCCTTCCATGACTGTGGATATAAGCGCTGGATGATGAGCATCAGGACGATGCTCCAGTTACTGCTCTGTATGTGTATATATGCATCATGTTGGATGCTTGATATGATCGGTTGGATCATTTATATGCATATGTATGTACGCATCATGTTGGATGTTGGATATGATTAGTTGGATCATTTATATGTATATGTATGTACGCATCATGTTGGATGCTGGATATGATCAGTTGGATCATTTATATGTATATGTATGTACGCATCATGTTGGATGCTGGATATGATCAGTTGGATCATGTGTATGTATCTGTAGATGTATCAGATGGATACATTGTATGATCAGGTAGATCATGTATGTTGATATGTATCAAGTATGATTAGGTGGATCATGTATTTGTATATGTATCAGGTGGATACATTGTATGATCAGGTAGATCATGTATGATGATATATAACAGGTAGATACTGTGTATGCATCGGATGGATGCATTGTATGATCAGGATGATCATGGATGATGAGCTTCAAGATGTTTCTCCAGATGACATGCATCAGGACGATGCAGTGATGATGATTAGGATGATCATGTGTACATCAGGATGATGAATGGTGAGTATCAGGTTGATACTTTGTGGTCGTGGAACAGGTTGTGTAGATAAGCATATAATTTGTGCCTTGGGAGGTTTGTAGATAGTCTTTCGAGGTTTTTCCTATGGCATGTAATTTGGCCCTGGGATATCTGGCAAATACTCTTTCGAGGTTTAGATTTGGGAGGACATATAATTTGGCCCTGGGAGATCTGCAGATAGTCTTTCGAGGTTTTTCCTATGGCATATAATTTAGCCTTGGGATATCTGGCAGATGCTCTTTCGAGGTTTTGTCCTATGGCATATAATTTGGCCCTGGGAGATCCGATAGGTTGAGATGCGTGCTCGTAATCAGTCCTGGGATGCTCTTTCAAGGTTTTTCCATGACCACATGTAATAAGTCTTGGAGATTTGGACAGGATGAAAAAGGCCTCAAATGCTCTTTAGGGTTCTTGCTTGGAAAAACACTCTTTTAAGGTTTTGTGGTGGAGGTCATATGTAACAAGACTTCATCCACATCACTTAGTTTTGTTCCATGGAGAATCCACCTCCATGCACCCATGCTCCTTTTGGGACTACCAATTCGGAGACCCCTTTTCAAGGGGTACCTTTTACTTTTCCTCCAGTTGGAGATATTGGTCCTCCCTTTATTGCCACGTTAAATCTTCCTGGATTAACCATAGGATTACCGGTATGGTTATTCAATCCAGTAATTTCAATTGCACCCAATGTTTCGAATGTTAACTCTCCACCATGAGAGAGTCAATCCCAAACTAATCCTTCCCCTTCTTCGTCGGATGAATCTTCTTCCATTCCTTCTTCCTCTCCTGATCAAAGCAATAGTGTTAGTAATCAGGTGGATAAGAAGAAGAAGAAAAGGAAATTTAAGAAGAAGAAGGATAAGGAAGAGACCAAGCGTAAACCAGTTGCCTCTAATGGCACTCATTCTACGAAAACACCTCGTAAGCCCAAGTTCCCTTGCAAACTCTGCAAGGGTGATCACTTTCTCAAGGATTGCCCTGGTCTTTCCCGTCTATTAGAAGTGTGGTCTAAAAACCCCAAACCACTTGTATCATCAACCTTTGACCATCATGTCGATGACACTCCCTCAACCAGTGACCCCTTGGTGAAGGGTAGGAAGGGTAAAGTCCTATATCCCTGTTTGATATGCAAGGGTATGCACCGTACTTTCCTTTGTCCAAGCATGGATGAAGCCTTGCGATGGTTGGAAGATATTACTAGTTCTCAACTGGTGCCTCCAATAGACCATAGTAAACTATCCCTTGACCCCCCCGCTAGTTGGACAAGTGATCAATTCAGTTTCATCTACAATTGATCCCACTCTCCCTTCTGAGAGTGAAGTGATCGAGTCGCTGTTATCTCTACTCGATCCCACTCTTTCATTGAAGAAAGTCCAGACTGAATCAGTCATCTTGACACAATCTTCGTCTCATTCTTATCTTCCAAGCGAGAGTGAATTGAAAACCGTTGATGTTTTCCTTATCGGTTCAGAATGTCCTTGGCAAGGGGAAACCCTGTCCGTTTCCGCGAGACCCCCTCCAAGTACTGAGGTTATTTCCTTTGATTGGAATGGTCTAACAGAATCTCATCTTCCTTCGAGCGTTCCTTTTCAAATATCTGTAGGAGTTTCCGATAAAGAAATTTTTCGTATGATAGTTGATGAAGGAGCTTCTGTTAGTATTCTATCCTCAACTTCTTGGCAAGCCCTAGGTTCTCCTCAGCTTGTGCCTGTCACTGACCAGGTACTGGCTTTCAATAGAAGACCTACTGGACCTTTAGGGTCCCTTCCTCAGTTACCTATCACTTTGGGAGAGAAAACTGTCTGTATTGATGTCATGGTCATCCAAGGTCCCTTAGATTTTAATCTACTCCTTGGATGTGATTATGTCTATGCAATGAAGGCTGTAGTGTCCTCACTCTTCCGAGTGATGTATTTTCCCCATCATGGGAATATTGTGACCATCGATCAGCTTTCCTTGTGATGCCCACTCATCGCATGACTCCTAGTCACCAGACTTCCCTAAATGTTCCACATGTTTTAGTGGTTTCTTCCCCCTAGGGGGGGACACTTGGAGAAAAGTTCTATTCCAATGTCAAGCTCGTTAAAAAATGAAACCATTTTCTCAAGCATAGTTTACTTTTGGTTTTAAGGTTGTGTAAAAATAAAACCAACCATCATTTCAAGCATAGTTTACTTTTGGTTTTAAGCTTGTGTAAAAATGAAACCAACCATCATTTTGAGCAGAGTTCCCTTTATGTGTCAAGCTCGTTAAAAAATGAAACAGGTCACCATGAGCATAGTTCCCTTTCTATGTCAAGCTCATTAAAAAATGAAATAGGTTCCTACGAGCATAGTTTATTCTTTGTTTCAAGCTCATTAAAAAATGAAACTGACCCTCAAGCACAGTTTACCGTTGGTTTTGAGCTTGTGTAAAAATGAAATCAATCCCAAGCATAGTTTACTTTCGGTTTCAAGCTTGCGTAGAAATGAAACTACCTTCAAGCATAATTTCTTTCTATTTTAATCTCATTAAAAAATAAAAAGGACCCTTTCAAGCATTGTTATTATCTATTTCAAGCTTGTGTAAAAATGAAATAGATCTCCCTTCCATTTGTTCGAGTCTCTCTCTAGAGTTAGGATTTGAACCTTCATTTCATCTGCCTGGGTCACTTGGTCCTGGTTCTCCCTACCCCCCTTGGTGAACACATTCGGATTAGTACCCAGGATTTTTGGGTAAGGAAGAAGAGAAGTAAGACGAAACGAAGCTTGGGAGGCATGTTTAGCCATTAGCAATCATGCTGGGGGCACCTACCAACCTCTGGTCATCATGTTGGGAAGGAACCCGTCAATGGGCCTTAAATGTGAGCAAAGTTTACCATTGGCTTCAAGCTCATTAAAAAATGAAACCAGTAGTTTGAGCAAAGTTATACTCCTGTGTCAAGCTCCTTAAAAAATGAAACATATCCTTTCCCTTTGATTCGAGTCTCCTCGTAGACTTAGTACCTGAACCTTCTTTTCACTCGCCTATACCTTAGGTGAATGAAATGAAGCTTTGGGGCATGACTTCAACCTTTGGAAGTTACGTTGAAGTCAACTCAATCACCTCTCCACACCATGTTGGAGCTAAGTCACTTACTTCTAGCAATCATGCTGGGGGCATGTACCAACCTTCGGATTTCATTGGGAACATTTTCGAGCATACTTTCCTTTTTAGGTTTCAAGCTCATTAAACCATGAAAACTATCCTGAGCATAGTTCATTTTCTATTACAAGCTCGTTAAAAAAATGAAGCAGACATCATGATCATTCTTCCAACCTATCTTCGAGCTCGTTAAAAATAGTAAGATGGTGTTTGAGCTTACTTTTCACTTTTTTCATGCTCTAGTTAAAACATGAAAAGTGGTTTGAGTTTACTTTCCCTTTTTCGTGCTCTGGATCCAGACATGAAAAATATTCCGAGTGATTTTGATACCATTATCATGCTCGTTAAACAAATTGGAGTAAAAAGGTGTGTCTAACAAGTATAGGTTTATCACTTTATCCGGCCTCGCTAGACTATTTACGGAAAATGAAATGTGCCAAGTTTACTTCTCCTTTGTCGTACTCAGTCATCAACCATGACAAAGTTGTACATGGAGTCCTCTTTAAGCTCTTTTCAGACTCCTAAAATAGGAAAAGATGGCCAAGTGAAATTGATTCGTTCACGCTTGTAAAAGGATTTGAATGATCGTCTCCCTAGTGATAGTTTACCCCTTTTTTCGGACTAGGGGGCACTACTTACGAAAAAGGAATACTCCAGCCAATCATGACTGGAAGAGTCCTCTCCCGCGTTGTTTTACCCTTTTTCGGGCAATGAGGCTAACCTTACGAAAAAGGACCGTTGGAGTCTTATTTAGTTCTTTTCAGACTCTCTAAACATGAAATGACGACCGAGTTTTCATTCCTTGGACTCGTTAAAATTCAACATCGAAGGGCCCACTTTGGGTCGAACCCCTCCTTTCTCAGGTTCGTAAAAAATGTGAGATCGGACTCATCTATGAGATGAGATATACTGAGCATCTGTTATCCTCCTCAAGCTCGTAAAAAAAAAAAGAGGTACACGTCCATCATGTCGGGGGAAAATGGGAAAATGAGTCAAGTTTACCTTGTTGGCAGCTTGTGAGTCGTCACATTTGAACATGGCATGCATCCTCACCTTTTCTGTTTTGGGTAGTCAGTCTTGCTGATAGTGTCATCATTTTGATCATGCATCCTCATTATTTCTATGAGTTCACACTTCCTGTGGTTCTATCTGTTCAAGTAGTCCCTGCTTCCAAGCTCTGTTTCATGCCGTTATATATTCAAAGGGTTATTACCTTGAGTCCACCTCCACTTCATGTCAAACCTTCCCATGTGCTATAGGAGAGAAGCCTTCCATGGGCCAAAGGGAGGACTTTTGGGGCATCAAACCTATGATCTTCATACTTATGCAGAGATAGCTAGAGGAAGCACTTGGAGCTGGAGGATTGGCTTGGATATCAAGCAACCTTTGTAAGCACTCTTTAAGTTTGTAATAAAAGATAACTTGTCTTGTTTTTCCCATTTCATCTGTATTGTATGGATCTTTGATATGAAATGTATCTAGTTTAGATTTGAACTTAATCTTTGCTTCAAGGTATTTGTAATCTTGCATGCTTGTTCTTTTTTTGATTTCGACAGGTCCTACATTGGAGGTTCGGGATCAAGAGCTAGAAGCGGGACAAACGTCGAATTGGAAGGTGAGTTACGTCTTTCATCTCTTCTGAATGCATTTAATCTTGTTGTGAAGATTAGTTCAGGAACTCAAGGTAGCATTTGTTTCCTTTTTGTCTTAGCATAGAGTCAGTTCATCCTGCTTTATCCTAAGAGAGTTTCTACCTATCCATAGGGATAAATTTCTACAACAAAAACTGGCGACTATACTGAGGACTTGAATCCATTTTCTTTGCTTGTGAAGTTTGATTTCAATTTCACTTATTGATTGTAAGAATTGGGTTCTTTTACCCTCATTCACTTCCTTGTTCTCTGCATTAGACTTCTGTTACAGATCAGCAAGTCCTCTGGGTTGGAAAACCCTTGAAAAGTCAAAATATTTTCTCAAAATTCCACCTCTTTCCCTCTGTTCACACACTACCGCGCCCCCGTAACTTCCTACAGAGCGGTAGTACTGTGCCTTAACCACTATCTAGAGTGCGGTAGTCCAGCAGTACCACGCCTTAACCATGGTCTAGAGCGCGGTAGTCTAGCAGTACCGCCCCTTAAGCGCTGTCTAGAGCGCGGAGTCGCTAGTTTTTGTTGTAGAAATTTCTCCCTATGGATAGGTAGAAACTCTCTTAGGATAAAGCAGGATGCACTGACTCTATGCTAAGACAAAAAGGAAACAAATGCTACCTTGAGTTCCCGAACTAATCTTCACAACAAGATTAAATGCATTCAGAAGAGACGAAAGATGTAACTCACCTTCCAATTCGACGTTTGTCCCGCTTCTAGCTCTTGATCTCGAAGCTCCAATGTAGAACCTGTCGAAATAAAACAAAGAACAAGCATGCAAGCTTCCAAATACCTTGAAGCAAAGATTAAGTTCAAATCTAAACTAGATACATTTCATATCAAAGATCCATACAATACACATGAAATGGGAAAAACAAGACAAGTTATCTTTTATTACAAACTTGAAGAGTGCTTACAAAGGTTGCTTGATATCCAAGCCAATCCTCCAGCTCCAAGTGCTTCCGCTAGCTATCTCTGTAGAAGTATGAAGATCATAGGTTTGATGCCCCAAAAGTCCTCCCTTTGGCCCATGGAAGGCTTCTCTCTTATAGCACATGGGAAGGTTAACCAACAAGAGAGAAATGTGGATCTATGGAGTGTTTAGTGGATCAGGCCAGCTAAACAAAGAAGGAGTTAGGATCGAACCAAAGGTGGTAATCCCAATAAAATATCCTCGAAGGTTGAGATCCCAAAGTCCAAGGAAAAAAGGCTAATTTCAGACTACTGCGCCCCTATAACTGAGCATAACGCGGTAGTACTGCGCCCCAGAGAAGGAGCAACACGCGGTAGTGTTAACTACCACGCCCCTGTAGATATGTAGGGAGTGGTAATGCTCACAAACAGGGCTAAGTTGGGTTGGCAGATGGCAGAAAAAGTGTTTGCTTTTAGTGTTTAGTCAATGGTTTTCATTCTGGATGTTTAGATGATCTTTAAGGGAAACTTTTGTTTAGGTCGCTTAGTGCAAGGATGCGACACTAATACATAATGTGTAATATTGAGGTATAATAGATGCCCCCTAAAGTGTGAAGTCAGAAGAGACTGATGGCTGAAAGAATTTACAAATATGGTTCGGAGATAGCATCAAGGGGAGCAACAAGGAGCTGAAACAGAAACAAAATGTCAGATATACCACCGAGGCGGGCATTCCCATGCTTGGAAACAAATGACTCAAAGCATGGTTGCTGACCAATACATTGCAGATCCATGAGTACTGAGATGATATAGACTGTAGACAAATCATGGCTACTATGAACAAGCGTAGATCCATGAGACAGTAAAGACACAGCCACAACCAATACAAAAGTGGATCTGTGTGACAATACAGAGGAAATCTCCATTGCAACCTGGACGTAATCAAAATACAAAAGGGTGTCCAGGGTCTTCTACCCAATCGCAAACAATACGAATCTAGCCATGTGATTACAAGGTGTTGAAGTCGAACATGGTAGAAACCATTTGATTACCGGTCAATGATGTGAACCATTAACAAATGTGAGGGAAATCACCAATGATGACGATGATCCCCAAGGTATCTATAGTACATCTCAACAAAATGCAAATAAAGGAGTTGATGTCGAGCATCCGAGAGATCATTCAATTAGAGGTCAATGTTGAAAACCTACTGTCGAACATAAGGAAACCTGCCATTGAGGTATGTAGGTACCAAGGTACTAGTGGTTGAATCCTAAGTCTAATTCCTGGATAGTGATTTGGTGTCAACAGGAATAGACTCGTCGAAGGTTGGCCATAATTGTTCCCACATCGTCGACACAAAATCAGAATGAGAGATAGTATCGACCGACGAAACAATAGAATATGTACTGGCAAAAAGGGAAGGTACATGCCCCCAGCATGATTGCTAGAAGTAAGTGATTGGTAGAAATTCTCTTAGGTTAAAGTAGAATTTAACTGACTCTAAACTAAGACAAAAGGATAACAAATGCTACCTTGAATTCCTAGATCTAAACAAACATTCCAAGATTAAACTGCTGAAAGAAACGGAAGAGATCTAACTAACGTTCAATTCAATTGCTCATCTTAATGGTCGCTCCAATTTCCAAGCCCTCGCGAATGAACCTGTCAAAATGAAACCAAGATACAAGCATATACAATTCTCTAGCAACTTGAAATATGAGTTAGAATCTAAATCTATAACAGATACAAATCATATAATTGAAACAAAATCAACACATATGATTAGGGAAATAAGACAAATTATGTTCTATTACCAACTTGAAGTCACTTACAATGGTTGCTTGATATCCAAGCCAACTCCCAACTCCAAGTGCTTTCTCCTCTAGCTATCTCCACAAAGATTAAAGATCATAAATTTGATGTCTCCAAGAGTCCTCCCCTTTGCTCATGGAATGCCTCTCTCTTATAGTGTGTAGTAGGGTTAACCATTAAGAGAGAAGAATGGATCTTGGGAATGTTTAGTGGATTAGGCCCACTAATCTGAGAAGGTGAGTTAGGATCGAATCAGGGATATCAATCCTAAAAAATCTCTCGAAGATCAAGATCCCACAAGCCATGGAAAAAAGGCTAAAAGGGAGTACCGCGCCTCTTAAACTGATCATAGCGCAGTAGTACCGTGTGGCAGAGAAAGAGCATAGCGCGGTAGTGTGGAATACCGTGCACCTAAGCTGGAGCAAGGCACGGTAGTGTAGATATATTAAGTCTCAGCTGGGTTGATTCTTGACAAGATAGGTTTGTCTTCAAGGATCACTCATCATTTTTCTCTTCTGGGTGTTTTAAGCAGTAGGGGAATTGTCGTCAACTATTTTTATGGTAAAGTTGCGACACTATGAAATATAGAGGTATAACAGATGCCCCGTAAAGTGTGAGGTCAGAAGGGAATGATGGCCGAAAGACTTTACAAATATTGTGCGGAGATAGCATCAAGGAGAGCAACAAGGAGATGAAACAAAAACAACATGTTAGATATACCATCGAGGCAGGCATTCCCATGCTCAGAAACAATTGACTCAAAGCATGGCTACCGACCAATACATTGTAGATCCATGAGTACTGAGATGATATAGACTGTATACAAATCATGGCTACTATGAACAAGTGTAGATCCATGAGACAGTAATGACACAGCCATGACCAATACAAAAGTGGATTTGTGTGATAATATAAAGGACATCTCCATCGCAACCTGGACGCAATCAAGATACAAAGGTGCGCCCAGGGTCTTCTATTCAATCGCAAATGATACGAATATAGCCATGTGATTACAAGGTGTTGAAGTCGAACATGGTAGAAACCATTCGATTACTGGTCAATGATGTGAACCATTAACAAATGCAAGGGAAATCACCAATGATGACGATGATCCCCAAGGTATTTGTAGTACATCTCAATGAAATGCGAATGAATGGGTTGATGTCAAGCATTCGAGAGATCGTTCAATCAGAGGTCAATGATTTAAACCTACTATCGAACATGAGGAAACCTACGATTGAGGCATGCAGGTACCAAGGTACTAATGGTTGATCCCTAAGTCCAATTCCTGGATAGTAATTTTGGCGTCGACCGGAATAGACTCGTCGAAGGTGGGCCATAATGATTCCCACATCATCGACACGAAATCGGAACAAAAAGATAGTATAGGACGATAGAACATGTACTAACACAACGGAGGTCTGACATAATGAATGACTCTAAACAATACAACCCTTTGAACATATAATGGCATGCAACAGAGCTTGGCAGCAGGGACTACTTGAACAGACAATGATGTGAAATCATAGCAATAATGAGGATGTATGATCATAATGATGACACTATTAGCAAGACTGAATACCCAAAACAGACAAGGTGAGGATGCATGCCATGTTCAAAGGTGACGACTCACAAGCTGCCAACAAGGTAAACTTGACTCAATTTCCCATTTCCCCCCGACATGATGGACGAGTACCTCTTTGTTGTTTTACGAGCTTGAGGAGGATAACATATGCTCGGTAGAGCTCATCTCATAGATGAGTCCAATCTCACATTTTTTTCGAACTTGAGAAAGGTGGGGTTCATCCCAAAGTGGGCCCTTCAATGTTGAATTTTAACGAGTCCAAGGATGGAAAAAATCGGTCGTCATTTCATGTTTAGAGAGTCTGAAAAGAACTAAAGAAGACTCCAACTGTCCTTTTTCATAAAGTTAGCCTCATCGCCCGAAAAAGGGTAAAACGACGTGGGAGAGGACTCTTCCAGTCATGATTGGGTGGAGTATTCCTTTTTCGTAAGTAGTGCCCCCTAGTCCGATAAAGGGGTAAACTATCACTAGGGAGATGATCATTCAAATCCTTTTACAAGCATGAACGAATCAATTTCGCTTGGCCATCTTTTCCTATTTTAGGAGTCTGCAAAGAGCTTAAAGAGGACTCCCTGTACAACTTTTTTATGGTTGATGACCGAGTATGACAAAGGAAAAGTAAACTCAGCACAGTTCCTTTTCCGTAAATAGTCTATCGAGGCCGGATAAAGTGATAAACCTATACTCGCTAGACACACCTTTTTACTCAAATTTTTAACGAGCACGATAATGGTATCAAAAGCACTAGGAATCTTTTTCATGTTTGGATCCAGAGCACGAAAAAGGAAAAGTAAGCTCAAACCACTTTTAATGTTTTAACCAAAGTGCGAAAAAAGTGAAAAGTAAGCTCAAACACCATCTTAATGTTTTTAACGAGCTCGAAGATAGTTTGGAAGAATGCTCATGATGTCTGCTTCATTTTTTAACGAGCTTGTAACAGAAAATGAACTATGCTCAGGATAATTTTCATGGTTTAATGAGCTCGAAACCTAAAAAGGAAAGTATGCTCGAAAATGTTCCCAATGGTGAACTTCTTCCTGTCATGAAATCCAAAGGTTGGTACATGCCTCCCAGCATGATTGCTAGAAGTAAGTGACTTAGCTCCAATGTGGTGTGGAGAGGCGATCGAGTTGACTTCAACGTGACTTCTAGAGGTTGAAGACATGACCCCAAGCTTCATTTCATTCACCTAAGGTATATGCGAGTGAAAGGAAGGTTCAGGTACTAAGTCTACGAGGAGACTTGACTCAAAGGGAAAGGATATGTTTCATTTTTTAACGAGCTTGACATAGGAGTAAAACTTTGCTCAGACTACTGGTTTCATTTTTTAATGAGCTTGAAGCCAATGGTAAACTCTGCTCACGGTTAAGGCCCATTGACGGGTTCCTTCCCAACATGATGACCAGAGGTTGGTAAATTCTGCTCATGGTTAAGGCCCATTGACGGGTTCCTTCCCAACATGATGACCAGAGGTTGGTAAATGCCCCCAGCATGATTGCTAATGGCTAAACATGCCCCCCAAGCTTTGTTTCATCTAACTACTCTTCTTCCTTACCCAAAAATCCTAGATACTAATCCGAATGTGTTCACCAGGGGGGGTAGGGAGAACCAGGACCAAGTGACCCAGGCAGATGAAATGAAGGTTCAAATCCTAACTCTAGCGAGAGACTCGAACAAATGGAAGGGAGATCTATTTCATTTTTACACAAGCTTGAAATAGATAATAACAATGCTTGAAAGGGTCCTTTTTATTTTTTAATGAGCTTAAAACAGAAAGAAATTATGCTCAAAAGTAGTTTCATTTTTACGCAAGCTTGAAAACGAACTTAAACTATGCTTGGGATTGGTTTCGTTTTTACACAAGCTTAAAACCAAAAGTAAACTATGATTGAGGGTCAGTTTCATTTTTTAATGAGCTTGAAACAGACAATAAACTATGCTAGAGAACCTATTTCATTTTTTTAACGAGCTTGACATAGAAAGGGAACTATGCTCATGGTGACCTGTTTCATTTTTTAACGAGCTTGACACATAAAGGGAACTCTGCTCAAAATGATGGTTGGTTTCATTTTTACACAAGCTTAAAACCAAAAGTAAACTATGCTTGGGATGATGGTTTCATTTTTTAACGAGCTTGACACCAGAATAGAACTTTGCTCCAACGTCCCCCCCTTAGGGGGAAGAAACCACTAAAACATGTGGAACATTTAGGGAAGTCTGGTGACTAGGAGTCATGTGATGAGTGGGCGTCACAAAGGAAAGCTGATTGATGGTCACAACATTCCCATCATGGGGAAAATACATCACTCGGAAGAGTGAGGACACTAGAGCCTTCATTGCATAGACGTAATCACGTCCAAGGAGTACATTAAAATCTAAGGGACCTTGGACGACCATGACATCAATACAGACAGTTTTCCCTCCCAAAGTGATAGGTAACTGAGGAAGGGACCCTAAAGCTCCAGTAGGCCTTCTATTGAAAGCCAGTATCTGGTCAATGACGGGCACAAGCCGAGGAGAACTTAAGGCTTGCCAAGCAGTTGAGGATAGAATACTAACAGAAGCTCCTTCATCAAATATCGTATGAAAAATTTCTTTATCGGAAACTCCTACAGATATTTGAAAAGGAACACTTGAAGGAAGACGAGATTCTATTAGACCATTCCAATCAAAGGAAATGACTTCAATACTTGGAGGGGGTCTCGCAAAAATGGACAGGGTTTCCACTTTCCAAGGACATTCTGAACCGATAAGGAAAACATCAGCAGTTTCCAATTCACTCTCACTTGGAAGATAAGAATGAGACGAAGATTGTGTCAAGATGACTGCTTTAGTCTGGAATTTCTTCAATGAAAGAGTGGGATCAAGTGGAGATGACAGTGACTCGATCACTTCACTCTCATAAGGGAGAGTGGGATCAATTGCAAATGAAACTGAATTGATCACTAGGATAGCCAGCGGGGGGTCGGGGGACAACTTACTATCGTTTGTTGGAAGCACCGGTTGAGAACTAGTAATATCTTCCAACCACCGCGAAGCTTCATCCATGCTTGGACAAAGGAAAGTACGGTGTGTACCCTTGCATATCAAACATGGATATAGGACTTTACCCTTCCGACCCTTCACCAAGGGGTCACTGGTTGAGGGAGTGTCATTGACATGATGGTCAGAGGTCAATGATACAAGTGGTTTGGGTTTTTTAGACCACAGTTCGGATACAAGAGAAAGATCGGGGAAATCCTTGAGAATGTGATCACCCTTGCAGAGTTTCCAAGGGAACTTGGGCTTACGAGGTGTTTTTGTAGAATGAGTGCCATTAGAGGCGACTGGTTTACGCTTGGTCTCTTTCTTATCCTTATTGTTCTTAAATTTCCTTTTCTTCTTCTTCTTATCCTCCTGATTACTAACACTATTGCTTTGATCAGGCGAGGAAGAAGGAATGAAAGAAGATTCATCCAATGAAGAAGGGGAATGATTAGTTTGGGATTGACTCTCTCGTGGTGGAGAATTAACATTCGAAAAATTGGGTGCAATCGGAATTACCGGATTGAATAACCATACCGGTAATCCTATGGTTAATCTAGGAAGATTTAACATGGAAATAAAGGGAGGACCAATATCTCCAACTGGAGGAAAAGTAAAAGGTACCCCTTGAAAAGGGGTCTCCGGATTGGTAGTCCCAGAAGGAGCATGGGTGCATGGAGGTAGATTCTCCATGGAACAAAACTAAGTGATGTGGACGAAGTCTTGTCAAAAAGAACTCAAAAACCCTCAGGAAACCGAGCGTGCGAAAGGGGAGCTAGGAAAAGACAAGGCTCACAGGCCAAAAGAGAAAGCTCAAAAAACTATATTGAGGCCACTGCCACAGTAAGCGAGCTGCACAACAAAATGGCTAGAATGCCAACATGCAGTCCTACAAAGAAAAAGACCCTCTACAAGATAGGAAACAAAACCTCCTAACTAAGAGCTGGAGACCTCAACAAATTGTATGCTTTGCAAGGTGATGAAATCCAAGTCGAACAATACAAAATGAGAGACCAATAATGGAAGGATATCCCTCTACTGAAAGGGATCCTGGGTAAAGAGCCCTAGAAGAAAAGTCACTAAGCTACCTCGTTCATGACACGTTGGAAAATGTTTTCGGTGCTTCTGCCTTATCACCCTTGCATTACTATGAATACAAGGAAGACAATGATCGATGTTGCCTTAGGGCTAAGTGGAGTGCGGCATTCCACAGAGTCCGTCCGGTTCTCAATCTCGTGGCGATTTAACCCCTAAAAGTGTGAAACAGTCAGGAGGCCCCTTCACAAACTGGTGTATAACCGTGTCAACAAATACTAGAGGATTTTAGTTCCCTAAAGACAACGACTATGTCTCAGATGAAAAATGACAAGGGGGAATTATTTTGATTCCTATCCCCGATGTCCTACCTAACTACCAAATTCTTTTGATTTCCTCAAGTGAGGTTAATGTTGGTTTAGTTAGGGAGATTAATTTTAGAGGTTGTCTTACTCAATCGGGTAAATGGACGTGAAACTTGGTGGTGTTGTGATGACCCAAACCATGCAAATGAGAATGAATCTAAATGAGCCTTTCTATTCGATGAACACTAGCTAAAGTAAGGAAGAATTCTTTCCGTTCCCAATATGCACAACCCAATGAACATGCAATTTTATTCCTTTTCAAAATGATAGAAAGAAGTAAAATATGTACCGAAAACTAACCCAAAGCAATGAAAAAGTTCTTCATATGAACACCAAAAGTAACGATCCTAATCCATTTCTTATCTTTTCACACTTGAAAAAGACACATCCAAGCTATAGAAAGAAAGATTCTACAAACGTTTCCAATTAGATGGAAGACAAAGAAAAGCACTCAACAATTCTATCTTTAACTCGAATGTACACGAATCTGAAACAAGCCTTTCTTCTCCTTATGAATTTGAGGCCAAGAATTGCAAATGATCAAATTAAAGCAAGAAGAACATATATTTTTTCCAGTTTCGTGAATATAGCAAACAAGTGACAAAACCAAGCTTCTCTTTGGACTAAAGCAGAGACAAGGAATCAATGTTTCCCAACAATCATTAGATAGGATGTAAAGGAAATAAGATGCCAAGCAATCCAAACAAACCAAACCAAAAAATGATCTCAAAACATTAATATGGGTCAAAATGACTGTAGGATGCACGATTCAAAAATAGAACCCATTTCGCTTAAAAATGCAAGAAAAACACTAGTGTTTACTCAAAGGGCCAACATGGATCCAAATTTTGAAAAGACCCAAAAATAACCAAACAAACCAAATAAGCACACTTTCCAAGAACTACCGCAGTCCTGCAGGCAACCGGGGCGCGATACTGATAGACTACCGCGCTCTAGACAGTGGTTAAGGCGCGGTACTGATAGACTACCGCGCTCTAGACAGTGGTTAAGGCGCGGTACTGATAGACTACCATGCTCTAGACAGTGGTTAAGGCGCAGTACTACCGCTTTGTATGCAGTTACGGGGGCGTGGTAGTGTGTGAAGAGGGGGAAAGAGGCGGAATTTTGAGAAAATATTTTGACTTTTCAAGGGTTTTCCAACCCATAGGACTTACTGATCTGTAATAGAATTCTAATGTAGAGAACAGGGAAGTGAATGAGGGTGAAAGAACCCAATTCTTACAATCAATGAGTGAAATTGAAAGCAAACTTCACAAGCAAAGAAAATGGATTCAAGTCCCCAGCGGAGTCTCCAGTTTTTGTTGTAGAAATTTCTCCCTATGGATAGGTAGAAATTCTCTTAGGTTAAAGTAGACTTTAACTGACTCTAAACTAAGACAAAAGGATAACAAATGCTACCTTGAATTCCTAAATCTAAACAAACATTTCAAGATTAAACTGCTAAAAGAAACGAAAGAGATCTAACTGACCTTCAATTCAATTGCTCGTCTTAATGGTCGCTCAAATTTCCAAGTCCTCGCGAATGAACCTGTCAGAATGAAACCAAGATACAAGCATATACAATTCTCTAGCAACTTGAAATATGAGTTAGAATCTAAATCTATAACAGATACAAATCATATAATTGAAACAAAATCAACACATATGATTAGGGAAACAAGACAAGTTATGTTCTATTACCAACTTGAAGTCACTTACAATGGTTGCTTGATATCCAAGCCAACTCCCAGCTCCAAGTGCTTTCTCCTCTAGCTATCTCCACAAAGATTCAAGATCATAAGTTTGATGTCTCCAAGAGTCCTCCCCTTTGCTCATGGAATGCCTCTCTCTTATAGTGTGTAGTAGGGTTAACCATCAAGAGAGAAGAATGGATCTTGGGAATGTTTAGTGGATCAGGCCCACTAATGTGAGAAGGTGAGTTAGGATCGAATTAGGGATACCAATCCTAAAAAATCTCTCGAAGATCAAGATCCCACAAGCCATGGCAAAAAGGCTAAAAGGGGAGTACCGCGCCTCTTAAACTGAGCATAGCACGGTAGTACCACGTGGAAGAGAAAGAGCATAATGCGGTAGTGTGGACTACCGCGCACCTAAGCTGGAGGAAGGCGTGGTAGTGTAGATATATTAAGTCTCAGCTGGGCTGATTATTGACAGGATAGGTTTGTCTTCAAGGATCACTCATCATTTTTCTCTTTTGGGTGTTTTAAGCAGTAGGGGAAGTGTCGTCAACTATTTTTATGGTAAAGATGCGACACTGTGAAATATGGAGGTATAACAGGATATCTGGTAGATGCTCTTTCAAGGTTTTGTCCTATGGCATATAATTCAGCCCCGGGAGATCCGACAGGTTGAGTTGCGTGCTCGTGATCAGTCCTAGGATGCTCTTTCGAGGTTTTTCCATGACCACATGTAATAAGTCCTACAGATCTGGATAGGATGAAAAAGGCCTCAAATGCTCTTTAGGGTTCTTGCTTGGAAAAACACTCTTTTAAGGTTTTGTGGTGGAGGTCACATGTAATAAGTCCTAGAGATCTGGACAGGATGAAAAAGGCCTCAGATGCTCTTTAGGGTCCTTGCTAGTCAAGAGACTCTTTTAAGGTTTTGTGACAGTCACATATAATATGTCCATGGGAGATCCGATAGGTAGAGCTATGTGCTCGTAACAGCCTGGATGCTATTGCGAGGTTTTGTGATGCACGTAATAAGTCCTGAGATTTCCACAGTATGGCCAGTGATGATGAAGACGTACAAGTGGTGGGATTGCATCTAGTATGAAAAATGAATGGCTCTATAGAACTTCCTATGACGAGTAGATTCAGAGATTGATCGAGATAGCAGCAGCAGTGGCGATGACGATGATTCGAGGATGATGCATCGATGACGATGATCCAAAGAAGAAGACTTGTACTAGATGATTTGTGTCAAGAAATACCTTCCTAGTTAAGAGGGAGTGTTGATGTATATGTAACTTCGGAATGTATTTCATATATATATATTTATTGTACTCCTATAGAGATGTATTATTCCTCTATACGAAAGTGTCATCATTTGTATTGACAAGTGTCACAAGTATGTTAACTTGCCGATGGATTATTAGACCACCTTGTAAGGGGTCGGCCCGGATTAATGTAACATGAGGTTATTGTGCTAAGATAGACAAGTCAGCCCCATAAGTTTATTGGGCAGTCAGGACAAGTATAAATAGAGATCTCCCAATCTCTATTTTGATCATCTCATTATCTCACTCTACATCACTCGGAAAGTGGCGCACATGTGAGGAGGTGGATCAGCTACTAGGAGAAGTCTATCTCTTATACTTGGGTTGTACTATTGCTCTATCTATCTCTAAGGAAGTTGTGGGGTTTTTCACCTTAGGGTTTTCCCCACGGAAACTCTGTGTATCTATTGTCTCTTATGATTTGCTTCTTGTGATGATTGACATGCTTGCTATGATTGATATGCATTGATATACTGTACATGTTATTCTCTCAGTAAAGATCCTAGAGTATATTGAATTAATGCTCAAAAATTAACAAGAGTGGACTAGTGTAGTTGGTCTTATCCTCTCCTAAGGACACGTCATCATATCAGCTTGATGTTTAGCGAACACCCCATATGGAGAATTAATATTTAATTCTTTAAAATAATTGTTCTACTACAATCTTTTTATGAATTTCAAGTAGTATAATGTATTATTAATAATATTAGTAGCTAAGTGCTATTATTTATTTTTACAACTTCTCTACTCTAACTTTTAAGGGATATATATATTGGTATATGTAATTATCGATCTCAATGATAGCCATATATTGATATACTTATGTGTAATTGATAAGTGCTATTAATTCTTTTTACAACTTCTCTACTCTAAATTTTAAGGGATATATATATTGGTATATGAATTATCGATCTTAATGCTTGCCATATATTGATATACTTATGTGTATCAATCTTAATTTCATATTCAAAGCAATAAGCATTATATTAGTTGTAAAACTTACATTAGTAATTGGATTTGAACTTAGTTTTAAAAAATAAGTTGAAGAAATATTATTTTATATATATATTTTTTAATTTTATTTTACAAAGGTTTTAGGTTTTTTCTATACAAATTATGAATCAATTTATATTATAAAAATTAATCATTATTACAATAAAAACAATATTTTTTTCAAAACATAGTTTTAAGTTTTTTCAACTAATGTAACTTTTTATGAATAGCTCATCAATCTAAAAATTGAATAGCAAAACTTAGCCAATCTTCATCTTGATATTGCTAATATTCCTCTTGATATTGCTTTTTCTCATAATTGTACTTTGTCTTGTTTATATTAAAGATAATATTAATACAAGTATAAATTATATTTTTAAACATTAGATATTTGTTTAAAAGACTAAAAAGGTAATAATTAATGTATTTTGAAACATAGGTGATAAATGTTTGGAATAAAGAATGTCATTTTTTTATACAGAATTTTATGTCCATTATATATATATAGATATATACACTTGAAATTATATTTTAAAATTAATTAATGTACATATATATTTTAATATATTAAATGTTTTATTCTTATTTATATTAGAGAAATCAATTTTAACATTATTTTTAATATTTAAACATGGAATAGTCTATTTATTCTATGTTTTAGATTTTTTAGTTGATTTTAATTAAATATTGTAAAACTTTTTTTACTAAAATATAAATTTAGAAGTGTTTAAATAGTGTTTTTTAATTCATAAATAAATTCAACACCCTCAAATACCAGATATCATTTAAATTATACCATTTCCATAAATAATATATGTGATTCTAAATTTTTTTAACAAAAAACCCAAAAATATACTAATTTTTTGAAAAAGAAGAATATTTAGACGACACCTTTAAATATGCTTTACTTCTAATTTTGAGAACAGTATAAGGGCAAACCAATTCTACGCGCTAATTTTGTTGTGATAAAACCAATATCCTTTTCCCTCCAAATTAAATACCATTAATTGTTTTTCAATTTTTTGTTTCGTTCATATTTATACCGAGTCACCGACTCACTGTGAAACATATCAATGGACAGCGAGATTAATAAGATTCCAATAACCTGAAACAAACAAACGAAAATTTCGCAAACCAGAAGACAAGGAGAAAAATGTGACGCGTCTCATGACTTTATGACAAGGCCGGGTCCATAACCAGGCCGGCAGGCCCCATCTGATCATTAAAATGGAGAACGTTATAAAAAAGTAGACTGGCTTTTAGTTGTCAGCAGGTAGCCAGTTTTACAGTACCCACTGTCTTATATTAAAAGAGATTTTTTCTCAGTGCAGGTGGGCTACGTTTGCAACATGACAGAAGGCGATATTAAAAAACCCTAACTGTTTATTCTAAAAATCCAAATGCAAGCCGACATCCAACAAACGCCAATCAGACACCTACAAAGAAAACTCCACTGCATCGAAGAGGGGTTGGTCGGTGGAGCTGCAAGAGCTCTGGAATTTTCTTATTAAATTTCATCCAGAGGTCACCATTGTCGCCATTAGCGCATTTCAATGAGGGAATCTCCGCCCCTTACAAAAATATTGTAGGGTCAACTGTCAGCGCATTCAGATGGGTGTCGTCACCTTGAAATAGTAGAGTAATTATACCCAAGAATCACGATTTCTGCTCGCCCTCGCTAGAAATTTGAATTGCCGTTGCATAAAGGAGCATTGCCTGACATGATTTCGTCAGCTTGAAATAGTAGAGTGATACCGAATAATCACGATCTCTGCTCACCCTCGCTTGAAATTTGAATTGCCGTTGCATAAAGGGGCATTGCCTGACATGGTCGCTGATTCAGTCCATACGAATTCACTTTTAAAAAACAAGTGAAACCCGGGATTTTGGTTGGAATTTACCGATTAATACTTGGTACTTCATTTTTATTGATTTTATAATCCAATTTAAGGATGGAGAAATCCAAAAGTGCTTTATCACATATAATTTCAAAATTAAAGGCAATACACTTTATCATATTCTTCTTATAGAATCTAGCATCATCTCCATCGAGAGTATGGCTATGACTATGTACCTAATGTACAATAACAATATAAACAACATGGGCGACAAGAGGCATCCTAAGATTCCTTCACACTCTAGTCAAAACAACATGATGCTTAAGCAAGATTGCAAAAAGACCCCATGTCTTCGCTGAATCATTAGGGAGTAAGGGAATAGTAATAGTATTAAAAGTATTAATACATCTAAATTTGAGGAGAAATTGTGGTGCAATAAAGAATTAATACATAAGAGAAAATTAAGATATTATAAGGAGATGATAACCACTAATTTAGAAGATCAAAGATCAAAAGTATATCTCTATTTTATGTAGCATAGAGAATAAAATCAACATATTTTTTAAGTCATCAAAAGTATGATGATTTATGACTATTTCTCTTAAAGTTTTTCAAGCACAAAATAAAAATAAAATCATGAAAAAAGAGTAGTTTTTTTTTATCTTAAAACAAAATTAGTTTCAATAAATGTTAATAACTATTATAATCAATTTCATAATAAAAATATATAAAAAAATACCTTTTTTAAATATAAATAAGAATATTAAATATTTTATAAATATTTATACAATATAAATTTATCACAAGTATAATGATTTATGACTATATAATTGACATTAACATTATCAATAACAATCATCCATAACATCACAAGCAAATGTAACCCAATGTATAATAAACAACATTCACAACATGATGGATGAGAATATGAGTATTTCTATTAATGAACAAGAAGAAGTACAAAGTGATACGACCTCTTGCCGGCAACCAATCTGAACCAAGATCTAGATCAATCCACTTGTGCCTCCACCACTTCAATCCTCCATGAATGGCAAACTCGAACTAGCTAGGAGTTTGGAAGGTGAACATAAGGGGTTCACAACTACAAGGATCAATGAGTGCAGACTCAAGATAGGGCAAAAATCCACTAGAGTTCTCTTGCTATAACAAAACAACACTTATTTGTCAATTGCAATTTCACTCAAAAAATCCGGGAATTTTATCCAAAAGTCTGAATATTACTCATCATTGAGAAGTTGGTGAGTTTAATTCATGTCTCTTGAATTGGTTCAGGAATTGCAAACAATATTTTAATATTGCCATCTGCATTACTTGGGCAATTTGGTTCACAAGGAATTGTGCAATATTTCAGAATACACCTCCTCATATAACAAAATGTAGCCTGACTGCACTAAAAATGTTTTCAGCTTGTGAGGTTGATGACCATAAACAAAAGATTAACAAAGTTAGTCTTTTTTCCCTCAAAGTTGATCAACCTGTTCTTTTCTTCGATGGAGCTGTGCAAAATGGGATTTGTGCTGTGGGGGGTGTCATATATCTTAATGAAGCTCATTATTTTACTGTTAGACTAAATTGCGGTATTGGGAGCAACATGAAAGTAGAGCTTATGGCTCTCTGGTGTGTATTAAAAGTGGCAAATATATTTGGCTTGGTTAACATCAAAGTGTATGGTGATTCCCGGGTTACAATCAAGTGGGCAGCAGGAGATTTCAAGCTGAATGTTACGAACCTGAGACATTGGGCTTTTCGAGCACATAATGAAATAGCAAAGCAGCGGAATATTATGTTTGAACATATTTATAGAGAACACAACTCGTTTGCGGATAAGCTATCCAAACAAGCTCTGTCAGGCATGGAAGGTCATTTGGTATGGGAGGAATGGTGTGATAATTGCACTCTGGATAGTGGAGTCATATACTTTTTTTATTAGGGTCTTGGAGGGTTTATGCATCTATTGGCTGTTGATATCTGTTGTTTGCACATTTTTGTAATGTGATAGTCTTTTGGAGGTGTGACCTTTTGAGGTTTTTTTGGGTTTGGGATGGACTTTGATGATAGTTATGTAAATCAGACCTTACATGATATTTTTTGTGATTGATTCAGGCATAGAATCAAGAACTTCATTGTACTATTTGATTCACATGAATACCATTAGTAGCTTTTTTTTCGCTGGAAAAAATGATTTATGACTATTTCTCTTCAAGTTTTTCAAACACAAAAATAAAATAAAATCAGGAAAAAACCAAGTAATTAGTTTCAATAAATGTTAATAACAATCATCATCAATTTCATAATAAAAATATTAAAAATACATTATTTACATATAAATAAAAATATTAAATATTTTATATTTTTATAAATATTTATGCAATATAAATATAAAGACTTTAACCATAAAAATATAAATAAATTAAAAGTTTTCCTTAACATTTACATTCTAAAAAGGGGTTTGTACTTTGAAAGATTTGATTTTTCTCAACACTTGGTAGATCCCCTTTAAGATGGATTTATGTTGGTTATAATTTCATATATATAAAGAGTAAATTTAATGGTTAAAATAATTTTTTATTAATTAAATAAATAAATGACTTAAAATTTGTGTTTTAAAATAAATTATTTTATAAAGGCAAATAAATAAATGGATAGAAGAAAGAAAACTAAAAGAGAAAAAAATAATATCAAGGTTTATTTTTGGGTTTTATGAAATAATTGTTGCATAATTATGTGTATCAATAAATGATCAAATGGAAAAAGGAAAGATAAAATTAACAATAATGTCAAGGTGAAGTAATTGTCTACAATGTTATCTGACATAGTTATAGATCAATGAATGTGTAAGATCCCCATTTTTGAACTAACTGTTGTTATATTGTTATATTGGACCACGGCCTCGACACGTGATTTATTCTGATATTGGGCATAAGCCCTGATACTTATGATTGATTCTATAGTAGACTGACATGTTGGACATGGATCCTTACTAGATTACTTTATTGTTGATATGCTGGGAAAGAAAGCCCCAATGTGTTTTCTAATTATGTTTCAAAGCGGGCACAAAGCCCTAATATACTGGAATGACCCTTTGTTTTCTTACATACTGTGCAGTGATGTGAATGACATAATTGACTTATATAGTGTGTTGAGCATGGACTCAAAAACACACCAATTACCTATGTACTGGGCCAAATCCCCGAGGTACCTAGATGAAATATAATGTACTGGGAGTAAGCCCTGATGTATATTGAGTGTTGGGTAGAAACCCTGGAGCACTCCAAGCTTGATAAAACAATTACCGGATCCGAGGCAACAAAAATATCCTAGATGTGCCTCACAACCACATTCTAGCACTAGTGCAGAGCGGAGACTCTGAAATTACACTAGAGTAATGCCCATGTGAGAGTGTTGAGTTAAATGGCTCTGAAGAGCAGTCAAGGTTACAAATCTCCAAGTGTTGAGTTAAATGGCTTTGAAGAGCACTCGGGGTTACAAAGTTTCCAAGTGTTGAGTCGAGAAGACTCTGAAGAGCACTTTCATCATAATTATTTAATTGACTAAATGATTCATCTTTCTATCTATCAAGTACTACGGGAATTACTGGGTTGAACGAGGGAATCCGACATACAAAGAGGGAGACAAGAGGTACCTAGCCAAGCCTGCCGAGACCGTCCTAAGTGTTGGACTTGCCCCTAATAAACTAAAAGTTACATATTTTTAAATGAAAGATAATTACCTATAGTCTCCTATGTATATTGTAAATAAAAGCCTCTAGGCTAATTGTTTAATAAAGAGCTGTATTATTAATGTTGCAATACTTGGTTATGAAATGTATTGATGTTTTATGCATTAGTAATATTATTAATAAGATATAAAAGATAGTGTAAATTATAATTAATTATTATATTTATTGTCACCATAAATGGTTATTATAAATATTATGTAATTATTGTGGAATATTGGAAATCACCTTTCACTTAGTTAAAGAAGTGAAAAAGTCCTAGTTCAAAAGAGGGCCAAGTAATTATTAAAATAATATCTTCTAAAAACTTTAATTATGGAATATCATGAAACTAATTATTACAACTGCCATATTTCAAGATCGCCTACTTAAGGGAGCAGAACCCAAGTTTGGGGGACGATTCTTTTTCATTATCATTAACCACTATGGTAATCAAAAGAAGCTTTTGCTGCTCCAAGAAACTGAAGTAGACAGGCCCAAACTATCCAAGAACTAACCAAGCTGTGGCATAGGAAACTCTACCTCATTTTGCATGTTGGAATCCAGCTCGGGGGGATCCGTACAGAATAAGAAGTGATTATCGGATCATGGTTGGGAGGAACTCAGTAATCCCAAAGTCATCCCGTCAATGGCGATCTAGCCATGGGTTTTTGTGTTAACAAATTTCTGAAGTGTGCAGATAGGAGCAGGCAGGAGATCAAGTACCAGGCTCTCAGGCTACAGGTACGAACCATTTAAATCTTCTCATATTTTTGTTATAATTAAGTAGGTCGTTATTCTGCCCATTTTATTATATGCAAGTTCTGCCCCAGAACTAAGAAAAGAACCTAGCAAGCCTAGCTAAAGATAGACTTTGCTAGAGGGATTGGGTTGTTATTGAAGTAATTATTTTTAGGTATTGTGTTTTCTTTTTATTAAATGGATGCACTATCACTGTTTCGATTTCTTCACCATTCGATTTCTAAGCTACAGGAATTATCATTTATAGGTTAAACATTGGTGTTCTTCATTGTTAGTATTCACATTACAAATCCAAAACGACAGCTACAGGATCAAGACTTCCTGAGGCTCGTTCTATTATTAGATCCACCTACAAGTACATACACCAACAGGAAATATAAATCACGAATCTATACACAAACTACACGAAGTAAAACCATAGATCCATTTTCTAACATTCAGTCTCTGCTATCACCAAGATTTTTGGTCGTTGGTTAGATAAACCAAAGAAAAACATTAGCAACAGGAAAACGCAGACTTCAACTCACAAGCACAAATTTAACCATAGATTTCCATAACAGAGGTCATTCTTCAGACCCTTAAACATTGGATCCCAAGAAATAGGATTACCCAATCTTAGTTCAACATACACAGAGATAGCAGTCAACGCAGACAGAGAGAAACCATATCACGAAACATACCATAGCAACCATATTCAAGAAGCAAAACTAAGTCTATTTTTCAACGGAGAATTTTTATTACAGATTCAAAACCCTCTTTCATGAAGAGATGCCAGACGCATCAACAATCTACGAACGCCCTAAAGAAAAATGCAGGGATAAAACCTGACTGTAAATAAACATAGAGTATACATTATCATTCTGAAATACAACCATTACATACTCTTTCCAGAAAAGCTAGTCACAATTGTTTTCAAAACAACATATCAATTTGTTGACCAAACCCTCTAGTATCGAATCCATTCTTAGATACATCTCACAGTGGTCTAGCCAGTAGTGACCCAAGGGACAAACAACCCACAACAGGAACCCAAGTGGGAACCCAGTCCCCATAAAACTTCCAAAAGAAACCATGAGCGAAATCTGTACCGAACCGAGAGGAAAGACTCAAGAGATTAGTGGCTGGACTTACCACCATTCCAAATCGATTTCCTAAAGTCCTGACCTCGTAGGGAGAAGGGCCAAATGCCACCTGCAACCTCATAGCGAAACCTAAGGAGGCCATTACTTTTAGAGCTAATTACAAAGGGGGAAACGCAACCAGACAGCTCATATAAACAAAAGTAACAAACTAGAGTCCTTACCTGTATGGTGACAGCCGCCATCACCCTTGTTTTTCCTGTAGAGTTCATTCACATCGACCAAGGATCGAGACTAGGAAGAAACCCTCCACTCTTCATGCTACAATGGGAAATGAACCAAGGTCTGGGAAAATCGTGGGTTTTAGACCCAAACCAGAAACCCTCGATACAGCTGTAAAGCAATCCCATGTCTACATAAAGGGCATTAAATTCTACCACCAACCTTATCACTTTATATTTTAAAACCCTCTTCGCCATAGTTTAAAACCTTGCATTTTTACAACCAAGGGCCATGTAATTATCTAGTATTACCATACTATCGAGCCCTTCTTATTGAATAGGATAGAACCTATAGTCACATTGTATCCAAGGTACAAACTTATTGAAAAGGTAAATATGGTTTGAACGAGGCAACTTTCAACCAAGTAAGTATTTCCCCGAATGGAAATGCCGACGATCGGGCAAGTTCAATACTCGGCTTTTTAGGGTTTTTCCAGCTTGCAAGGAGGTGAATCAGGTCAAGGTCTCATCTGAGGTCATCATGTTCTTCAATCCAAGTTGTCCTTTTGTGTGATCGACAGCTCAAAGTGATCACGGACGGAGAAGTGCAGATTTGACCTATAACAATGATTTATTATATTGAAAGAGCCTAATCATCTTTGCAGCTGCTATGTTCACCTCTTGTAATGAAAGTCATCAAAAGCTGGGAGAAGACCAATTTAAAGGTTAAGTGATGTAATACTTGGTAGTCAAAAGTGGGCAAAAATAAAGAATTCGAAAGCTAAGCGGAGCAACCACGTGGAGGGCATCTGAAATATCTTTTGTCTTTTATTTTGAAATAAATTTGTCATTTAGTGAAAAATGCTACTAGATGTAAAAAGAAGTTAGGCTTTTATCTCATTTTTCTATTTTCAAAAGATAGGGGCAGATATGTATTAATGATGTGTCACTAGAATTTGTAACTATTTTATGTTTCTAGATGAGTCGAGCATGAGGCTCCAAGCAGTTATATATTCTTTGTAATAGAAGAGTTAGGGGAGGAAATCAATTGGCTAAGGCCTGAGAGAGCTCAGCTCTATTTTGGAACATCTATTTCTAATGCATCTGCAGTGTTTGAAGCTGGATTATTAGCAGAGATTCATGTGTTATCTTTTCTTGCAGTATGTATTTTCTTTTCCCATGTTAATTTGTATCTCTTTTCTTTGTTATTCCAGTATGTTAATTTCTCTCATGCTTGGATAAGTATAGCATCTGAATGGGATTCACATTAATGGTTCCCTGTTCATTTCATTTCAGGCATTTCACAATTAACTTCTGTTAAAGTTGGTGTAGGATTCGTCTTTGTATGCCTTACATCAATGGACTGTTCATTCCTCTTCTGTTTCACCAATTAAAGCTCTTTGATTGTGCGTGGGTGGCTACCTTGCCTCTGTATAAATGTCTCATGCAGCAACACTGTTTTTGTCTTACATGTTATGTTTTGACTCCATTGGCCAAGGCTTTTTCTCCTGATTCATCTCACCAAACCCTTAAACAATCTGTTCTATAGAAGTCTGACCTTCTGAAAGTGTTTTAAATGATTATCCTGAATGATGAATGCTGGTGTGTTTCTTCATTATTGACAATCTTGATGATTTCCAGTATTCTGTGAATGTTAAAGAGAGAGCCCTCTCTGTTTGTGTTGGGTTAGTAGCACACGCTAAAGATTGGTTAGTGGTTACCCCAGTTTGCCCTCTCCCACAACCTAGGGGGTCATTTTGGGAAACTAACATAATATAACATCCCTTCATACTAATAGTTCTTTATGATATCAGAAACTAACATAATATATATATATATGAATCTACTTAATTTAAAGTAGTATACTTAACAATCATTGAACATAGTAGCAGTCTAAATCCCCTCATATTTAACTCAGGAACCTAACTACTATTCAAGTAATGAAACTTACAGAATTTCTATCATTCCTACCAATGCATTAAATAATATAAAGAATAATCATTCCTTTGCACATGCGATCAATAGGAATGAAATTAATGAAAAGTAAGAGTTCTTCTTCAATGACTATGCCCAACATATCCAAAGCATGCATGTTAATTCTATAATTGTATATTATACTCCTATGATTTACAATCATACTTTCATTTATTCAAAACATGCCATCTAAGTACAACATAAATCATTGGATTTAATCTCATGAATGATTGAATACAAATAAAGGTCATCAAGACACAATCTACAACCAATTATAGTATGCCAACAACACATGTGATACGTTTCTTCAATCCCGACTTCCGCATTGCGGATTGTGGGTTGTGGAACCTTCAAATGCAAGGATGGGTTTCCAAAGGTTATCCAAAATTCGACTTTTGCATCGCGGATTTCGGATTGCAGAACCTCATCTTACAGAATGGGTTACAATAGTCTTTGCATTCCCGATTTCCACATTGGGGATTTTGGGTTGCGGGACTTCCAAATATTAGGTGGATTTTTCAACCGTTCCGCAATCCCGACTTCCGCAGTGCGGAATGCGAGTTGCGGAACCTTCAAATTTAAGGGTTGAGTTTTGACCGTTCCGCAATCTCGACTTCTGCATTATGGAATTACAGGTTGTGGAACCCTAAATATTAAATATTGATTTTCAATCGTTCTGCAATCCCGACTTCCGCATTGCGGAATTGCGGGTTATAGAACCTTCAAATACAAGGATCGGGTTTCATCTATTTCGCAATCTCAACTTCTGCATTGCGGAATTGTGGGTTGTGGAACACTAAAGTTTAAGGACGAGTCTGTAACTGTCTCTGCATTCTCAATTTCCACATTGTAGAACTCAAGTTGCGGGACCTCAAAAATTGCGGATCTGGAATCCTTGCGAAACTTCAAAAACAAAGTATATCTGGGATCCTTGCCGAACTTAAAAAACAAAGCAGATATGGGATTCATCTCTATCATATAAATGCCCAATTAATTTGTCTTCTACATTGGAAAAGCATGGCGATACAGGCTCTAAGGTTCCTTATCCAATGAGAAAAACAAGATTGCATGCCCTAGACAAAGAATTCAACGTTATTCCAATGATTCTCTTTAACTAGGATCGCTATTCATAAATAAATGCATAATTAGAGACCGCATATGTAAACCCTTTCCAAACAACTTCAAAAGGAAATCAGGAATTCATATCTGACAATAGTTTGATGCAATGAACAATGATCAGATTCTAGGATTCATATCATGCTCCAATGCAGAGAAATCACATCTCTTTGATACTAATAACATATCTAAAATAATGAGCAGAATATACTTATAAGAGGAAAACTAAAACATTGCACAATGTAAATTCAAATCAACACAGAAAATAGATCCATCTGCAACTTTAAATCTTTCAAAAACCCTACAAAATTTCAAATACCAATGAAACCTGACAATAGATTGATGCTGAATGAGGTAGGAACAACCACACTCCTCTCAACCATAGATATAGAGCTTTCTCCTGACACACTCTAATCACCCCCGATCCAAATCGTGCATCCAAGAGTGGGAACTAGTTAACCTTTGTCAAGTCTCAGTTTTCTTTTTTCCTAACACCAATGTGCTCACACAGTAAATCAAGTTTCCTAACACCATTGTGCTCACACAGCAAATCATTTTCCTAGCACCATTGTGCTCACATAGAAAATCACTTTTCCTAACACCAATGTGCTCACACAGCAAATCATTCCATCTTCGTGAAATACTAAGCAGCGTCTTGTCTCACACATATGTCTTTTTTATGTTTTTCCTAAGTCTTTTGCAAAAAGTCGATTCCTTTTGAAAATCGTGACTGTTATGATCCCTACTCTTTAGGGATTGTTTCCAGTGCCATTTAATGCACCCTTGACACTTGCTTTATTTCCCCAAGGTTAACTCTTCTTGTCCTCCACCCTTGAGATGCATGATTTCCTCTTTCAGCGTGGTTGTCCTCACCAAATCGATTTCTTTTATTAAATCAAAAAAAAAAAATCTTACATCAGTCCATATGCAGACACTTGGCATCTTTCAAAGCTGGCCATAAAATATTCTTTGTCCAAATAACCCTGTACTAATAACTTAGCACAATAATTAAATCAACAAATTCAATTTTTTTTATTTGGGAATATTACATCTTCACCCCCTTATTTTAAACATTGTCATCATTGTTATTACTCTTCTTCCATTGGTTCATGAAACAAATCTGGATACTTTGCTTGCATGTCTTTCTCCCGTTTTCATGTCGTTTCCTCAGGGCCAAAGTGATTCCATTGCACCTTTACTTGGGCGATGAATCTGTTCCTAAGTGTTGTTTCTTTCTGTTCCAGAATGTGCAGAGGTTCCACCTGGAACTCGCATTTGGGTTCCACCTGCACCATATTCCATTCAACTATGTGAGTAGGATCATGGATATAATTTTTCAATAAAGAAATGTGAAAAACATTATGAATCCTTAAATGTGCCTGTAGTGAAATTTGGTAAGCTACTGGTCCAATTATTTCTAGAACTTGGAAAGGTCCACAAAACCGTGGTGCTAGTTTCTTGTAGTTCCCCAACCGTAGTGAACTCTTTCTTGGATTAACTCTAAGATACACATGATCTCTGACTGCAAACTCCTTATGCCTCCTTTTTAAGTCAGTGTAATTTTTTGGCGGTCTTGTGCCTCCTTTAAATTCTTTTGTACCTTGCGTACAATCTGTTTGGTGTCATGTAATAATTCTGGTTCTACCATAAGACAGTCCACTAGACTATCCCATCTAATTGGGGTAGTACACTTTGTGCCATATAGAACTTTGAATGGACTCATCTTCGATGAGGCTTGGTATCCATTACTGTAGGAAAATTCTGCGAGGTGAATATATTCTTGTTAGGAACCCATGTCAACCCTTCTCATTACTTTGTTAGTATATTGTTGTTGGACACATATGCTTTGTAAGTCATCCTGTAGTAGTATGTGTTCCATGGTATTGATCCATAGTTTGTATTAGTCCATAGTATTATATGTTCCATGGTTTTGATCCATAGTATTGGCAGATAAACTTAGTATATAAGTATGTGTTGAGTCCAATGAAGGCATCCACGAGTTGTTTTGTATTGAGCTTGCTCAAAGGAGTTTTCCCCCTCAAAGTGGCCCATGATCAATACATATCTTCCATGTTCTGTTATTTCTGATATATCATGCATTTTTATTAATTAATTGTTGGAGTTTCCTCACATTTGGTATCAGAGCACTTTCTTGGGCTCGTTGGGTTGAATTTCTGCCAAAATTTTTTTTTGCATTTGTATTGTTCCTTTCAATTGTAGGTTCAGATCCGGGAATAATTCCTATCCGCTTAACTGTTGGAAGTACTTGGGAATAGCCCTAAAACGCATTGTGAGGAAAACCACAGGAACCCCGAAGTAGTTGGCCCATTGAGAGGACATGCCAGCGAAAAGGGAAATGAACCCTACCTGATTAACTAGTTCCCACCCGTGAGGTAAACCAAGAGTTGTCGTTTGTGGCAAAGCGGTTATTAGTTTTACCTGAGCCATGGAGTGAGGGGTACTGCCCAAATACACAAGCCGTTAGACAACATTGGTGGCCGAGTGAATCCCCTAAACCTTTAGGAAGTCGTGCATACCTAGTGTCCATATCTATTGCCAATTGATAAATCGCAAATTACATGTCTAAAACTATTGCAGATCAATTATGTTTTTTCACCATATATTCTTTGTTTTCACTCTGTTTCCCTTGAAAATTCACTAACACCCCTGAAATCCCATTCTGCATATTTAATTCCTGACGACCCTATCCCAAATTCCACTTCCTGAAGCCATATATCTTACATCTGTCTATTTTTAGGGTTTTCCATAACTTCTTCGATTTTCACCCAATCGCCTTCAAATTTTTCCACAGCGTTCATTTCCTATTTTTGCTTCTTTGTCCCTCTTTGACAAATTTTCTCATTCTTTCACCCCACTTATGAAATCCCCATTTTCTTCTTCTTGTCCATCAGAAAGTGTCCAAAACCTAGTCAAACCTCAATTACCCATCAGATTTTTTTCCAAATCCAAATTTTCCTTTACTAAAGAAGTTTTTGTTTTTGTTTTTCTAACCATTCACAAAAACAAACTCTCATGGTTATGGTTTTCACCCATGCAAGAGAAAAAATCATGGAGTAAGAACTTGCAGCCCTCAAAACCAAGCTCCAATATCTGGATGAAAATTTCTCATCCTCCATCTTCAACATTCTGCCACAAAGAATAAACGACAGCTAGAATCTTCTACAAACACTAGGTTCTCTTCTTTCAACAATTTTTGTGGGCCTAAGCTTGATTTTCCTCGCTTCAATGGTAATGATCCAACTGGATGGATATACCGGGCCAAACAATATTTCATTCTGCATAATACTTTTGATTTCAACAAAGTTCCACTTGCATCCTTTCATTTGGAACATGAATCCCTTCAATGGTACCGTTGGTACATCAAGGCTCATGAAGAGCCAAAATGGACAGATTTTTTCCAATTCCTTTTGCAACGATTTGGTCCTAGTGATTTTGATGACTTCACAGGAGCACTCACTAAACTTCACCAAATTGGAACTGTGAGAGAGTATCAGACAGAATTTGAGAAACTAGTCAATCACACAGAGGGATTGATTGATGAATTCTACAGGAATTTTTTTATTAGTGGTCCCAAGGATGCAATCCGATCAAAGGTCAAAATTTTATGTCTGAACACAATGATGGAAGTCTTAGGTTTGGATAAGTTGGAGGAATACAAGACCACATCCCAACAACGCTTCAAATCCACTTTTGTTTCATTCATAAATATGGTTTCCCAACAACCTCCCATCATGCCAGCTCCTCAACCAACTCCTATCAATCAGTTGTCTGAATCAAAGATGAGGGCATGTAGAGAAAAAGGGCTTTGTTATCATTGTGATGAGAAATTCACTCGGGGACATAGATGTGTTAAGCAAAATCTCTATCTCTTAGATGTGGATTCTCTGCCTGCCTCTGAACTTGGTGAAGAATCTCTAAATACAATAGATGATCAGGTTGAAATTCAATAGCCGCCTATTGCCCCTCTGTAACAAGATGAACACTAAGATATATTTCTCCATGCTTTAGCCGGAGTCACCACCCCCAAAACAATGCGGGTCAGGGGTTACTTCAAGAAGCTCCCTCTTACAATACTCATTGATTCTGGTAGCACTCATAACTTCATTGACCCTTGGATTGCCAAACACGCTAATTGTTGTTTCCATCCTTACTCCAACTTTGAAGTCATGATTGTCAATGGGGGCACCATACCTTGCAAGGGGAAGTGTCGCAATGTGCGTATCTCTATGGGAGATTATAACCTGAGCTCTGACATGTTTTCCTTTTCCTTAGGCAGATGTGATGTGGTTTTGGGCAGTCAATGGTTACGCACACTTGGCCCCATCTTATGGAATTTTGTTGAACTTTGGATGCAGTTTTTAGTCAATGGGAAAAAACAAACATTGACGGGCTTACAACCAGGGTCTCTATGCATCATCAGTTCACATCACATTGAAAAGATCCTTAAGAATAATTCGCATGATGTCATCGCTCAGCTCCATTCCATTCAAATGTAGCCATCAACGGTCTCCACTACTCCTTTGGATCTACAACAAATTTTGGATAGATATGCAGGTGTCTTTGCTGAACCAGTGGGATTGGCACCTTCAAGAGCCCTTTCTGGTAAGAATTTAACCGCCTCTAAGTATGAGAAGGAAATTATGGCTATTTTGCATGCAGTACAGAAGTGGCAACCATACCTATTAGGGAATTATTTCTGCATCAAGACTGATCACCAGAGTCTGAAATATTTACTGGAACAATGGCTCTCCTCCCCAGCACAACAGAAATGGGTTATCCAACTCATGGGTCATGAATATGAGATCACTTACAAGAAGGGTAAGGAAAATTAGGTGGCGGATGCTCTTTCTCGCACATTTGATGACCAAGTTTCTCTTTCATCTATTTCTATGCATGTTCCAAATTGGTTGCAATTTGTTCAATAGGGCTCTGTCAATGACTCCTCATTATCTCAAATCATCCGACAGTTGTCCAAAAACCCCTCTATTGTACCACATTACTCTTCGGATGGTGATTCCTTGAGATACAAGGGTCATTTGGTGCTTCCCTAGAGCACAGATATTCAACAGGTTGTCTTCTATGAACTTTATGCTTCTCCATCGGCAGGGCACTCTGGGTTCCTCAAAATGTATACACGGGAACAACGTAACTTCTTTTGGCAGGGAATGAAAAGGACAATTCAACAGTTGGTGGTTGAATGTGATACTTTCCAACTCAACAAGGGTGAGATGACACTCCTTCTGAGATTGGTCGAACCCTTTCCCATCCCTATACGGATTTGGACAGATATTTCTATGGATTTCATTGAAGGGATCCCTAAATATGGAAGGAATACAGTGATTTTGGTCATGGTTGATCGCCTCTCCAAATATAGTCATTGTTGTGCCCTCATCCATCCCTATACAACCTCCTCAATCACACAAATTTTCCTGGACCAGATCTTCCGTCTTCATGGAATCCCTTCTTTCATTGTCTTGGATCACGATGCAACTTTCTCCAATCATTTTCGAACAGAACTCTTTCACCACATTGGCACCAAACTGAAGATGAGTTTAGGGTATCACCCACAAACATATGGTCAAACTGAAATTATCAATAAATTTTTGGAAACTTATCTTCATTGCTTCACCTCCAAACAACAACATCAGTGGGAAAAGTGGCTCCCTCTCGCTGAATGGTGGTCCAATACCTCCTACCACACTGCATCTAAAGTGACTCCATATGAAGTAGTCTATGGTCAGGCACCACCAATTCTTCTTCCATACACCTGCAGCAGTTCACTAGTTCAAGAAGTTGGCATGGTTTTTCGAAACCACGATCAGATTCTTCACATTTTGCAGGACAATATTCACATGGAAAGAAATCGAATGAAACAACAAGCTGATCAGTACCATTCTGAGTGCACTTTTCAAGCAGGTGATATGGTTTTTCTTCATCTACATCCTTACAAGCAATCATCCCTGAAACTCAAAAGGTGTCATAAGCTCACTCCAAAGTTCTATGGGCCCTATAAGGTTCTTCAGAATATTGGGTCCGTTGCTTATAAATTGGAACTTCCTCCTTCTCACATTCATCTAGTATTCCATTTCTCTTATCTAAATAAATTTCTTGGCACCAACATCATAGAATGAACTATTTTGCCAGAACTGGATAATGAAGGATCCATCCTTTTGGAGCCGGAGGCCATCCTCAATAGGCACACTCGTCAGCTTCGCTCTCAATCTATCATAGAGGTATTAATTCAATGGCACAGAGTGCAACCAGAGTATGCTACATGGGAACCACTCCTTCAGATTCGGAATCAATTTCCACATCTAAATATTTGAGGACAAAGATTTTTATAAGGGGGGGGGGATGTTAGGAACCCATGTCAACCCTTCTCTTTACTTTTTTAGTATATATTTGTTGGACGCATATGCTTTGTAAGTCATCCCGTAGTATTATATGTTCCATGGTATTGTTCCATAGTTTGTATTAGTCCATAGTATTCTATGTTCCATGGTATTGATCCATAGTATTGGATACATATACTTTGTAAGTCGTCCCGTAGTATTATATGTTCCATGGTATTGATCCATAGTATTGGTCAATAGAATTAGTATATAAGTCTATGTTGAGGCCAATGAAGGAATCCACAAGTTATTTTGTATTAAGCTTTCTCAAAGGAGGTCCCCCCCTCAAAGTTGCCCGCGATCAATAAATATCTTCTGTGTTTTTTTATTTATGATATATCGTGCATTTTCATTAATTAATTACTGGAGGTTCCTCACAATTATTCCCACTTAGTGTGTCTTTCCATGACATACATCCTTAACATATATTCTATAATCCGGTTGGTACGTTATGTTTTTCCATCTATTTGTGGGTGATAGATAGTACTGAAATTTAGTTTGATTTCTAATCCAGCAAACAAGGACTTCCAGAAATTTGATGTGAACTTCACATCCCAGTTGGAAATCACAATTTTCAGTACTCCATGTAATCTGAATATCTCTTTCAAAAATGTCTATGCAATATTCACAGCTTTATGAGTTGACTTCACAGGAATAAAGTGTGCAGATTTTCTTAGTTTATCTACTACAACCATAATAGAATCGTGTTGCTTTTGTGTTTTTTGGAAAACCTGTGATGAAATCTAAAGATATGACCTCCCATTTCCATTCAAGAATTGGTAGAGGTTGCAACAAAACTTCTGGTTGTTGGTGTTCATCCTTCACCTGTTGACATTCCAGACATTTAGTCAGATAATTAATTAAATATGCCTTTAAACTTGGCCAATAAAACTGTTTTCTCAAGGATGTTATCATTTTTGATAACCAGGGTGACTGGCATAAGGTGCTTTATGCATCTCATTCAGAATCAGCAACTTTATTTCTACTATATTTGGTATGTATAACCTGTTTTTGAACTATAACAAGACTTCCTTTATGGGGCATAAGCCCTAGTGCACATGATTCATTTCCTTTATAGATTTACATATTGGGTGTGGACCCTGACTGATGCATTATTGTTATATATTGGGCAAGAAATCCCTAATGGATGGATTATGTTTTGTTATGTGAATTGGGTACCAACCCTAATATACTAAGATGACCTTTTGTTACATACTGTGCAGAGTTATGATTCACATGATTGATTTATGTAGTGTGTTGAGCATGGACTCAGGAACACATGGATGACCTACGTACTCGGAATAAGCCCCGATGTACCTAGAGGACTTTATTACATACTTGGCGTAAGCCTCGATGTACATAGAGTGTTGGGCGTAAGCCCTGGAGCACTCCAAGCTTGATATAAATGAATAGCGGATCCAAGGCCATTTGTACATTCTAGACGTGCTTCACAACCACATTCTAGTACTAGTGTTGAGAAGGATGCTCTGGAATTGCACTAGCGTAACGCCCATGTGAGAGTGTTGAGTTAAAAACTCTGAAGAGCACTCGGGGTTACTTGATCTTAAAAGTGTTGAGTCGAGAAGACTCTGAATAGTACTTATATTCATCATATTTATTCAAATTAGTTAAATGATTCATTTTATATCTATCTTCAAAGACTGCGGGAACTACCATGTTAAACAAGGGAATCCGACATGCAAAAAGAGAGACCTAGAGGTACCTAACCTAGCCAACTATCCAAGCTTACCAAGACCCTACCCAAGGAATTGGACCTTGTACTTAATATTTGAAAAAAAAAGTGCTATGGTATATACATAATTAAAACCATAGAAAGTTATCATAACTAAAATATTGAATAATTAGATTTAATTATTCTTATGAAAATAACATGCATAAAGGTATGCATAAGATAGCTCTCATATTGTTATTATTATTAATATTATTAATAATATTAATAATATTATTATTATTATTTAAAAAGAAAATATTTAATTATATAACAAGAGTGCATGAAAGGCATGCATAAAATAATTCTCATATTTGTTATTATGATTTAATATTATCAATAGTATTATTATTTTTATTATCAGTACTAGTATGTGTGAGTTCACTTAAGAGACATCTAATTATAAACAAATAAAGATCCTAGATAAACTAGGAGTAATAATTAGTAAAATATCTTTTAGAGATATTATAATTCAAAATTTAATTAAGAAGATCAATATTATTATTCAAATAGCTATATTTTTCCAAATGGAATCCACCTATATAAAGAAGGGAAGACCCCAAGGGAGGGGCATCTTTTCTTTGGATGATAATTTTCTTATGAATACAAGAGAATTACCCCAAGGGAGGGGCATCTTTTCTTTGGATGATAATTCTCTTATGAACAGAAGAGAATTACTCTGCATAATTGAAGTAGCCTACTATACTTTCCAGATCTGATTCAGCAGCTTACCCTGGGGCCTTTATCTCTCTTATTGCATGTTGGAACTAGCTCGAGGGGATCCAGTTAGAACCAGGAACGGTCTAAGGGTCATGGTGGGGGGGAGCAATATGATAGTCCCAAAGATATCTAGTTAAAAGATCACCCTAAAGGTCAGCTAAGTCCATATATTTTTCCACTAACTAGTGTTTGAGTGTGCAGATTCTGCAAGGAAGGATAAAGCTCCAAGAACCAGGTATGAGCTACAAATTTTCCATACAGTTTAATCAAGCTTTATAATTTAAGATAGAAATTATTATTACAGCATTCATGTTTCTGTACATTAAGCTGTTATTTCTTTTCCCTTATAGAGCAAGGGCTAATTGGCATGGGCTCTTAGGATCTACATTTTTAGGACCAAGTTTTCCACTTAATGTTTTCCATTTAATTCAAGCTTCTGCCCTAAATGTCTCAAGGATCTAGCAGGGCTAGCCTAGCTAGCCTGTGCTAGATACCTATATAGGTAAACTCTCTATTATCAAAACTATTATTTAGAAAGGTCTACACCTGTAAACTACACTAAAATGAAACCATATTATTCTCTTGTTGTATATTTAAATTATTAAATTTCAGTAAGTTAGGGTTTAACTTTTATGCATTCAAGATTCAAAACTTAAGATCATGATACCAACGATTTGTAGCTTAGGTTGAATTCTTTTCTAACTTGAACATTAGAAATGATGTTGTCCTAGCTTCCAAGCTATTAAGCTTCAACACAAAGAAAATGAAATCGTATTATCATTCTCGCCACCATCACCCTGTACAAACCTTGCTTTAAACTCTTGATTTCACTAGGGTTTAAACATTCATTATTTAAAAACAAACTCAAGAAATTTACCAGAGATAAATATTTCTCAACACAGTCTATCCATCAAACTTTTCCTTTCAAGAATCGTTGATATATCCAAACCTACAATAAAAGAAATATATCCACTGCACTTTAACTTTCCAAGACAAGAAAAGCTAACCATATACGATTTTACCTTATTTAAACATTCTCAACATTTCAATTCTTATCAACAACAACGAAGATCAAAAGGAAAGACAACCGATAGATTTACAAGATATGACCCACGCAGTAAATCGAAGCCACTTCATTTCCTTTCGACTCTAATCAAAAGGGGATAATTAAAAACATAGGTCCAGGATTCAAATCCCACTACCAATACATCAAACCCTTGTAACTGTTGAAATCACCAGAGACATAGCGTGAAGACCAAAGCATAAATTATCAGACAAACAACTAAACCAACATATCTCCCGCTGAGAGTTACAGTATCATCTTATTTAGTTTAAGACTCAAGTTGAGACGAAACCTCACTTATTAGACAAGAGGACACGCATTACTAAGTCCATGATTTTTCATCCAAGACAATCTTCCATTCAAATTTAGAGTAACCTACAGAGAGATCCTCATGATAAATACAAAAAACACAGAGCTCCTATACATTAGGATTTCTCCAGGACATTTCAAGATCTATCCACCTTCCAGTAGCATGATCAAACCCTACGCCTAAGAAATCATACAAACGAAACTAACAGAAGTGCCACAATATCAAAAGGGAATCCATAACCTTTAAATACTCAATAGGAAACATAGGTAGAGAAAACCCAAGAACCAGTATTTCTATACAAAACCCAATGTTATACACTGTGTATATTAGATCCCAATTAAAAAGCTTTAAAAAAATTATTACATATTTTTACTATCAACTAGAAACAGTAAGGAAGAAAACCCTCAAGGGTTAACCCCACGTAGAATAAAATAAACACCTCGACTTCCTTCCCACTACCGGTCCATCCAAAGGTGACCCATTAGAAATTCAAATAGATTGCAATGAGCCCAAAGGGCATATCGAATTTCCACATTCAAGCTACAACACTCTCAACCATAGCTGCGACAAGGAGGAGTGAATGTAGGAAATAAGACCTAGACTTACCATTTTTTGCCAAAACCAAGATTTTCGTACACCTGTAGCAACCAACGCCGAGAGCACCACAACTTATACCTACCAGTGAATCAATGGGAGGCCACGAGTCAAACTTGAGTTGAAGCAATTATGTGCAGGACATTTAAAAGAAATATTAAGAGTTATGAATAGTATTTACCTGACTGGAAATCGTAAACACCCTCCATTGCTTTACACAGTAGACAACAAGTGCTCTGACCATGAGCGTAGCTCCAATCAAGAGCACCAATGAACCAGACGCAGCAAAGAACCCCTCTCATCCAAAAACAACCACGAAAATGGCAAACGCGGATGTGAAGAACGAGGCAAAAAACCCCTCGTCCAGCTGGCTACCAAGCCATGTGAATATTACTTACAGCTTTTAAGACTCCAACCACATACATTAATATTTCAATATTATAACCCTGCGCTATAGTAAAAATCGCAAATGGTAGCATGACCATAAGTTTATGCCACGAACCATTCCAAAGTATTAGACCTTAACCTTCTTAACACTTAACTTTAAGACTTTGTCCATAAATTTGATATAGGTAGCTTAGGAAGAAACCATTACATTCATGCCTGCAAAATACAATGCAAATTAAGTGCATTAGCAAAGTTGCTAAGTAAGCCAAGAATAGTTCCATTAGTCACCCCTTACCTCTAGGCAGCTCCGCCAGTGGTATGAACATCAACATCAAGACCCCAGAATTACTCACACTCCTCTCACCAAGTCCATCAGGCCTGAATAGTGATGGCAACCAGTTTAAACATTTAAATTGGGACATGCATACATACATACATACATACATACATACATCTAAAACAGTGAAGTACTTAAACCTTAAGCATTAAGTTGCCAAGTCTAACACTAAGCACATCATCCTATCATACTTCATAGCTTCCGCAGAAAACAAAAATAAAATAACCAACTCTTTAGAATCATAGTTCTCATTTCATCAAACCATTACTGATCTAACTTCCCAATACTGAAGTTAATTTACATTACTTTATCTTTTTTGGTAGTATATTTAGTAAGATGATTTTTTTTTTTTACTGTTTTAGGGACATTACATGACTCATAGTTATCTCATAGATTTCATGAGTCCTTCGGCTGAGTGCATCAGCTACCTTGTTCTCCTTGCCCTTTATATTGCTTACCTCAAAATCAAATTCACTCAAAAAGGTCATCCACCTGGCTTGACGAGAATTAAGCTCGGGTTGAGTGAATGAGTGTTTTACCCCAGTGTTGTATGTCAATAATAAAAATCTTTTTCCTAACAAGTAGTGGCGCCACACTTTTAAGGCATGTACCACCGATCCCAATTCTAGGTCGTGGAAAATGTAATTCCGTTCATGTTCCTTGATTTTATGTGATTCATAAAAAACCATGTATCCTTCTTGGGATAGTACTCCTCCCAAACCTTCTTTACTTGCATCGGTGCAGACTATATAATTTTTATAAGGGTCAACTACTTTAAGAATTGGTGTCTTCGTTAGCAAACCATTTAATTTCTCGAACCTTTCTTGACATTTTGGGGACCATATAAACTTTACTCCTTTATTTTGCAGTGAAGTGATTGGGTATTCCACTTTGGAAAAACTCTCGATGAATCATCGATAATAACCGATGAGTCCCATGAAGGAACGGATGTATGCCACATACTTGGGTACCAGCCATTCTAGAATAGCTTTTATCTTCTCAAGGTCTACCGTGATCCCTTCCTTTGAGATTACATGTCCTAGATACTGTATCTTATTTTTGAAGAATTCACACTTCTCAAATTTGGCATAAAGCTCGTGTTCTCTCAATGTATGTAACACTATCCTCAGATGTTATGTAACACTATCCTCAGATGTTGTTCGTGCTCTTCTTCTGTTCTTGAGTAGATCAAAATATCATCAATAAATATTAGTACAAATTGATCTAGATACTTGTTGAAAATATTATTCATAAGGCACATAAAAGTGGCATGAGCATTGGTCAAACCAAATGGAATTACTACAAATTCGTAGTGTCCATATCTTGTTCGGAAAGCAGTCTTATTGATGTCTTCTTATTTAATTCTGATCTGGTGGTAGATAGACCGTAAATCTAAATTCGAGAATACTTTAGCTCCACCTACTTGATCGAATAAATCATTTATCCAAGGAAATGGGTATTTGTTCTTGATTGTCACTTTATTTATCTGTCTATAATCAATACACAATCGCATTGTTCCATATTTTTTCTTAACGAATATGATAGTTGCTCCTCAAGGTGACAGACTAGATATTATATATCCTTTGTCCAATAATTCTTGAATCTAAATTTTTAATTCAGTTAGCTCCGAAATACTCATCCAGTAAGGTATTCCGGACACAGGTGCAGATCCAGGTATGAGCCCCATGTAAAAATCTATCTCTCGTTGGCGAGGCAGTCTGGGAATTTCCTCTGGAAACACGTCTGTAAATTCACTTAAGATGGGATAGTATTCTAGGTTCATACTGTTTTCCTTGTTCAGTAAATCTGTAACCCGGATTGCATATATCTGAAAACCCTTTCTCATACATTTCTTTAGTTGCATTGCAGAGATTTTGTCTCATTGAAATAGGCTTGGATACTCCTTTCACTGTCCTAGTGATTTTATCTTATGTTGTATATTTTAAAAATTATTATAACAATTTAATACAAATCTATTTGTTTCCAACCATTCCATGCCGATTATCATGTCATAAGACCCTCGAGGAAATATATTCAAATTGATTATATTCTTATGCTCCTGAATTTCAAATTCACAATCAACAATAAAATATGTTACCTTTCGTTTAGCCCCTGTGGCTAGTTGGACTAGACAAGATTTCTGATGTTTTACCTTGGTTAGGTGAAATACCTTTGCCATTTTGGGTGTGATGTAGCTCAAGCTAGATCATGAATCAACCAATACAGAAAAAAATTTATTTGCAATTTTAACTTCAATTTCCATGATGGCGGATTGTTGATATTTCTTTCTATTATCCAAAGCTGCATGTATTCTGTGTATTATTTTGTCAATCTCTCCCACCATTGAGGCCTCTTGGATATTTTGGATAGTTATGGTTTTCCCTTTGAGTTGTGGACAATTACGTTGTAAATGGGGTTCTCCACATTCCCAGCACTGCAGTGGACCTAGATGTGCGTGTTTGTTTTCATTTTGCATTGGCTTCTTATTATTGGGGTAACCATTACAAGGGAAATTATTTCCCTGCTGAATTCTTGGTAGATTTATGTATGGAGACGGCATATAGCCCTTCTTATGCTAGTTGAGTTGTTCTTTCTTTTTATCCCTCCAACCCTTAGGCGTTTATGTCCTTTGTTTGTATTGTTCATATCAAAGTCATGCCTTCCTCAACACTTCACCTAAAGACTTGGGATTGTCAAATTCCGTGTGATCCATGTAGGACAGTGGTAAACAACTCAAAAATCATTGAACCTTTACTTTTTCATCCTTGATGTAAGGTACGAACTGTAGTAGATCTAGAAATTTATTGATTAAGTCTTCCATGGTCATTTGTCCGAGCCTCAATTCATAGAATTCTTTAGTTTTTATTTCTTAGTAGTTTTTCGACAGATATTGTTTTTTAAATAATTTCTTGAATTCATACTGTTAACACCAAAACTGACCCCCAAGGATGAAAGAAGGTAATCTCGGGTAACCACTAACCAATCTTTGGTTTACACTTCTAATCAAACATAAACAGAGACGGCTCTCTCTATAAACTCACAGACTACTGGAAATCTTCAAAGGTGTCAATTAGCGAAAACATACACCAGCATTCAACATTAAAGATATTCAATTACGATAACGCACAGAAGATCAGATTTATGTTTGTGGGACAAAGAACGATTTAAGAGCTATTTGGTTGAAAATGCATGGATTTCATTTGGGGCGATGGAGTCACATTTAACTGGTTCTGCAAAAATTATTCACAAAGATTTAGCGAACACATTCACAAGGGCAAGGTAGCAAGCAACTGATAGTCAAAGAGCTTTAATTTGTGGAACATAAGAGAGAAGAAACAATACATCAATTTAAGGCATCTAACAAGGATGAATCCTACATCAACTTTAGCAGAATATATTTGGTGAAACACTTGGAATAAGCTAAGCAGAGCATAATCTCTATGAATTCTACTTAACTGTCACCCTGATCCAAGCATGAAGGAAATATCACAGAATGGAATAACAAAAGATAGAAACACATTTGCACATGGGAAAAAGAAAGGTACAGACTACTAGAATGATCACATAGGAATCCTTGTCAAAAACCGCAGGCATCAAGCTCTGCAAATTCTATTAAATAGCTCCAAGAAAATGTATTACAAACTGATCATCAAAATACAAATACTTTCTCATAAGATTTTTCAACCCTTGTGTCTCTGATTACAACTATATATATAGGTCGCCTTGAGCTCTAGAATCGGCTCCTTCTCACCAGAAATTAGTTACAACCAAATGACACCTATCTAACAACCAAAACAACATCGTTTGTTGTTGTTATACTTAAACAAATATCTACGGGACAGATTTTAACTGCCATTTATAATTACATAGCCTCTTCTCTATATAGTACAACTATTTTAAACAAAAGTACAAAAATACAAAAATGTAGCTGCTTCCAGTCGGATTGCTTTCATGAGCTCTTCAATTCCTGGATACATATACACTAGATGCTTTTCTGTTTCCCCTGCACCATTTCACTCTACCAGTTTTAACTTCGCTTTTCCATATTTCTCGACCAGCTTCCAGTGTTCGGGTGAAGGTAAATCTTGAGAAGCGAGCTCTTTGAGTAATATTCTCAGTTCAGTGTGCTCAATATATGAATAACCCTCATGAAGAGTTCTAGCCTCTCTGAAAGCTTCTGCTAGTTCAAAATCACTCTTCAGTGCATCAACTAATGCGCCACCTATCAAAGGAGCATCACTGCGGAGGATACCATCTTCACTCACTCTGCGGTCCCACAACTTAGCTCTGTATTCGGCTTTCATGAGCATGGTTCCATCTTCATCCCAAAAGGGAGGTAGCCCATTTACGAACAAAGGATCGAAGACTTCTCTAAAGAGTCACGCTTGGGTTGATATGGTATCAATTCCTGACTGAACAACCTGGACTTGCTGGTGTTTATTAATCACCTTCTTAGCTATTAAGATTATTAACACTCTGTCCTGGACGTCTATAGCTGCAGTTTGCTCATCTGATAGGCCACCTAGAAATTGAACTGCGTTTTGGGCATGTTCCAGAGGCTTTTTGTTCAACCTTTCTTTTGCCACTGTCACACCCTGTTGAGCCAATTTTACTACCACTCCTTTGTCCAATATAAAATTTAGGTATGGCCTTAGATCATCAGCCTATTTTATGATGTCATCCCATATGATTCTCCTAGCCTCCAGTAGCACCTTTTGCCCTATTACCTGTTCCTTCAAGTTATCAAGTTCAGACTGTGCATCCTGGTACTTGGTTTCCCAAGCCTCCCTTTGTTTTTCTGCAGCATCCTTCAAAACTCTCAAATTCGCAACCTGTTTCTCTAATCTGACCAGTCTAGCATCTTCCAGGCTGGCCTTAACTATTTGACTTACCAAGGAAAATTCCCCAACTGCAACAGAGGTAGAGGCCTCTTGTCCCACTGCTCCTTCCCTTGTCTTCATCTTCCTCTCTAGCTCCTCAAACTGGGCCTTCCATAGTCTGCACCAGTCTCTATAAAATCTATATCAAACTTCATTTTCTTTTCCCTTTCCTCAAACTCCACCAGCTTTTCCTTACAGTCTAACAACTCTCCTTTCAATTTATCTTTCTCCTCTTCCAGCTCCACTATTTCAAAACTACTTGCCAACTGAGTGGTAGGGATTTTCAATTGCTTTTTTAATGTCAGGATCTCTTGGTCCTTCCCATTTAGTAATTCCTGGAAATTTTTCTTTCTGTCCTCTTCAGCCTCATTTGCCAGCAGCTGCGTTTGGTGCTTCTTTGCCTGCATTCTCAGGGACTTGTTTTCTGCTTTCTCAAGCCCCAACTGCTTCTGGATATTGGACTTAAAGGTCTGCACTTTAAACAGCTCTATCAAAACCTTCAGCAACCTATTGTAGATGACTTCCCCTGTCTCTTTGTGTAAATTAATGATATCAGGGATAGGGATGTCTTCTAGATTTAGTTTCACCTCTGTAGCTTTTCTCTTTGTAGCCATGGCCAGGTTCAATGTGCTCTGGGCCATATTTCAGCTAGTAACTAAGGCCACGTCTTTCTTGCCCATTTTCCTTACTTCGGAATATAATTTGGCTTCTACTGCTATGTTGTCATCATTTTCATCATAACCTTCCAACAGCTGGTTCCTGGTGATAATTGCTCCTGTAGGCTGTTTGGGCGGTTTTCCAAACACGTGTTCCTTTACCTCATAATGAGGCATGAGAAACTCGACCTGCTTTTTCTTAGCTTTCTCTTCTTGTATCTTCACTACTTGTTGACCTTATCCCTCTAGCTTCTACCTTTTAGCAGCTCTCTCAGGATCACTATCTACATCCATAGGGATAACAGACCCCGAAGAAGTGGCCTTTTCTTGAAGAAGGAATTTTGGAGTTTGAGAGACATCTGGATCATCAACCTCCACCGATCCTTGATTCACATATTCCAACCAATTGGCTTTCTCGGGCATTCTGGGGATCTCAACATGATCATATCCTTTTCTTCCAGCTGCTCTCCTTCTTTCTGAGATTATGTGATGTGGATCATAGTTCAATGTAGCTTGGGATGGGAGTCCTCGGTCTTTTGCAACCCTTTCTACTACTGAGAGGGCCGTCTTGTGCTTGATCACAAAGGAACCCACGGTCCAAGGGAAAGTTATGTTCAGATGACTTCTTGATATCTATGAAATGTTCCCGTTCAGTTGTCAGCTTCTACCTTATAAACTGCAGATGGAACAACCTAGGTGTTAGAAATGCAGGGAGTACATATGGTGGATGTGAAAAACCATAGACTCTAATTATGGTTCCATGTTTTAGCAGAAACAAGTTTCCAATCCCTTTTTCCATAGGGGGTTGTAGCAAGTCCTTCATCTCCGGAAGCACTCTAGGAAAACCTTTCTGAAAAAAGGCATGATACACCTATGCTATCAAGTCATTCATGAAAGGCATGTAATCTGAATACATTTCTTTGGTAATTTTCAGTCCAGGTATCTGCAGGCTGTCTTCAACTGCCACTAGGAACATCTTCAGCAAATAAGACTGAAATTTGAATGACCTTTTCTTATGGAAATCAATCAACTGAGAATGGATACTCTCAGCTAGGGCATCATCGAACCTCAATCATGTTGTCTGGACAAAAGAAGAAGGGTCCATCTGCTCTACAGGGCAGGAACTCAAGATGAACATTAAACTAACTAATATTTCTGGAACCTCTCGGTCGCTATCCAACCCTAAAAACTGGGCTATAATGGAGATTACCCATTTGGACTCTTCTATGAACAGACTAACCTCGTTGGGGAAGGGAGAACCTGGGAAGAAAGCATTCGGTACTAGAGCATCCTGGTAAAAACTCTGTTTGAGTTCCTCAAGGGCTAGACGAAAGTATTGAACCAGGTCTTCCATTCGGTACTCTAGGGCTTTCTGACCAAATATAGCAGGGATGGCTAAGGCCTTTCTAACTGTTGGGGCTTTTATTAAGCAGAGGGATTTAGTTCCAGAGGCGTTTAGGATTACTTTCTGCTCGGCAGAATAATTTGTGGTACACCACTCGAAGAATTCGGGACAGTTGGGGGTTTGGGTAGTGGTGAATAGATGAAAGAAGGATTGATAAACTTTGTGGACATCTATCCGCCTGTCCCTTATAACTTCCAACCTTTCTTTGTCCATATCCACGGAGATGTTTTCTAGTATGGTGTCGTATATGTCACCATCTTTGTCCTCCCACCGGGGACCGGTGAATGGGGATTCAGCACCAGGGGAATCTCCTACTTCCGCCATTCAAACAATTTCACAGAAAATAGGAAAAGACAAAACCAACCTATTGGTCCGAGACCTGGAAAATCCTCCTGGACTTCTAGTTGGTTGGTCGGCTCTGTGGGATCAGGTTCCTTCACTTTCCGATGTATCTGATACAGGTGGAATCCAAGTGTCTGCACCACTCTGGATTTTATAACGTTGGATACCTTATCGTCCTTCCAAGTGTGGCGATGGTAAAGCCATATCCATCGTTGATCTTTTCCCGCCCAAAACTCAGTAGTTTGATGGTTTTAATTTCACCTATCGCGCCGATTTGAGATGCGGTTAAATCATCGGTGAGAAAAATCAGCGTGGTGATCTCGGGCCTTTGATTATCCCTTGGCGAATCTGTGTCATTGATAGTTGCACGATACATAACTCGATCGCGGCGATTTTAAACATAACATGCTTCGTGCTTGTTGGATCAACGCGGGGACTGTGCGCCGTAGATCTTTCTATACGCCAATCTCCACCGTCGATTGATTTCCTCACTTGCCCATCGATTACCACCCGCTTATTATGCTATATTGCCGACATCTTCGTTCGCACAGCAGGCTCGGGACCGTCGATCTTCGGGGCATTCGATCTCACCCATCATCACCTACTTAGCTTATTTCCGGCACGTTTAGCCTGTTTGATTACACTATGACCTCTAACAACCGCCAGCTCCTTGGTCTCAGGGGATTTAATCCGAGAGTCGATTATCCACTCGGGCCTTGATGTTTCATGAGGTCTTTCCATCCATGCCAAAAGCTTCCATAGCTTTCAGCACAATTTGAGTGCTAACAACTGGCTCCAACGGGGATGCTATCCTCCCTTCGAGGTATCAAAGAACGCCCATAGACTAAGTGCCTGATCCATTGGGTGGCTCCCAACCCTATGCACTGTAACCTACAATTTGTCTTTCATCCAAAAACTGCAACTGAAAACTGCTAATCGTCGAAACTGAAAATATACTGAAATTTTCTGAACATGCCGCAAATTGAAAAAATAACACTGTGCATACTGGAAAACTGTGTGTTGAGCAAACTTATTCCTGCTGCCTATCTTACATTACTGAAATTAATGAAAATGCTTGACCTTCAAGCTTATTTATATACAACCGATTTTCCTACCCTACTTGTTGAGCATAAGGACCAACTCAGGTGATCACATATTCCCAATGAAGCCAGTCAAGCAAATGACTCCCAGATTGAAATTCAGATTTAGCCTCTCCAACCTGAAAAAAGAACTCAGCGAATGATAACCCCAATTGAAAATATTTTTCCATCCCTGCTTTCTTGAACAACATAGCCTCCATCTTCTCTGATTATTCCAGCAATTTAGCAAAAGGATCTTCAATGAAATGGAAAGGTCCTACATTTTTATGACCAACCATGAGAGCCTCTTTGACGGGTTCTTGCTGATTGTTCACATTATCCATGTCACAACAAGGCCAATCAAACTGCAATTTTACTTGCCATCTGCCAGACTGAGTTTCATAAAGATTTTGAAAAGCATATTCATTTTCTTTGTTAGGAGGTATTGGACAATCAAACATATATACATCATCCAGATAGGACTGAAGCTCTTCTTGGGTTTCAATCGAAATGTCATCATGACCTTCACTTGTATTAAAGACAACAATTCTTTCTAGGCAACAAGAATCTGAAGTTGGATGACATGGAGAAGAGCTCATATGGCTATTCTGATCTTCTTCTGAATCATATGACGACTGGAAAAACTAAAGAAAATTTTCGTCCCTCTCGGGAGCATAGATATGAAGGTCATCACCAATTTTATCCAAGATCTCAGAATTTGGAACTTGCTTTTCTCTATCAAACACAGCAGAAATATCATTAAATTTTTCAATAAAATTAAGCGCAACAAACTCTTCTTGATAGGAAATTTTTGAATGTGGAAGAGAGATTTGATCTTCGGTTTGGTACTTCTCTTCCCTATGGAAAATTTCTGCTTCTTGGGATTTATTACACACTTGCGTCTCCTCTTTATCCTCACTCTCAAAAAAGAATTGGAAGCTTTCCATTTTAGACTTTCATTTTTTATTAGAATCTTTGATTCTTTGTTTTATCAACTCAAATGAGGCATAACAGAGGGGTAAGCAATCACTTTCAGAATGTTCATTTTCAGAGGTTTGGTCATGGACAGTGACCAGATTTTCTTTAATAACGGTCCTAGAACTTGTAAAGTTTTCAGCTGACTCAATACCCGAGCAGTCTTCTTCATAATCATCATACTCATCATACTTAGGTGGACTGATATTCTTTTTAATATCATTACCACCAGAAATTTTAGCAGGGTGATTGTAATTTTCCTTAAATGAATCAGAATTACCTTCTTCTTGTACATCACCGGGCTAATCATCTCTCTGCACATCCTGGGAAAGACTAGAATGCAAAGTGAGTTCTCCTTGTTCATGTCTCTCTTCAAATCCGGATTCCTCTTCAATCTTTTCATCGTTATCTTTACTTGATAATTTTCTAAACACTCTAAGGTTTTCTTCAACCTCCAACGCATCAATAAAATATGCTGCAGATTTGGAGACCTTCTCCCCAAAAGAAGAAAAGATAAATCAGAAGGCAAGATAGATGCATAGTGTAACTTGGCGGAATTCTCTAGGGGTCGAATTTCCCTTGGCATATCATAATAAAAACTTGCAAACCTTCTGTTAAAACTGGACATGATTTCCCCCTCCTGCATTCTCATGGAGTAAAATTCTAAAAGCACTAGGTCCCATGACCTTCTCTTACCCCAAAATTCCAAGAAAACATCAGAAAACCCCTGCCATGTGTCTATAGACTCAAGCTGCAAATGGGTAAACCATTTCTTCACATCTCCCTGGAAAGATTGGGTGAAATCCCTCATACAAACATCATCATGCTCCACTTCAAAAAGATCCAAAAAATGTCCAAATCCTTGAAGATGTTTCTCAGCAGTTAGGTTTTCGGATTCTCCATCAAATCTGGGAAGGTATCCATGGTATTTGGGGGGGTATTCATTAAGAAAAGGGAGCAGCTTTAAAGGGCCATATCTCAGCTGAGATCTGGGAGGAAAAGGAATATGTACAAGAGAAAACTCTCCAACCTCATTCTCATGGGATTTGCAAGGCTAGCTATGGATCTTGTATGTTTTAGAAGAAAGAATGGGATCAGCTCTAGGGTTTGAAGGAGGATATACATCTGTAAGATCTAGAGAAGGATATACAAAAGACAGTCTCTCATAACCTAGATCTCTTCAGTGGAACAAAATTTTCTTGATATATATACATAGATGTAAAAGGAGTTTGATACAAAAGAACAAGATTTCTTTGAAGGGACTGATGCTTTGATACCTGAACCTTGATTCTTCCATTTTTAAGGCGGTTGAGCTCGTTCTCCAGTGGATTCTGCAACTTGAATTGAATCTTGAGTGGAGTCACTAGGTGAATGGTACAACCTGCTCATTGTATGATTTTTGTTCACCATCAACATTCATATCTGCCCCTTTGTCGTTCTCCCAGGGATGATGAAACCTCTTGTATGAATCTTTCTTGGGGCCAAGATGACTTTAGAACTTCTTTAGTAGTATATTTCGGCGTGCTGATCTTTCTCCAGTGGAGTCTTCTTGAATTTTTTGGTCTCAATAAGTGGAGTCGCCAGGGAAAAATTCTTTAGCCTTCTTGAAAATGCGGAGATCTCTGTTTTCCCACAGGGATTTCTCTTATTCTTTGAAATTTCGGATAGGTATGTCATTCTTCCAGGGCTCGATGAACAGCTCACAATCCCCGGCAACGGTGCCAATTGTTTAACACCAAAACTGACCCCCAAGGCTGAAAGAGGGTAATCTCGGGTAACCACTAACCAATCTTTGGTTTACACTTCTGATCAAACATAAATAGAGAGGGCTCTCTCTATAAACTCACAGAATACTAGAAATATTCAAAGGTGTCAATCAGCGAAAACATACACCAGCATTCAACATTAAAGATATTCAATTACGATAATGCACAGAAGATCATATTTATGTTTGTGGGACAAAGAACGATTTAAGAGCTATTTGGTTGAAAACGCATGGATTTCATTTGGGGTGATGGAGTCACATTTAACTGGTTCTGCAAGCATTATTCACAAAGATTTAGCGAACGCATTCATAAGGGCAAGGTAGCAAGCAACTGATAGTCAAAGAGCTTTAATTTGTGAAACATAAGAGAGAAGAAATAGTCCAACAATGTAAGGCATCTAACAAGGATGAATCCTACATCAACTTTAGCAGAATATATTTGGTGAAACACTTGGAATAAGATAAGCAGAGCATAATCTCTATGAATTCTACTTAACTATCACCCTGATCCAAGCATGAAGGAAATATCACAGAATGGAATAACAAAAGATAGAAACACATTTGCACATGGGAAAAAGAAAGGTACAGACTACCAAACCGATTACACAGGAATCCTTGTCAAAAACCGCAGGCATTAAGCTCTGCAAATTCTATTAAATAGCTCCAAGAAAATGTATTACAAACTGATCATCAAAATACAAATACTTTCTCATAAGTTTTCAATCCTTGTGTCTCTGATTACAACTGTATATATAGGTGGCCTTAAGCTCTAGACTCGGCTCCTTCTCACCAGAAATTAGTTACAACCAATTGACACCTATCTAACAGCCAAAACGAAAATCATTTGTTGTTGCTATCCTTAAACAAATATCTACAGGACATATTTTAACTGCCATTTATAATTACATAGCCTCTTCTCTACATAGTCCAACTATTTTAAACAAAAGTACAAAAATACAAAAATGTAGCTGCTACCAGTCGTATTGCTTTCATGAGCTCTTCAATTCTTGGATACATATACGCTAGATGCTTTTCTGTTTCCCCTGCACCATTTCATGCTACCAGTTTTAACTTCGCTTTTCCATATTTCTCGACCAACTTCCAGTGTTCGGGTGAAGGTAAATCTTGAGAAGCGAGCTCTTTGAGTAATATTCTCAGTTCAGTGTGCTCAGTATATGAATAACCCTCGTGAAGAGTTCTAGCCTCTCTGAAAGCTGCTGCCAGTTCAAAATCACCCTTCAGTGCATCAACTAATGCGCCACATGTCAAAGGAGCATCACTGCGGAGGATACCATCTTCACTCACTCTGCGGTCCCACAACTTAGATCTGTATTTAGCTTTCATGAGAATGGTTCCATCTTCATCCCAAAAGGGAGGCAGCCCATCTATGAACAAAGGATCGAAGACTTCTCTAAAGAGTCATGCCTGGGTTGATATGATATCAATTCCTGACTGAAGAACTTGGACTTGCTGGTGTTTATTAATAACCTTCTTAGCTATTAATATTATTGACACTCTGTCCTGGATGTCTATAGCTACAGTTTGCTCATCTAATAGGCCACCTAGAAATTCAGCTGCGTTCTGGGCATGTTCCATAGGCTTTTTGTTCAACCTTTCTTTTGCCACTGTCACACCCTGTTGAGCCAATTTTACTACCACTCCTTTGTCCAATATAAAATTTAGGTATGGCCTTAGATCATCAGCCTATTTTATGATGTCATCCCATATGATTCTTATAGCCTCCAGTAGCACCTTCTTCCCTATTACCTATTCCTTCAAGTTATCAAGTTCAGACTGTGCATCTTGGTACTTGGTTTCCCAATCCTCCCTTTGTTTTTCTGCAGCATCCTTCAAAACTCTCAAATTGGAAACCTGTTTCTCTAATATGACCAGTCTAGCATCTTCCAGGCTGGCCTCAGCTATCTGACTTACCAAGGAAAAGTCCCCAGCCACAACAGAGGTAGAGGCCTCTTGTCCCACTATTCCTTCCCTTGTCTTCATCTTCCTCTCTAGCTCCTCAAACCAGGCCTTCCATGAGTCTGCACCAGTCTCTATAAAAGCTATATCAAACTTCATTTTCTTTTGCCTTTCCTCAAACTCCACCAGCTTTGCCTTATAGTCTAACAACTCTCCTTTCAATTTCTCTTTCTCCTCTTCCAGCACCGCTATTTCAAAACTACTTGCCAACTGAGTGGTGGGGATTTTCCATTGCTTTTTTAATGTCAAGATCTCTTGGTCCTTCCCATTTAGTAATTCTTAGATGTTTTTCTTTCTGTCCTCCTCAGTCTCATTTTACAGTAGTTGCATTTGGTGCTTCTTTTCCTACGTTCTCAGGGACTTGTTTTCTGCTTTCTCGATCCCCAACTGCTTCTGGATGTTGGACTTAAAGGTCTGCACTTTAGACAGCTCTATCAAAACCTTCAACAACCTATTGTAGATGACTTCCCCTGTCTCTTTGTGTAAATTAATGATATCAGGGATAGGGATGTCTTCCAGATTTAGTTTCACCTCTGTAGCTTTGCTCTTTGTAGCCATGGCCAGGTTCAATGTGTTCTAGGCCATATTTCGGCTAGTAACTAAGGCCACGTTTTTCTTGCCCATTTTCCTTACTTCAGAATATAATTTGGCTTCTGCTGCTATGTTGTCAGCATTTTCATCATAACCTTCCAACAGCCGGTTCCTAGTCATAACTGCTCCTGTAGGCTCTTTGGGCGGTTTTCCAAACACGTGCTCCTTTACCTCATAATGAGGCATGAGAAACTTGACCTACTTTTTCTTATCTTTCTCTTCTTGTATCTTCACTACTTGCTGACCTTCTCCCTCCAGCTTCTTCCTTTTAGCAGCTCTCTCGGGATCACTATCTACATCCATAGGGCTAACAGCCCCCGAAGAAGTGGCCTTTTCCTGAAGAAGGAATTTCAGAGTTTGAGAGACATCTGGATTATCAACCTCCACAGATCCTTGATCCACATATTCCAACCAATTGGCTTTCTCAGGCATTCTGGGCATCTCAACATGATCATATCCTTTTCTGCCAGCTGCTCTCCTTCTTTCCGAGATTATGTGATGTGGATCATAGTTCAATGTAGCTTGGGATGGGAGTCCTAGGTCTTTCGTAACCCTTTCTACTACTGAGAGGGCCGTCTTGTGCTTGATCACAAAGGAACCCACGCTCCAAGGGAAAGTTATGTCAGATGACTTCTTGATATCTATGAAATGTTCCCCTTCAGCTGTCAGCTTCTGCCTTATAAACTCCAGATGGAACAACCTAGGTGTTAGAAATGCAGGGAGTACATATGGTGGATGTGAAAAACCATAGACTCTAATTATGGTTCCATGTTTTAGCATAAACCAGTCTCCAATCCCCTTTTTCATAGGGGGTTGTAGCAATTCCTTCATCTCCGGAAGCACTCTAGGCAAACCTTTCTGAAAAAAGGCATGATATGCCCACGCTATCAAGTCATTCATGAAAGGCATGTAATCTGAATACATTTCTTTGGTAATTTTCAGTCCAGGTATCTGTAGGCTGTCTTCAACTGCCACTAGGAACATCTTCAACAAATAAGGCTGAAATATGAATGACCTTGTCTTAAGGAAATCAATCAACTGAGAATGGATACTCTTAGCTAGGGCATCATTGAACCTCAAGCATGCTGTCTGGACAAAAGAAGAAGGGCATGTCTGCTCTACAAGGAAGGAACTCAAGACGAACATTAAACTAACTAATGTTTCTGGAACCTCCTAGTCGCTATCCAACCCTAAAAACTGGGCTATCATGGAGATTACCCATTTGGACTCTTCTCTGAACAGACTGACCTTGTTGGGGAAGGGCGAACCTGGGAAGAAAGCATTCAATACTAGAGCATCATGGTAAAAACTTTGTTTGAGTTCCTTAGGGGCTAGACGAAAGTACTGAACCAAGTCTTCCATTCGGTACTCTAGGGATTTCTAACCAAATTCATCAGGTATGGCTAAGGCCTTTCTAACAGTTGAGGCTTTTATTGAGTAGAGGGATTTAGTGCCAGAGGTGTTTAGGATTACTTTCTGCACGGTAGAATAATTTGTGACACACCACTCGACAAATTCAGGACAGTTGGGGGTCTGGGTAGTGGTGAATAGATGAAAGAAGGATTGATAAACTTTGTGGACGTCTATTCGCCTGCCCCTTATAACTTCCAACCTTTCTTTGGCCATATCCACGGATATTTTTTCCAGTATGGTGTCGTATATGTCACCATCTTTTTCCTCCCATTGAGTACCGGTGAATGAGGATTCAGCACCAAGGGAATCTCCTACTTCCTCCATTCAAACAATTTCAGGGAAAACAGGAAAAGACAAAACCAACCTGGTGGTCCGACACCTGGACAATCCTCCTGGACTTCTGGTTGGTTGGTCGGCTCTGCAGGATCAGGTTCCTTCACTTTTCGACGTATCTGATACAGGTGGAATCCAAGTCTCCGAACCACTATGGCTTTTATAACGTTGGATGCCTTATCGTCCTTCCAAGTGTGGCGATGGTAAAGCCATATCCATCGTTGATATTTTCCCACCCAAAACTCAGCGGTTTGATGGTTTTAATTTCACCTATCATGCTGATTTGAGATGCGATTAAATCACCGGCGAGAAAAATCAGCGCGGTGATCTTGGGCCTTTGATTTTCCCTTCGCGATTTTGTGCCGTTGATAGTTGCGCGATACATAACTCGAACGCGGCGATTTTAAACATAACATGCTTCACGCTTGTTGGATCAACACGAGGACTGTGCGTCGTAGATCTTTCTATATGCCATTCTCCGCCATCGATTGATTTCCTCACTTGCTCGCCAATTACCACCCGCTTATTATGCTATATTGCCTACATCTTCGTTCGCACCGTCGATCTTCGGGGCATTCAATCTCAGCCGTCATCGCCTACTTAGCTTATTTTCGGCATGTTTAGCCTGTTTGTTTACACTATGACCTCTAACAACTTCCGGCTCCTCGGTCTCAAGGGATGTAGTCCGAGAGCCAATTATCCACTTGGGTCTTGATGTTTCATGAGGTCTTTCCATCCACGCCAAAAGCTGCCATAGCTTTCAGCACAATTTGAGTGCTAACACATACCATTCCAAATCTTTTTCCTTCAATCCCTGCGCGATCTTTAGCTCCTGCCACCAGATACTAGCTTTCCCTTTTAAGTTGTAAATCGCCATCCTAACCCTTCATATTGCTGGAATAATTATAGATATGGAAGTACTTTTTAATATCTAATAACTAGGATTCTGCTTCCTCTCCAGTCTTTGATTCCCCATTGAAAGTGGTCGATTTAGTATTTTTAAATCCACCTTACAAGTGATTAACCTTTCTCTTCACAGTTGGTTTTGCTTGGTATTCTGATTTATGGGTATCATTGGAAGGGATATCCTTCTGTTCACAATTTTCAGTGGTATTGTTATCAACCTTCTCTTCTATTCTTTGATTTTCCTCTCGGTTTATTTCATGTAAGTTGCAAAGCAAAATTTCATTTATCTCCTATTGTTTCTCTTGAGCTTTCCTCAGTTGTTCATTTTCTTCCTTATAACTCTATATTTCGACAATCATATGTCTCATGGTTTCTAAACTTGACTGGATTCGATGTTGCTTTGATCTAGTTGTGCATTATCTGTGTGGTTTTTTTCTTCCGGATTTTCATTACCTTCGTTATCAAAAGCCATAACTCAATCTAGTTTGTCTCAGCCTGAAAATAAATTGGTAATCAACAACAGTTTTTCATTGATTAGAAATATTATATATCAATATTACATCAAAGGTACATTCTTAAAAGGCCGCAGAATTGTATATGGGCTCTGATACCATATGTAACATACCCATAATTCCAAGTTAAAAAAATAAGGAAAAAGGGGTATAAAAAAAAAATCCTTTGATTACCCATTAAACATTTACAATTAGTTTCATCATTACTCAAACTTGTTAATTATAAATCAATACATTTAACTTAAGTCTCTTCATGATATGATGATTCTTCCATATAGACTATATATCATTTACATTTAACCATTAGGTTATCCCCTCCATAAGGATCTTAAGTCAAATACTTAATTAAGTAATTATTTATCCTAAGATACTTGGAAGCATAGTTAAAGCTAAGGATTTTATCTTTCCTCATTAAGTGATATTATTCTACCTGTATCCTCCCTTAACACTTAAAAACGTAACATATAATCAACACACCTTTACACAAATTCTATTATTATTCTTCTAATGTTACTTCCATCCCTTCATACTAATAGTTCTTTATGATATCAGAAACTAACATAATATATATATATATGAATCTACTTAATTTCAAGTAGTATACTTAAAAATCATTGAACATAGTAGTTGTCTAAATCCCCTCATATTTAACTCGGGAACCTAACTAGTATTCAAGTAATGAAACTTACGGAATTTCTATCATTCCTACCAAAGCATTAAAGAATATAAAGAATAAGCATTCATTTTCACATGCGATCAATCGGCATGAAATTCATGAAAAGTAAAATTTCTTATTCAATGACTAATCCCAACATCTCCAAAGCATGCAATTTAATTCTATAACTATATATTATACTCTTATACAATCATACTTTCATTTATTCAAAACATGCCATCTAAGTACAACATAAATCATTGGATTTAATCCCATGATTGACTCAATACAAAGAAAGGTCAACAAGACACAATCTACAACCAATTAGAGTATGCCAAAAACACATTTGATAGGTTTCCACAATCCCAACTTCCACATTGCGGATTGCAAGTTGCGGAACCTTGAAATGCAAGGATGGGTTTCCAAAGGTTTTCCGCAATCTGACTTCCGCATCGTGGATTTCGGGTTGCGGGACCTCATCTTACGGAATGGGTTACAACAGTCTCCGCATTCCCGATTTCTGCATTGCGAATTTCGGATTGCAATACTTTCAAATATTAGGCGTAGTTTTCAATCGTTCCGCAATCCCGACTTCCGCAGTGCAGACTGCAGGTTGCAGAAACTTCAAATTTAAGGGCTGAGTTTTGACCATTCTGAAATCCCGACTTCTACATTGCGGAATTGCGGGTTGTCGAACCCTAAATATTAAAGGTTGGGTTTCAACCATTCTGCAATCCCGACTTCCATTCCGTAATCCCAACTTCCTCATTGTGGAATCGCAGGTTGCGGAACCTTCAAATACAATGATTGGGTTTTTTCTGTTCCGTAATCCTGAATTTCGCATTGCGGAATTGCGGTTTGCGGAACCCTAAATTTTAAGGACGAGTCTGTATTTGTCTTCGCATACCCGATTTCCACATTATGGAACTCGATTTGCGGGACCTCAAAAATTATGGATCTAGAATCGTTGCGGAACTTCAAAAAAAAAAGAAGATCTGGGATCCTTACGGAACTTCAAAAATAAAGCAGATCTGGGATTCATGTCTATCATTGAAATTCCCAAGTAATTTTTCTTCTACGTTGGAAAAGCATGGCGATACAGGCTCCAAGATTCCTTATCCAATGAGAAAAACAAGATCGCATTCCCTATACAAATAATTCAACGTTATTCCAATGATTGTCTTTAACAGGGACCACCATTCATAAATAATAGCATAAGTAGAGACCACTTATGTAAACCCTTTGCAAACAACTTCAAAAGGAAATCAGTAATTCATATCTAACAATAGTTTGATGCAATGAACAATGATCATATTCTAAGCTTCATATTATGTTCCAGTGCAAAGAAATCACATCTCTTTGATACTAAGAACATATCTAAAATAATGAGCAGAATATACTTATGAGGAAAACTAAAACATTGCACAATGTAAATTCAAATCAACATAGAAAATAGATCAATCTGCATCTTTAAATCATTTCAAAAATCGTACGAAATTGCAAATACCAATGAAACCTGGAAATAGATTGATGTTGAATGAGGTAGGAACAACCACGCCCCTCCCAACCCTACATATAGAGTTGTCTCCTGACACACTCTAATCACCCCCGAGCCAAATGGTGCATCCAAAAGTGGGAACTAGTTAACCTCTGTCAAGTCTCAGTTTTCTTTTTTCCTAACACCAATGTGCTCACACAGCAAATCAATTTTCCTAACACCATTGTTCTCACACAACAAGTCATTTTCCTAACACCATTGTGCTCACACAGCAAATAACGTTTCCTAACACCAATGTGCTCACACAACAAATCATTCCATCTTCGTGACATACTAAGCAGCGACCTGCCTCACGCATATGTTTTTTTAATTTTTTTGCCTGGGTCTTTTGCAAACAGTTGATTCCTTCATAAAATCGTGACTGTTATGATACCTACTCTTTATGGAGTGTGTCCAGTTCCATTAAATGCACCCTTGACACTTGCTTTATTTCCCCAAGGTTAACTCTTCTTGTCCCCCACCCTTGAGATGCACAATTTCCTCTTTCATCCTAGTTGTCCTCACCAAATCCATTATTTTATTAAATCAAAAAAAAAATTATTACATCAATCAATATGCGGACAGTTGGCATATTTCAAAGTTGGCCATAAAATATTCTTTGTCCAAATAACCCTGGAATAATAACTTAACACGATAATTAAATCAACAAATTCGAGTTGTTTTATTTGGTAATATTACAGACATGAATTAAAATGTCTCCTTTTAAGTGATGAACAAAAATAGTTCCCAATATTTACTAAAGGATCCAAGAACCTAAGGTTTTTCTAATATATTCTTTGTGTTTTCAATTTGCATAGACCAAGTGGATCCTTGAAGACCTTCCTTTGATATTTTATTGTAATATTATAATGCCAAAGTTCAATAGTGGTAGAGTTGCAGCACGAAATTTTGGTGAAGGAGGAATTCTTGGAACAAAGACTTGGTGTGGCTAACTTGGAAATTGTAAAGAGTAAGAACTGAGTCTTGAAAGAATTAGACAATTCAGTTTTCCTAGTAGATGTGACATAAGTATTTGGATGTTCCAAGGAGCTATGGTTTTTTTTTGGTTGGGGACATGAAGAGATTCATGTGGGGTGTTGATGAATAATGGATTGGAGAAGTGAGATATAGTGTGTCTTTTTTATAGTGGTTTAAAGAGGCCATGGATGTTGTTCAATGTCGCCAAATGGTTTTGGAAGAAATTAATATGAAGGTTGAATCCATGTCCCATTAGTTGCAAAAATTGATAGAATAGCCAGATTCATTGTCATGGCGTAGGAAGAAATATTACAGTGCAGTGGAAGATGTCACCATAATACAAAAGGTAGTTATTAAAGTTGTAAGAGTGTCACATGTTATTTTGTGAGGAACCTACAACAATTAATTGATAAAATGCACAATATATGAGATCACAGAATATTTTTATTGATCGCAGGCCACTTCGAGGGGGCAACCTCCTTTGAGAAAGCTAAATACAAATAACTTCACCGTGCCTTCATTGGCCTCAAAACAAACTTATTTACTAAGTCTAGGCGCCAATACTATGGGTCAAAACCATGGGCCAGTACAAACTATGTGTAATATCCCGAATTTTGGACTAACTATTTTGTTGTTATATTGGGCCATGGCCCCAGCATCTATGATTTATTCTTTTATATGTATATCGACATATCAGGCATGGACCCTGACTGACTTCTTTATTTGAGTTATATACTGGGCGAGAAGGCCCCAATGTTTTAATGATGTTCTTCAGCTTTGATAAGGGTACAAACCCTAATATACTGAGATGATCCTTTGTTACTTAATGTGCAGAGCTATGATTTTACATGATTTGACTTATGAGTGTGTTGAGCATGGACTTAGAAACACACATGTAACCTACGTACTAGGCATAAGCCCCGATGTACCTAGAAGAATGTTTATGTACTGGGAGTAAGCCGTGAGGTACATTGAGTGTTGGGCGTAAGCCCTGGAGCACTCCAAGCTTGATAAACGAATACTGGATCCGAGGTAACTCAAATACTCTAGATGTGCCTCACAACCACATTCTAGCACTAGTGTTGAGCAGAGGCTTTGGAATTGCACTAGCGTAATGCCCATGTGAGAGTGTTGAGTTAAAAGGCTCTGAAGAGCACTCGGGGTTACTGGATCTCAAAGTGTTGAGTCGGAAGGACTCTGAATAGCAATTTTACTTTCATCGCACTTATTTTATTTGATTAAATGATTCATCTTTTATCTATCATCAAGTACTGCGGGAACTACCATGTTAAATGAGGGAATCCAACTTGCAAAAAGAGAGACTAGAGGTGCCTACCCAAGCTTACCGAGACCACCCAAAGAATTGGACCTTGTCCTTAAAAGTTAAAAGAGTATCATGTGAGGATACATAACTAAATAAAAGATAATTACCAGTAGCCTTTTATGACTAACATGTATAAAGGCCTCAAGGCTAATATTATTATTAAGAGCTTTAATAATAATGGTGTCATTATTTAATTATGGAATATAATTAGTATATATGATTTATGCATTATTTAATATTATAAATAATGTATTAATAGTTAAGTGAAATATAATTATTGTTATTATAATTATTGTTACCATAATTTTTGTTATTATAATTATTGTTATCATAATTATTGTTATTATAGTTATTGCTATTATAATTATTATTGGGAGCATAAATCAAATCACTTATAGTTAAACAGTTGGGAAAGTCCTAGTTCAAAAGGACTAGGTATCTAGTAAATAATATCTTCTAAATATTAAAATTAATTAATTTAAAGAAACAAATTATTCCAACAGTCATAATTAAAGAATCCCCTACTTAAAGAGGGCAGATCCCAAGTTGGGGATCATCTATCTTTTCATTATCATTCTCTGATGGTAATTAAAGGAAAAACTTCTGCACCAAGAAACTGAACCAGCAGTAACCTTTGGTCCTCTATCTCTTTTGCATGTTGGAATCCAGCTCGGGGGGATCCATACAGAACCAGGAACGGTTGTAGGATCATGGTTGGGAGGAACACGGTAACCCCAAAGTTATCCAGCTAAAGGAAATCACCCTAATAGGTTATCTAGATACTACAGGCTCTACATTAACCATTGTTGAGTGTGCAGGTCACTACAGGAAGGATTCAAGTGCCAAGTAGCTAGGTTTCCATAGGAAGGGACCAAGTACTCAAGCAGCTAGGTATGGAGTATTTAATGTTTCAAATTTCCAGTTATAATAAAGTTAAGCCTCTACAATTAGAATAGATACTGCAGCATTTTTCATTACCAATATTATCAGCTTCAAGGTTCTGCCCAGAACCCACTGGAGGGTCTAGCAGGTCTAGCTGAGCTAGACTTTGCTAGACAACTTATATTGTCTTCTAGGTTAGGGTTATTATAATTTCTGGTTTATAGATATATGTTTTCTGTTGAATTGTGTTTCCCTGTTCATAGGGAAAGGTTTCACTTATGATTGTTAATTCTTTTAAATTATTATCCTCCCTACTGGGAACAACACCAAATAGAAATAAAAACCAGACATCGAAACTTTTAGCTGCACTACACTTTTCAATTATTAAACGCCTCTACGATTCAACCATTTGTCAAACTTTACATCAAAAACAAACGCATAAAGTATTACAAGAGAATTGTATTCCAAAACATAGATTCCCATACAACTCAAATACTATTCTGCATTTTTAATATGGGTTCTAATCCCAAGTTTCATGGATCGAACCCCATCCCCAATCAAAGTTTGCATCACACCAAACCAAATTTATTGAATACACAGCAACCATAAAACTTGTCTACGTTAGCTAAACATTCATCCTTGCAAATAGTAAGTTAGAATCCATAGGAAGAATGGGGTTTTTCCCATTATTTAAAAATCTTCCAGAAGTCAAAACACGATTCAATACATCTAGCAGGCTATAGCAAAACCACAAATTACTCCTTAAAAATCATGATCAAACACGCAACAGTCAAAACGAAGGCTACTATTTCATTTAAATATAAACGCAGACCTTTTTAGTACTTTGATGGGCACGACCACCAGATCTAAGATGGAATCTCTTAGCCTAACTATAGGAATCCCATTTCAAAATAAATTTAATAAACACGGGTCTAAGTATCAAATCCCCGGAGAGCACACATTGCCCAGAAACTTTCCCTATAAACTAGCTACAAGATAGAATCACAAATACGTCTTGATATATTCTTTTATGCCATAGGAAAGGAAAAAAAAATGCAGGATGGAGCAAAATTAAGACACATTTAGCTAGCATGGATTCCATTAATTAAGACCCCGACTTTCCATCAACATTCGTAGACTGAAAAAGCACAAGTAAAACGAAATATAGTGGCCATAGTATCTTCACCAGGCTGCTCAAACTTCATAAAAGAGGAATCACAGAAGTCCCTTTTATCCATTACAAAACCTTAAAAACGAGTTCCATACAGATAAATCTATTCTTTCAAATCCTATAGGCACGGTTAAGATGAAAGCAACCAAGACCAAAACCCTTAGTAGATTCACCCATCACATCACTATTACAACAGTATACCAAACACCAAGTCAAGCAAAAGGCGACCTCTCTGGAGATTCCAAGTCTGAGTGAGCCAAAGGCATCATGAATCTCCCCATTACCAGCTTATTAAACCCTTCTCCAAACCACTGAGATAGATAGGGTGAAAAGGGTGAAATAACCCAGGACTTACCATTCCAAATATGTGGTGAGTCGTATTGCCTCTCATTCTGGCCACGCAGAGAGTCATCATACCTATCAGTGAGTGAAAGCGAAACAAAGTTAGGGTTAGAAGCAGTTCGTAAAAATAGAAATGAGAGGAGAAGTATTAATAGTAACAGCGTGGACATCATTTACCTGTGAGATGACCTCTGCATTATAGTCATGATATCCAAACCCTACCCTGGCCATGAGTGTATCTCAGGCCAAGCGCAACCACATTAAACAGAGCTAAAAACCCTCACAACCAACAGACCCAAATGAAGTCACGATTTGGAAAAACTTGGAAGTAACCCTCGCTCAAGCCTTAATCTAGCTGGCCAAAGCCACGTGACTATCACGTGTGGTATTAACACTTACAACTACCATGATAACACTTACAATTCAAATTATTTATCTAACTATGTATATAGTTGTGTGGGTTGAATACCCTTAAGCCATTAATACAAGGACAAGGTTCTCAACTCCTTTACGATTGCATAAGGGGTGGTTCCACTTTTAGAGTTTGACATAGAATAGTTTCCAACTATATGGCCACCAAGGGACACCTGTGTAGAAGCCAACAATTAAATAGGCGTTAGCATAATCGCTAAGTAAGTCCATAGGTATTCCCCTATTCACACCTTACCTCTCGGGGATTCTGCCAGAAGTGTTTAATCAAACCCTAAATATTCAGGGTGTTTCAACTTCCCTCATCAGATGCATCATGCCTGAGAATGGACATTAGACAATTGAAATTTCAAACATACATTTAGATCAAGTAAGAAGAATAGAGACAGCTAGTAGTATGGCATGGAAAAACCTTACACCCATATGTTCATCCCAAATTATTTTCCGCACAAGAGTTTGAAAGATAAAATTTACCTTGATAGAAGTTTTCTTAACACATTGAAATGTCAAATACAAGTACCAATACTTTTCACATCACTGTAGGAAAATCTCATAAATATATAATCTATGTTAGGCAATTTAGCAAGAAGAGGAAAAAAATTTTATCTTACGATTTTAGGGATATTACAAGTGGTATCAGAGCTCAGTTACAAAACTAAGTGACCTATTGGGCTCATTACAAACATCCGCTGTAGATACACAGTAAACAGAAACATACATTTAAATTTTATTTTGTTTTATGTGAAAATAAACTAACATGATTTTCTACTCTTTATACTTATATAACATTTCAGGTAGAGTCACTGTCTGAAAATGAATGCAAAAGGGGGCAACAACATACATGGAAATCTGAACTCCCCACCACGAGAGCAAGAAATTGTGGTGGAACTCAACTTGGATTTAATGAAATCCATGCAAAATCTACAAGTTGAATTCCAAAGTTTCCAAGACGAAAACATGCAAGAAAGAAGAGAGCAACAGGCCATAAATGAGGCATTGCTTCAGACTTTAACAAAGGAAAAACCTCACGGACAGTCCACACTTTCAGTCAACACTTTTAAAAAGGGAAACAGTCACACAAAAAGGACTACCAGCCCTAAGGGAGAAGAGCAGGGAGAACACATACCTGAATCAATGGAAGAAGACTGTAAGAGCTCTTCCAACGATAAAGGTTCACCGCCTCCTTTCAAGAAAAGGAGAAAAAGTGACGACAGTCTGCAAGGGGAATTCCTAAAGATAAAATCCCCAACATATGATGGAGATATTAACTCTGGGGAAAAGGCTGAGGAGTGGTTGCTAGGGATGAAAAATACTTCAAAGTTCACAATTACTCCAGTGAAATGCAAGCCCGACTAGCCATATACAACCTGAATGGTAAAGATGCCAGATGGTGGCAGGACTTAAAACACACCAAAGGACAAGAACTGAGAGACATAACCTGGGATACTTTCAATAGAATATTCCAGGACAAGTATATGTCTAAAAGATTCTTTGACAAGAAAATTAAAGAATTTCATGAGTTGAAAATGGGCTCCCGACTATGGAAGCATTCATAGACCGATTCTTAGACTTGCTACACTATGTGCCATACATTAAAGACGAGAAGGTCAAAATACATCAATTCTTGGGAGAGTTGTCACCAAACTTTAGAAAAAAGATAGAGTTTGACATGCCCAAAACCCTTGATGTGACCTTACATAAATCAAGGCTGTGTTATGAACACAGACAGCCAAGGAATGACAACATCAACAGAAATAAAGATAGGTTAAGAACCTTCTCAGACAACCGCAGACCGGGTTTTAGACCTCCACCTTATCGAAAACATAACAACAGTTTTCTGCCCAATAGAGGCTTCAACCGACCTCAAGCACGACCAAGTGCACCCCCACCACCTGTCAACAGGCTAGTTTTCAACAAAGGGACAAAAGCTGTCCCACCAACTGTTTCTTGTTGAAAATGCCAAGGACCACACTACTACAGAGACTTCCCCAGCAAAATGGATGGATTTTTACACAATGTCCAGGCAGAACCTCCCGTAGGAGACATGGAAAAGACACCAAGGATTTATGCCTCTCTCGATGGTCGACGGGAAGATCACCAAGCCACCATGGTGGAAATAGAGGGTAAGATCTCTAACACTGGCATTTCAGTTTTAATAGATCCCGGCGCTTGCTGAAGTTATATCTCCCCTAAGTTAGTGGACACTTGTAAGTTGGATCGATAACCTCACGAGAAACCGTGGCTGGTACAACTAGCCACCGGTACCAAATGAAAGGTCTCTGAGTTAGTTAAGACTTGTGAGATAGACTTAAACGGGTTCCAAACTAGGATAGATTTAAACATTCTACCCCTAGGGTCGTACGATGCACTCATCGACATGGATTGGTTAGAAGAACACCATGTCCTACTCGACTGATTAAACAAATCCTTACTCTGCAGGGATGACCAAGGGAATCAAAAGACGATTCAGGGTATCCCTAAGAAAGTGTCGGTACGACAGATCTCCACCTTACAAGCAAAGAAATGTATCAGAAAAGGTTGCAAACTCTTTGTCGTCAATATCCAAGACATAGAAACTGATAGGGAACAAAAGATCGAAGAATTCCCAGTCCTCGTAGAATTCAAGGATGTATTTCCCAAAGAAATACCGGGATTACCACCCAAACGAGACTTAGACTTTTCCATCGAGCTAACACTCGAGTCAGTACCGGCTTCTAAAGCCCCGTACCGTATGAGCATACCGGAATTGGTGGAGCTCAAGCTTCAATTACAAGAACTAATAGACAAAGGGTACATCTGACCTAGTGTGTCCCCCTGGGGCACACCAATACTCTTCTTCAAGAAGAAAGATGGAACGATGCGGATGTGCATCGATTACCGCGAACTCAACAAGATGACCATTAAGAACCGCTACCCACTCCCTAGGATCGACGACTTGTTTGACCAAGTCGGAGGGGCAAATATCTTCTCGAAGATCAACTTATGATCCGGATACCATCATGTGAGAATCCGTGATGAGGATATCAATAAAACTGCATTCTGAACCCATTACAGCCACTACGAGTTCGTAGTGATGCCCTTTGGGTTAATGAACGCACCAGCCAACTTTATGTGCATGATGAACAGTATCCTTCGTAAATACCTCGATAAATTCATTCTAGTCTTTATTGAAGACATTTTGATCTACTCCAAGAATGAATTAGAACATGAGGAGCACCTCCAGATTGTTTTACGGATACTAAGGGAACACCAGCTTTATGCCAAGTTTAGTAAGTGCGATTTCTACAAACCCTAGATTCAATAGTTAGGACATATCATTTTCGAGAAGGGAATAGCCATCAACCCTGAAAAGGTCAAAGCTATCAAAGAAAGGCCCACACCTACTTGTGTATTTGATATAAGATCATTCTTAGGATTAGCCGGCTACTACCGAAAGTTCATTGAGAACTTTTCGCGAATTACATGTCCCATGACCGCCTTGCAGAAAAAAGCAAACAAGTTTATCAGGACGGATAAGTGCGAAGAAATCTTTCAAAAGCTAAAGCAACTACTAATTAGTGAACCAATTATGCGTATCGTGGATCCCAATGGGGACTTCGTTGTTTGCATGGATGCAAGCAAGGAAGGACTTGGGGGATTCCTTATTCAAGATAATTTTTCCATATGCTACAAATATAGAAAACTAAAAGAGCATGAGTAGAACTACCCTACTCATGACCTCGAACTAGCCACCATCATCCATGCTCTGAAAATGTGGCGACATTATCTCATGGGAAAGAAATTCCTATTGATGACTGATAACATGAGCTTGAAATACCTTTTCGACCAACCCGACCTAAATGCCAGGCAAGCCAGGTGGTTAGCCTTCCTTAGTGAATACCATTTTGAACTAAAACATATAAAAGGCAAGGAAAACAAGATTATGGATGCCTTGAGCCGTCGAGCACATATGCTTTAGGAGGTCACAATGAGCCAAACCGACTCAGACTTACACCACAAAATTCGAACGACATGTAAGAGTGACCGTTATTACACGGAAATCCTCGCAAAGATCCAGGAAGACAGACTTTTCCAACAGCAGAAAGAATATAAGATAAACAAATCGGGACTATTGTGGTCGAAAGACAAACTTTACATACCAGAGAGTGGAGACATTAGATCAAACATTCTCACCAAATTTCACCAGAAACCCTATTCAGGGCATCCTGGATATCAAAATATGATATCGGCCGTAAGAAACATTACTTTTGGCCTAAGCTGAAAGCTGACATCACAATGTTCACTGCGAAATATCAGGAATGCCAATTGGCCAAAGCAGAACACCAACACCCCTCCGGATTACTTAACCTTTACCCATTCCGGAAAGTAAATGGGAGGTAATACGTATGGACTTCATTACAGGATTACCCAAGAGTAAGAAACTGAATGACTCCATCTTTGTAGTGGTAGACAAGCTGTCTAAAGCAGCCCACTTTATACTGGTGAAATCTACCTACAAAGCAGTTCACATCGCGGAAATATTCTTAAAATAGATCTTGAGATTGCACAGAATACCCAAAGCAATCATTTCCGATCGAGACACGAAGTTCACGAGTAACTTCTGGAGAGCATTACTCTCTGGTTTGGAGACCTAGTTACAATTCAGTACCGCGTACCATCCCCAGACCGACGGACAAACAGAATGAGTAAACCAGATCCTCGAGGACATGTTGAGGATGTATGTCAGGAACAACCCCACCAAGTGGGAATATTATTTGCACCTCATGAAGTTTTCATACAACAACGGTTATCAAACCTCGACCAAAACGAGTCCTTTCGAAGTACTCTACGGCAGGAAATGTCAGACCCCCATGACTTGGGACAGTCCATTAGACAGACTTATGTTAGGACCCGACCTATTAAAGGACTTGGAATAGCTAGTCTCCAAGGTACAACTGAACTTGAAAGAAGCACAAGACCGCCAAAAGAGTTATGCGGACAAGAAAATAAAATACAAAGATTACCAAGTCGGTGAACATGTGTTTCTAAAAATAAAGGCGAAACAAAGCTTGTTGAGCTTGGGACGTTGTGGGAAACTAGCCCCACGATTTTGTGGACCTTTTGAAATACTGTCCAAGAAGGGCCCAGTAGCTTATGAGTTAGCCTTACCAGCTCATATAAAAGTTCATAATGTTTTTCATGCTTCACTATTAAAGAAATATGTATACGATACTAAACATGTTATTGATTGGTCCTTATTACAAGTGGAGCCCGAAGGGGAGTTCACGCTAGAACCAATCCACATTCTGGACAAGAGAGAGTTCCAGCTTAGGAGGAGGACCATTACTCAACTGAAAGTGCAATGGAGGCACTTTGGACCAGATGAGGCTACTTGGGAGAATGAGGCCACCATGAAAGAGGCATACCATTCCTTGTTTCATGACTTCATCCCTAGTCCCTAGAAACACCAGGACGGTGTTGTTCTAAGCAGGGAGGGATGTAATATCCCAAATTTTGGACTAACTATTTTGTTGCTATATTGGGCCACGGCCCCAGCATCTATGATTTATTCTTTTATATGTATATCAACATATCGGGCATGGACCCTGACTGACTTCTTTATTTGATTTATATACTGGGCGAGAAGGCCCCAATGTTTTAATGATGTTCTTCATCTTTGATAAGGGTACAAACCCTAATATACTTAGATGATCTTTTGTTACCTAATGTGCAGAGCTATAATTTTACATGATTTGACTTATGAGTGTGTTGAGTGTGGACTCAAAAACACACATGTAACCTATGTACTGGGCATAAGCCCTGATGTACCTAGAAGTATGTTTATGTACTGGGAGTAAGCCCTGAGGTACATTGAGTGTTGGGCCTAAGCCCTGGAGCACTCCAAGCTTGATAAACGAATATCAGATCTGAGGCAACTCAAATACTCTATATGTGCCTCACAACCACATTCTAGCACTAGTGTTGAGAAGAGGCTCTGGAATTGCACTAGCGTAATGCCCATGTGAGAGTGTTGAGTTAAAAGGCTCTGAAGAGAACTCGGGGTTTGTAATACCCCTCCTTTATGCACCCTTTTTGTAAATGTATTTGATTTTACCATAACGTGGCATGCTATGGATAAATTTCAGATAGATTATCCTAATTACTTTTATTTAACCATATGCCGAGAGATAGTGCTAGAGAGTACAATAAAGCGATAATGAGGATGTAATAACCTTTGAAATTAAAGGTTATATTCTTCCTTGTTAAACTTCGAAGATTAATCCTCATATACACCTTCTTGTTATACCTATCAAAGGAAAAATGTAACTCCGAGTTCTTACAAATCTAGCAACTACTGCTCATTTCTATATCCCTCGCACGGGTAGATTTCTGCCCATGGGATCGCCCAGTCCATCCTGCTGCAGACTCAAGCTCAAATTACTCCCTTCTATCAGATCTACTATATGTTTCAACAACACATCTAGTCCTCCAGAATTTTAAAGGAAATATTCCAGGATATAGTGGTTGAGAATTGGCGATACTCGCGGATGCATTGATATACCGTTGTATGGTTGATCTCGGCATTTTGTTCAATTGGAGTTACTACTGCGAGACTTTGCTGGAAATATATATATATTTCACCCGGATCAGGAGATAAACGCCAAACTGAGGGTTTTATTTTACTATCGGCGTTCACCCAAGATTTCTTAAGTTGACAGATATTCTTTGATCGCCTATCGTGGCGTTTCCCAGTCAATGGTCGGAGGTCTAACTAATCATGGGTTAACTTAAAACGGTAAGTTAGAGAAGGAAGGGGGATCCTTTAATGGGAGTAATGGGAACGACATATGTATATATATATATTATGGTGTCTAATATTCAAAAGATTTATATAAAAACATTCTAAAAAGGTTTTAGGACAAACCTAAACCAATACTAATATCTTTAGCAATACAAATGATTTTTGTTATGTGCCAAAACTTATGCCTAAAAAAATATTAAGTTGAAGACTTCTTTAATTGGAGAAAAGGGTTATATATAGAGAGAGACTATTTTTCATATTATGAAAATACACATACATGGGATTATTATATTATTTGTACAATACAAATATATATATATTTATTTATACAAAGAGTTTAGCCCGTGGCTATGAACATTTATTAGACAAAGAATACAATTATTATTCATATGTAACTACTTCCGTTAATCAGTGAAAAACTCTGAGATTTTTCGTAGGGAGTTTGTCTCCGTTTTGGAGCACTCCGAGTCCCATCTTTATTATATGTTTCCCTGCATGGAGTACGTGGGAACCTTACCAAGCTACTCCACTCCTTATTTGTATGGGCGCCTCATCAATTCTTTTCTAGAGAAAAACATGGCCCGTTAAAATCTGACGAGGTGTTGTTCGAGCAGGTGGTGACTTCACCATAAAGAGAGGGAGACTGTGAGCTCCACTAACTCGACACTCCATTATTTTCATCGGAGTATACTGGCTTTTGAGGAGATGGAACCATTTTAAGATGTGAAAGCTGTGGTAGTGGATAAAACATTTAAAACATACGATCCTTCTAAGCCGAGTGGTTCCCTTCTGTCGCCATAAGCATATATTTATGGTCGCCACTTGTCCCTGAACGGCCACCATTTGTCACTTCGGTGGAGGGTAGGACTCTCTACATAAGGAGGAAGAGTTCGCAGTATAGGGGGGAAAAATCTCAAGAGAAATGGAAGGATGATTGTTACGATGGAAGAGACAAGAACAACACTGCCTAGGATGGGAACGCAATCCGATGATAAGTTTATTTATTACCTCTGCATAATTGTTGAATTATTTCTCTGCCTGGCATATTTTAAATTTGGGAATGATGTGATGGATCCACATTATAGCTTGATAGAGTTAAACTTTGCGGTGGTTCAATCTCATACGTTGAGGTTATCATATAGTTACATCTGCTAATCCTCTTCTGTATTTTCGTTATAAAGCTTTCCAAGTAAAAGTTCGATCTCTGTAACTCTTAGATAAAATATGTCAATGCGTGAGTATTGAGGATAGTAAAATTGCTTACTAGTTTGTGTGGTTAAAGTCTGGCATTTAATATTCTGAATACGAGAGGGGAGTTAGGGTGCGTTGGGAAGGGATAGCCGAAGAGCTTGACCCCGGTTTGAGTTTCTTTATTTGAATATATCTTATGCACCGAATAGTATTGTATTATATACAGATCGATCGCATACCTGCGCCTGACAGATAATAATTTTAGGATCCATGCCTGTTGCTAGATAATTCGTGATCACAGGCTACATCTAATTTTGTATAGCATGTGATACAATGTATGCTTGTATTGATGAAGATTTCATCCAAACTCTGTATAGCGTTTAAGACATTGAGCTCTGCCCGGTTGTGTTGGTATATATTACCTCTAACTACAAAGTAATCCGCCTTCCAGCTTCTCGTTAGGGTTAATCGTTCGCGACCTTCGTAGATCGAGCCTTTAGTATTAAGATTTCTCCATGAAAACAGTCCGAACTCGACCGATCCAAGCTACTGTTTGTTTCTTTTGTGATTTAGTGTGATATTCTGAATATGAGACGCGTGTTATACCTTTCCCCAATGAGTTGAGTCCAGATCATATCTCTGGTGTTTTTGTTTTAATCTCTCAAGTTTGTTAGTTCCTCCATCTGGTATCGCTGTAGAGGGCGATCTCTGAACATGATCGTATTTGTTTTGGAATTGGACTTTAGTGGATAATGATCCATTGCCTGCAAGGAATGATTTTCATTGCTGTATATTTTTAGATCAGGGTATATTCTATCCTAAATCGAGTTGCCATCTAGCTAATCCGTGCATGATAATGGATGTACATTGTAGAAATAGATTTTTCTGAAAAAGAACTTGTCAATTCACTGATGCCTGCGTGAGCCTTCTAGGGCGCAAACCATATCTCAGTGTGAGTAAGATCTCTACCTGTGACTTAAGTGATCGATCTCTGCGTTCGATATTAATAGAATCTCAAGTAAGATTCTTTTTATAAATTAATGTTATATACTGGTTTACTCCTGTGTGAGTCATTTTTCTTCCCGAACGAGAACAGACTGTAACTCTGTTGAAACGATGATATCGATCCTCCTTATTATAGTGGCTGTTACTTGTTTTCATTTCAATGTTTGAAATTACATTTGCACGGGGTAGCCACTGTAAGGGTTTGTGCAAGTTAGTGTTGGCCATAAATAAGAAATACAGCCGTAACAATGGTTTTGCATTTTATGCTTAGATTGATAGCGATTTCAATGTCATCGTGTAGCTCTGTTTTATGTCTATTCGTTGACTATTGATGTATGGTTTAATATGCTAGTGATTTGGTGATTTATGAGTAATCGGCTGCCAATCATAAATGAATATGAGTTAATATTTTCTTCACTGGTTAGTTCTACAGTTATATTACCTCTACCATGAAGTAAAATACCATGTGAGTGCTGTTATTAAGTTACTTAAAAGTTTATGATGTTATACATAAAATTTTAAGGGAGTTTTTATTGTGGAGAACTCTCAAGGAAATTGTAACTATATATTGCTTCCTTGTGATGGAAGGCTTCGAGGTTTAGAAGGAGAATTATCGCAACGCTGTTGCTGGATTGTAATCCCTATTTTCCTTTAAAGAATAATAAAAGATGCACACACACCTTTGTGGACTAGCCCGTGTACGGGTGAACCACGTTACTTTTGGTCTCTTGTGAATGTCTTTGTTCTCTTGGGGTGAAATTCTTGTATATATCTCTCTTGATATCTGTGCTGTACTTGTGTATATCTTTCATATATATCCATGATGATGCATCTCAGGTATTTCTTCAGTTTTTGTTTACTCCCAATTTATGTATCTTAAAGCATTTTACTATTATGATGGTGGTTACTTATATCTTTCCATGAAAATGTTCTGCTCAATTTATACTCAAGTTAGTAGAGGAAAATTTGTTAAGGTGAGACAAGTGTTAAAAATTCTATACGAGTTAACGAGTTGAATAATTCGATTAGGGTTGCTTGTGAATTTTTTTAAGACCTTGTGTCGACAAGTAAAGTTTTCATTAATAATTACAATTGAATAATTTATGTTGAGATGATATAATGATGTGATAAATATAGATGTTGTGTACACATTTTATCTTCTGTGTAGCATTTAAAGAAGATTGGACGTTTAGAAAAGTTTTAAATTTTCTCGAAATTTTGGGTATGTGACATATGGTATCAGAGCACAGGTTGCAAACACTCGGGCTTAGTTGGGCTTAGTTGAGGAAATAATATAAGCTGGTCAAGGGAACTCGATCGATAAGACGCAAACAAAGGATTTGTGTTCCAAAGAATCAGCAAGAGGTAATCGACAAGATGTCCTTTAAATCGCAAGTAAGTATACTACACTTGTTGAAGCATTCTAAAGGAAAAGCATTGTCTATATGTGAGCATTTATATGTTTCCTCCCGAAGTTGAATGATCTTCTATTTATAAATACTAGCGGATGAATATCTCCTCATGCCCTACAATTAGTCTCATTAAATGCTAAGAAAGTATTCTGTAAAAATGATTAAAATAGTTGGACTATGTTCCTATTTTTATCCTGGTGATCTTATTAATATTTTCATATACATTGATCGTAATGATAGTAATGAGAATCATAGGAGCATTTGCATGTTCAAAAGTTCATAAACATAATTAGGATTATGTATCTAATGTACATTCATATCTGGTAAATCGACGCCATTGGTAGGGCTTTAGTACATATATAAGTCAAGTCATAGACATTCATCATAGGTACTTGATTGCTTCAATTATATTTATGAGGATTAGAAAAGTTCTAGGCTTGGAAAGGTGACTATACAAATGAAGACAGGATAGCAAACATATTAAAGCATAAGGATTGAATGAATGATGGTTAGGTCATTATGAGAAGGATTGGAAAATTGTCATTAATTCCACGCACTTATGTTAGGATGATTGTATTCAGTATGTGCACGAGATTGTAGGGTGGAGGGATCCTTATTATGTTAGAAAATACATAAATTGTACTAAGGGAGTAAGCCCTGAAATTTTCTTTGTAGGCTATCTGTTGTGTAGAAAGAAAATGTTCATTTTTATTTAACGATCTCGGAATTGGAGTAATAGACGTCTTACAGTGGAGGATTGATCGAAAGACGATTATAAGAATTGACAAAATGTTATTAAGGGAGCTATATTGAGCTCAGCCCTTGATAAGTAGAAGATATTGAATGTTATAAGCGATGGTTCCAATTCAAAATATTAGTTATGTGTTCTTACTTCTATGCTTTATTTTACGTACAAAACAGATGATATGGTAGATAAGATGATTGATATTCAATGTATTGTAAGTGATGATCTCACATCCAAGAGGAATACTATACAAACAATAGATGGTTAGAAGAGTTGTATGAATGATTAGTAAAGAGTCATTCTCAGGGTAAAAGGGTGAAAGGTAGAGGAATTAACTTTATTTGGATAAATAGACATTCTGCTGTGTGAAAATTTCTATGACTAGGAAATTGTTGTACTCTTTATCTCTTTGGGGCATGGGATTGTATAGAATAAGGAAGTATAAATATTTGACATGGGGACATGCTTGTACCCTTGCTTGTAATTTTAGCAGGGATGATGGTTATAATAGAAGTATACATGTGTATGCTAAATAGTCAATAGGGTGCATATGATGAAACTGTAGAATTCTATTTTTTCTATCTCGGTGATCCTTACTAAGAATGTTGGGATACTGGGGTGGATGACAGAAGGATTATACTTTTATGTGATTAAGATTTATGTTATATGCATGGACACCTCGATAATATGTATCATTTTGATGTATATGTTCTTATGATGTTGAGGGGATTACTAATGTGTGTTAATACAAGTACAACCTACACCTTGGCATATGAGTCCATACAATAAAGTGATATGCAGTCTCCTTCATAAAGGTATGTGACTATCTTTATGAAACCATACAAGTATATATATATGAAGACGATTTATTGTTACTTACATGATGTTGGCATGATGTATAATTAAATGGGTGCTTGACACAGTTTAAGTTAAGTATGGAGGTGAACTGAATGTAATGTCCATAAGCAGAATGCATTTCAAGACATTGTGTAATTCTATTAATTAAGCCAGTGGTATTCACTTTAGATGATGACCTTCTTATTTTTATGCATAGGGGAAAGATCTTCTTACAAATATTTTATCTTGTTACTAACAGGTGAATTTGGCTGATGGTCAACATTTTGTACAACTTGTGGAAAGACAAGAGCATGAATATTATCCAAGGTATTGTTGAATAAAGCACTCGACCCAGATTGGTCAGAGTAATCGTATGGGTATAGAAAGTAATGTGACGAAATAAATTGTTTAAATTGAAAGAGATTTTTCTAGACTCAAGCAAGGCGGCTTGGGAAAATAAATTCCGGGACTCAAGCGAGAAGGCTTGAGGAGAATTGGGTAAAGAGTGTTATAATGGCATTGAAATACCCCCTAAAATCAGGGATTGAACAGCCACTAGGATTCTCGGAGAATCGGCTGGCTGTAAGACCTAGGCAAGCTATAAGAAAATGTATATGTGGGAGGCAGGACGCTGCTTAGTATACATGAAAGAAATGTTTGCTGCGTGAGCACTAAGGTGTTAGGCAAGACATGAAAGAATGTTTGCTGCGTGAGCACTAAGGTGTTAGGCAAGACATGAAAGAAATGTTTGCTGCGTGAGCACTAAGGTGTTAGGCAAGGCATGAGAAAAAGGATTGCTGCGTGAGCACTGAGGTGTTAGGCAAGGAATCTTCTGGATCAAATGAATGTTGTTTGTTGTTAATTTTGTCAAGAGTATACAATCAGGGAACACTAGATTTATTCCATATGTTGCAAGTGATATATGCAACAAAGAACTCATGATTTATGTTCCTGAGTTTGGTTAAGAAGTCGATGACAGGTTATTACTAAACATTGTTTATTTTGAATTCCAGTTTTGTGATACAAATGATTGCTGCAAGAGAAGAGCGAACACCGAGGACGGTGTTCATTTTAAGGGGAGGAGGATGTAATACCCCTCCTTTATGCACCCTTTTTGTAAATGTATTTGATTTTACCATAACGTGGCATGCTATGGATAAATTTCAGATAGATTATCCTAATTACTTTTATTTAACCATATGCCGAGAGATAGTGCTAGAGAGTACAATAAAGCGATAATGAGGATGTAATAACCTTTGAAATTAAAGGTTATATTCTTCCTTGTTAAACTTCGAAGATTAATCCTCATATACACCTTCTTGTTATACCTATCAAAGGAAAAATGTAACTCCGAGTTCTTACAAATCTAGCAACTACTGCTCATTTCTATATCCCTCGCACGGGTAGATTTCTGCCCATGGGATCACCCAGTCCATCCTGCTGCAGACTCAAGCTCAAATTACTCCCTTCTATCAGATCTACTATATGTTTCAACGACACATCTAGTCCTCCAGAATTTTAAAGGAAATATTCCAGGATATAGTGGTTGAGAATTGGCGATACTCGCGGATGCATTGATATACCGTTGTATGGTTGATCTCGGCATTTTGTTCAATTGGAGTTACTACTGCGAGACTTTGCTGGAAATATATATATATTTCACCCGGATCAGGAGATAAACGCCAAACTGAGGGTTTTATTTTACTATCGGCGTTCACCCAAGATTTCTTAAGTTGACAGATATTCTTTGATCGCCTATCGTGGCGTTTCCCAGTCAACGGTCGGAGGTCTAACTAATCATGGGTTAACTTAAAACGGTAAGTTAGAGAAGGAAGGGGGATCCTTTAATGGGAGTAATGGGAACGACATATGTATATATATATATTATGGTGTCTAATATTCAAAAGATTTATATAAAAACATTCTAAAAAGGTTTTAGGACAAACCTAAACCAATACTAATATCTTTAGCAATACAAATGATTTTTGTTATGTGCCAAAACTTATGCCTAAAAAAATATTAAGTTGAAGACTTCTTTAATTGGAGAAAAGGGTTATATATAGAGAGAGACTATTTTTCATATTATGAAAATACACATACATGGGATTATTATATTATTTGTACAATACAAATATATATATATTTATTTATACAAAGAGTTTAGCCCGTGGCTATGAACATTTATTAGACAAAGAATACAATTATTATTCATATGTAACTACTTCCGTTAATCAGTGAAAAACTCTGAGATTTTTCGTAGGGAGTTTGTCTCCGTTTTGGAGCACTCCGAGTCCCATCTTTATTATATGTTTCCCTGCATGGAGTACGTGGGCACCTTACCAAGCTACTCCACTCCTTATTTGTATGGGCGCCTCATCAATTCTTTTCTAGAGAAAAACATGGCCCGTTAAAATCTGACGAGGTGTTGTTCGAGCAGGTGGTGACTTCACCATAAAGAGAGGGAGACTGTGAGCTCCACTAACTCGACACTCCATTATTTTCATCGGAGTATACTGGCTTTTGAGGAGATGGCACCATTTTAAGATGTGAAAGCTGTGGTAGTGGATAAAACATTTAAAACATACGATCCTTCTAAGCCGAGTGGTTCCCTTCTGTCGCCATAAGCATATATTTATGGTCGCCACTTGTCCCTGAACGGCCACCATTTGTCACTTCGGTGGAGGGTAGGACTCTCTACATAAGGAGGAAGAGTTCGCAGTATAGGGGGGAAGAATCTCAAGAGAAATGGAAGGATGATTGTTACGATGGAAGAGACAAGAACAACACTGCCTAGGATGGGAACGCAATCCGATGATAAGTTTATTTATTACCTCTGCATAATTGTTGAATTATTTCTCTGCCTGGCATATTTTAAATTTGGGAATGATGTGATGGATCCACATTATAGCTTGATAGAGTTAAACTTTGCGGTGGTTCAATCTCATACGTTGAGGTTATCATATAGTTACATCTGCTAATCCTCTTCTGTATTTTCGTTATAAAGCTTTCCAAGTAAAAGTTCGATCTCTGTAACTCTTAGATAAAATATGTCAGTGCGTGAGTATTGAGGATAGTAAAAATGCTTACTAGTTTGTGTGGTTAAAGTCTGGCATTTAATATTCTGAATACGAGAGGGGAGTTAGGGTGCGTTGGGAAGGGATAGCCGAAGAGCTTGACCCCGGTTTGAGTTTCTTTATTTGAATATATCTTATGCACCGAATAGTATTGTATTATATACAGATCGATCGCATACCTGCGCCTGACAGATAATAATTTTAGGATCCATGCCTGTTGCTAGATAATTCGTGATCACAGGCTACATCTAATTTTGTATAGCATGTGATACAATGTATGCTTGTATTGATGAAGATTTCATCCAAACTCTGTATAGCGTTTAAGACATTGAGCTCTGCCCGGTTGTGTTGGTATATATTACCTCTAACTACAAAGTAATCCGCCTTCCAGCTTCTCGTTAGGGTTAATCGTTCGCGACCTTCGTAGATCGAGCCTTTAGTATTAAGATTTCTCCATGAAAACAGTCCGAACTCGACCGATCCAAGCTACTGTTTGTTTCTTTTGTGATTTAGTGTGATATTCTGAATATGAGACGCATGTTATACCTTTCCCCAATGAGTTGAGTCCAGATCATATCTCTGGTGTTTTTGTTTTAATCTCTCAAGTTTGTTAGTTCCTCCATCTGGTATCGCTGTAGAGGGCGATCTCTGAACATGATCGTATTTGTTTTGGAATTGGACTTTAGTGGATAATGATCCATTGCCTGCAAGGAATGATTTTCATTGCTGTATATTTTTAGATCAGGGTATATTCTATCCTAAATCGAGTTGCCATCTAGCTAATCCGTGCATGATAATGGATGTACATTGTAGAAATAGATTTTTCTGAAAAAGAACTTGTCAATTCACTGATGCCTGCGTGAGCCTTCTAGGGCGCAAACCATATCTCAGTGTGAGTAAGATCTCTACCTGTGACTTAAGTGATCGATCTCTGCGTTCGATATTAATAGAATCTCAAGTAAGATTCTTTTTATAAATTAATGTTATATACTGGTTTACTCCTGTGTCAGTCATTTTTCTTCCCGAACGAGAACAGACTGTAACTTTGTTGAAACGATGATATCGATCCTCCTTATTATAGTGGCTGTCACTTGTTTTCATTTCAATGTTTGAAATTACATTTGCGCGGGGTAGCCACTGTAAGGGTTTGTGCAAGTTAGTGTTGGCCAAAAATAAGAAATACAGCCGTAACAATGGTTTTGCATTTTATGCTTAGATTGATAGTGATTTCAATGTCATCGTGTAGCTCTGTTTTATGTCTATTCGTTGACTATTGATGTATGGTTTAATATGCTAGTGATTTGGTGATTTATGAGTAATCGGCTGCCAATCATAAATGAATATGAGTTAATATTTTCTTCACTGGTTAGTTCTACAGTTATATTACCTCTACCATGAAGTAAAATACCATGTGAGTGCTGTTATTAAGTTACTTAAAAGTTTATGATGTTATACATAAACTTTTAAGGGAGTTTTTATTGTGGAGAACTCTCAAGGAAATTGTAACTATATATTGCTTCCTTGTGATGGAAGGCTTCGAGGTTTAGAAGGAGAATTATCGCAACGCTGTTGCTGGATTGTAATCCCTATTTTCCTTTAAAGAATAATAAAAGATGCACACACACCTTTGTGGACTAGCCCGTGTACGGGTGAACCACGTTACTTTTGGTCTCTTGTGAATGTCTTTGTTCTCTTGGGGTGAAATTCTTGTATATATCTCTCTTGATATCTGTGCTGTACTTGTGTATATCTTTCATATATATCCATTGTGATATCCCTCCTTTATGACCTATTTTGATCTTTATTGTTTTTATAATTGTAAATTATGTATAAGGGCCTAGTGAGGAGCTCAAGGCCAAGACCCCACCCGTTGACCTTGAAGGTATCATTAATTCTTTCTTTTTCTAGGTTGTAAGTTATAAATTGTAAACTTATTATGGTACAACTAAAATGGTGGGAAACAAGTCCACTAGGGGAGAGAGAAATTCCTATACAGTGGCATGTTGGACCTGGTACATAATATAAGAACCAATAGGAAAGATGCATGGAAATAAAGGTACCTTTTCAATTAGTGGTTATACAAAATACATCATTCATATATTTTATATATATATGAAAATACACCTAAAGGGTATTGTGAATGGCTATGATACCAATAGCTTGGTCAAATGTACAAATAGTGGAGTTAGCTATTTATAACCTCATGCATGAACCATCGGTTTATATACAAGAAAAGGACTCGAACTCTAGTTGACAAATGGAGAAAGAATAGCAAACACTAGTTTACAAAAAAAGAGGGAACTTGTCCTTTTAATTTATAATAGTAATTCTCTATTGAGCAACGGATCTCTAGACTCTTTGGGCGATACTTGGAAAGTTGTCATCTAAATACCAACGGACCCAAAAATCGCCATAGGATTTGGTTCGTTGAGTCCTAACTAGAAGATGATGTACCACTTGTCGGTTGGTAATCCCGTGTGTTAGTGGGAGGACCCTTCAAGAACAAGCCATCGACAAGTGGAGGAAAATCTGGAAGTTATCGGTGGGGAAAACCGCCGATAATAAATGGCGACCACACCGAGAGGATGGGGGACAACTCAAGTTAAATAGCAGAGATAAGATCTTGGATGGAGGTCGCAGGGGGAGAGGAGGGGAAAACAAAAGCTTATGTTCTGTTTTATTAACCTCTGCGGTTTTCCGGGTGATATCTCTTTTCATTACGATTCTGGGAGAGCGATGGACAGTATTTTAAACTCTTTGTATTGTGATCCAGTATGCAGTGTATCGATCGAGTGAAATTCGTGGGTGAACTCTGAGTCATAAATATCCTAGTACGGCGTGAAGCCCGAGGGATGTTCGTTGGACTGTATGCTTTTCATATTGTTGAGATCTAGGAATGACAGACCCTGCCTATGCTTCTTTGATTTCATGTTTTATATTGTGGAGGTTGGGCATTAGAGAATAAAAAATTCTGGCTTAGAAGTTTTGGGAGAGCGATTTCCTTGATCGATTGATGGAGACCTTACATAGGATGCGATATCTCGACGAGGAAGAGCACCGCAGTTACAATGTTGGTAACACAGCTGCCAATTTGGCGATAAGGATTTGTATATATCCTGCAATAAAAATACTGGGTAAGTAAACTCTATACTTCTTTGTAATTTCTTGTGCTAAAAATTTGATGTGGTTCCTTAATTGGTTTCGATTCAAGCGATTTATGGTAATCCTAGAAATCTCTGCCAATAGTATTGCACAACGGATTTGTTCTTTGTTGTATGTCTTCTGCGGTTTTGCGTAGTATGAAACCAGTTTTGTTTCTTTTATATATTTGCATGATGCTGAACGCAATGACTTAGAACCTGTCGATTTTTCTAGGATACGTTGCTTTAATGCTGAGTTACTGAGTCTAGCATTATTATGCTATACGTTGGAGGTTCTTGTTTAGTCTGGGATTTGGAGTGATATTCCTAGATGGATTTGTTTTATAACAGAGTCTGCAAATCATTAAAGCGTTGGTCTAGTTACTTCTAGATAGTCTGCGAATCATTAAAGGGTTGGTCTAGTTACTTCTAGATAGTCTGTGAATCATTAAACCCTTAAGATTTAATTTTTACATTATAGAACTCAATAATAAATACGTGGATTTAGGTTAACCTCTATACTTTCTGCGATTCAGTAAGATACGTGTGAATATCAACGTCAATCCCTGCTAGGGTTATACTTCCTCCCTGTAGTTTATTGTTATGCTCTGTGGTAGGAAGGCGGAGATCCTGTGATTGTTGTATGCCTTTTTGTTTATATATATATACATGCTTCTATTAATTTTGTAAAAATATTTGGGAAATTATGTCCGTGTATGCTAAATATCTTACGTACTACATATATGAATGTTTTCTGTTAGTGTATTGGGAAAAACTTAGAAGCTAGTACTCCTTATGGTTTGGTTGTATTATTATCTATAGGAAAACACCTGAGGGAATTCTATTGAATTAAAATAGATCTAATAGCATGTACATTCGGTGTAAGTCATGGAAATGAGAGATGGGTTGATAAAGTGAAAAGAATTATTGTAACCACCGAGATTGCCGAATGTAAGAAGGTGGGAAAGAGATATTGTAACCACCGAGATTGCCGAATGTAAGAAGGTGGGAAAGAGATATTGTAACCTCTATGTTGATAAATAATACAAGTTGTGAGCTCCTCTTGGTGGACGTAGCCCATGTCATTGGGTGAACCACATAGTATATCTTTTGTATTGTCACTTTTTGTATTGATGATTTGTGTATTGTCACAATTTTGTATGTGGTTCTATTGATGATTTAAATCCAAAGGATGAGTATGGTTGTTATGAAAATGTCTTAAAAGAATTAAATAAGGCATTAAATCATATAGTTTGCTTAACGATTGTTATTATGGAGAAATAGGATATATAGAAGAAATGCCTTATTTTTATTTCAAAAGAAAGAAATGATAAGTCGAATGTGGTAGAAGAACTTTAAAAAATTCATGACTATATTCAAGATAAAGAGAGGAATTTTCGAATATAAGTTAAATGTAGAAAGGCATGTGCATCTTGACATTTAGATAAAATGGTGAATATGATGTTGTTGTTTAACATTTGCATTGCTTTATGTGGATCCTCGACAAATGGTGAATAATCAGTATGATGATGTGGTTACATTAATAAATTAGTTATTAAAGACCCAATTACTTATGAAAATGTAAGATACAAGTTTATTCTTCTTGGGTTAAAAATGTTAAAAGATAATTATCCTTCTTGAGAAGGATACTCTTATTAAATAAGGTTGTGCTTATAAGGCTGTGCTTATATGATAGATTTATGTAATTGGAAAATGCTTAGAGGGAATGATACAAGTGAAATCGATTATGAATGATGGATGTAGATTTAAGAATTATTTAAATACCTAATTTTCAACTATGTGGATTTGTCTGGGAAAAGAATTAGATAGAGTTAAAAGGTTATATATATATATATATATATATATATATATATATATATATGGATGCAGAGTTGAATTTACAATTTAAGGGTATTCACTTATGATAGCTGCGAAGATATATAAATGGGTCATAATTATACATTAATGCTTTTCAAGATACAATATGAAGACGGTTCATGTTCAAGTATTTGAAGAGGAAAGGTATGGTTTCTAAATGTACAAAAGTCTAAACTCCCATATGGAAGTACAATATTTCCTTAAAAGAGAATAAATATAAATGAGTATAGATGTCTTCCTTGTTTCTTTTCATGTTCTTATTTTAAAATGGTTGACTTAACCATTAGCCCTTTATCAAGACAGTTTTTTTTAGAATCCGATTTTTGTATCGCCGTATAGTTAGTGACTAGAAATATGTAAATGAGCTTCATATATCTGATGGACTAAATCTGGATTTCATTTTAAATATTTCGCTGAAGAAAAGAAATAAGAGATTGATGGGAAATTCTTTATAAGAATTTTTTTTATTCTCGGGTGTATTTTGAGGGACATTACATCCATGATGATGCATCTCAGGTATTTCTTCAGTTTTTGTTTACTCCCAATTTATGTATCTTAAAGCATTTTACTATTATGATGGTGGTTACTTATATCTTTCCATGAAAATGTTCTGCTCAATTTATACTCAAGTTAGTAGAGGAAAATTTGTTAAGGTGAGACAAGTGTTAAAAATTCTATACGAGTTAACGAGTTGAATAATTCGATTAGGGTTGCTTGTGAATTTTTTTAAGACCTTGTGTCGACAAGTAAAGTTTTCATTAATAATTACAATTGAATAATGTATGTTGAGATGATATAATGATGTGATAAATATAGATGTTGTGTACACATTTTATCTTCTGTGTAGCATTTAAAGAAGATTGGACGTTTAGAAAAGTTTTAAATTTTCTCGAAATTTTGGGTATGTGACAGGGTTACTGGATCTCAAAGTGTTGAGTCGGAAGGACTCTGAATAGCACTTTTACTTTCATCACACTTATTTTATTTGATTAAATGATTCATCTTTTATCTATCATCAAGTATTGCGGCAACTACCATGTTAAACGAGGGAATCCAACATGCAAAGAGAGAGACTAGAGGTGCCTACCCAAGCTTACCGAGACCACCCAAAGAATTGGACCTTGTCCTTAAAAGTTAAAAGAGTATCATGTGAGGATACATAACTAAATAAAAGATAATTACCAGTAGCCTTTTATGACTAACATGTATAAAGGCCTCAAGGCTAATATTATTATTAAGAGCTTTAATAATAATGGTGTCATTATTTAATTATGGAATATAATTAGTATATATGATTTATGCATTATTTAATATTATAAATAATGTATTAATAGTTAAGTGAAATATAATTATTGTTATTATAATTATTGTTATCATATTTTTTATGATTATAATTATTGTTATCATAATTATTGTTATTATATTTATTGCTATTATATTTATTATTGGGAGCATAAATCAAAATCACTTATAGTTAAACAGTTGGGAAAGTCCTAGTTCAAAAGGACTAGGTATCTAGTAAATAATATCTTCTAAATATTAAAATTAATTAATTTAAAGAAACAAATTATTCCAACAATCATATTAAAGAATCCCCTACTTAAAGAGGGCATATCCCAAGTTGGGGATCATCTATATTTTCATTATCTTTCTCTGATGGTAATTAAAGGAAAAAATTCTTCTCCAAGAAATTGAACCAGCAGTAACCTTTGGTCCTCTATCTCTTTTGCATGTTGGAATCCAACTCGGGGGGATCCATACAGAACCACGAATGGTTGTAGGATCATGGTTGGGAGGAACACGGTAACCCCAAATTTATCCAACTAAAGGCAATCACCCTAACAGGTTAGCTAGATACAACAGGCTCTGCATTAACCATTTTTGAGTGTGCAGGTCACTACAGGAAGGATTCAAGTGCCAAGCAGCTAGGTTTCCACAGGAAGGGACCAAGTACTCAAGCAGCCAAGTATGGAGTATTTAATGTTTCAAATTTCCAGTTATAATAAATTTAGGCCTCTACAATTAGAATAGATACTGCAGCATTGTTCATTACCAATATTATCAGCTTCGAGTGTTACCTACCCAAATTTCTGGGAATTATTATTTTATTTGCAAAAATACTTTATGTTAATTTAAATTACAAATTTTTGTAATTATGATCAGTTTTGATCATGGATGAATGTAATTACTGAATATTATTATTTAAATAAATTAATTAGGAGACAAACACCCAAGAGGACTGTTGAATGAGTGTTCACTAACCCACTAGGAGGAATGGAAGTTGTTGGAAGGTATGGGACACATGGCAGCAGTTGCATCACACCACTAACTGTTGGTTATGGGACAACTACCCCTAAAATAGGGCATTATCCCCCAGGTGGAGGGAGTGAGTAGGCAGCTCATTTAATGACCCAGTAACATCTAAAAAGGCCTAGGAAGCCTATAAAGGCAAATTCAAATTGGGCGGGCAGCTCTTAATCAATATTTCTGCAGAATATTTTCCTCTTGGGAATCAAGTGATTACAAGAGAGATTCGAATAGGGAGGCTAGTGGTGACTGTAATCTTAATTCTGCATCATTGCTACTAAGAACCAGAAATGTTGGTGCAAGTCTATTGGATTGCTATCTATTGAAGACTCTGAAGTTATTGCTACAGTAAGAAGAAGTCCTCATTCCTGGTTTTCTTCCTCCTGGTGGGTGAGTGAACAGGCTCGGGGGTCCTAAGACAGTACTTGACTGTTTTCAGGAATTTGGTTGGGTGGAACAGTCTTCTTGGGTTGTTTGTTGCCCTACATATTTTCTCAGGTTCTTACAAATTTTCTAACTTATTCTCAGTAAATAATTATGTTCTGTTTATCTAGTATTTTCTGTTTATTTGTTTCGAAAAAGAATCTAATCCTAGAAATTGCTTAAGTCTGAATGTTTAAGTTTAATGTTGAAGTTGAATTGATAAACCAATACCTCTATTTTTCCACATGCTGTTTTGAAGCATCGTACTCTAGTAGAGGTACGCAAATTAAAAATAGATTAGAAGATAGGCAAATTGCCATTTGAATTTGATAGATAGATAGTAATTATATATGTTTTAGTTTTCTGTTCCCAAGATTAAATAATAGTAGAAAGTTTTGCATAATATCTATGTATGTATTATAAGGTATCAGAGCTTTCTCAATATTTAAATAATGCATAATTTCTGCATTCTTATCATTATTTTGTACAAAAAAATATAGAAATCACAGGTATACATGTATCATAACATAGCAACAATTAAATGATAATGATCATCAGAATCAGATTGTACATAACAATCATCACTAGTTTTCATATTGTTTATAGACACTTTGATTTCATTATCTCTGTTAATGTTTTTCAAAGATTATTATCTCACTGTTTTATCATCAATAGTTACATGCTGTAAGCAAAATATTTTCACCGTCATTCTTTAATTCCCAGTTTCCACAATACATGTAGTGCTTTGGTTTTTGGCAGAGCACATGACAAGCTTCTGAACTAATTAATTTTCTGTACGAGTTTGTTTCTAGATAATAAATAAGAATATTATTTGATCATTTACTATTTTTCCTATTATCGTAGTTTGCATCAACATTCAAGAGGTAAAATAATATAAGTTTTCATTTACATGCTTGTTTCAGTTCAGTGCATATACATGTTTTAGCATAATGTTTTATCATAACTATAAAATATGATTAATGTAATAATTAACAAGGAAAATACCTGTTGCCAGAAGTTTGAAGTTTGTAGATTGTCTTAGAGCTTGCTGTAGATTTCCTTCCAGATTTTTGTCTTTAAAGCTTAGCAACGGATTGAATGAACCACCCTACCGACCAGCTCTTATCATGCTGGCCCTAGGAAACCGACGGGTTTCCTAGCCCCCGAGCCCACAAACCGATAATCCCGAGAGCATCATTCCTTACTATATTTCCATAGGTGCAGTTTTCCCTATGATCTTTCCACCTCCTCCTTGGAGTTGGAGTTTACCCCTTCCTCAGCTTCACCTCCAAAATCACAGTTCTCCCGCAAAAGAAAACCTCCCCTTCTCCTCCCTTCACTCTTCCCTAAATACCTTTCCTTCCTCGAGAAGACTTGAGGCTTACTCCACTGCCCCAAATTCCCTCTCTCGAGCCCTTCAATCATTAAATCCCCTGACTTTAACATTCATACAAGTTTACAATATAATAATATATTTCTTCACTTAATGCACCGACAATTAAATGCACTTACAGTAAATTTATTGCACTTTAATTATTCGATGGTAAGTATTTATTATGGTAGGACATATTACCTACGGGTTCTCTATTCGAGATCTATTTTAATAATTCTCCATTTATTCACCATATTTGCACTTAGTGTTTTTTAGAATAAAATAATACAATAATATATGTTATAGTTTGACTTTTCAGTTTGGGACAAGGCATGTCTTAATGGTTTACCAATCCGACAAGATAACTTATCATGTAACTTAAACTTTAAGACTCATACTGAATAAATAAATAATATTTAAAACCTATTCCATCACATCACATCCATTCAAGAATGATTATCCTATTATGGCTAACTTTTGAAATGGAAATAATCACACAATATTAATTTATAAATCAATATTTTAAATCTTACTTATATTGCAATTGTTACGATAGGGATATAAATGTTGCTAGAATATTATTAATTAAGTAATAATAATAATTAGATCACCATTTATTAATTAATAATAATAATTAAATCACCATTTAACAATAATAAAAGGTGAATTAATCATAGTATTCTTAATTATTTGTTTATCACATGAGTACCCTAACATCAACATAGCATCCTTGTTCTTATAAACAAAGCACTTGTGAGGGCTTAAACAATTTTACTAATTAATTAGACACTATCATTACCCTATTCACAACAGTTCTCGTATGACAATGTTAACTGACGACACTTGTCTTAATTTATTATTACAATGTTTTCATATAATTACTAATTCACTTATTTACACATTGACAACCTAACCATTCATTACCTAAGTTGATTGATGTATCCTTAACTGAGTTATCTATGACATTTATACTACTATTCAAGCATGACAAGTATGTTATACACCAGTAATATTGTACACGTACAAGGTGTGCATGCATGGCCAGTGTATGCACATGTCGGATATGTACTATAAACAAACCCCATTCCGCCTATGCATACCTGCTAACTAATAATAGTATTTACCCCCATGCAGAAGAGCAAGCATAATATATAGTATAATTACTTTAACATCCTCGGTTATTTAACAGTTAACCCCTTTACGATTTAACATCATTGTCTTTATGTTTACATTAGTTTAATCAATCAAGTACAGGAAGGGTATCTACTTCCACTAACTAAAGATCAAGGAATATCCAACCCTCAACAGTACTAACTAACATATCCTCCCATCGTAACCTACGTCCTCCATCCTCCCTATCCTTCCTCTGCTAGTACAAAAGTGGATGTCGGACTCACCGACCTAACCACATAGAACCTGAGAGCGATAGCATCGGCTGAACAGCGGACCTATCCTCCCCTAGCAGGCATCCGACCATCGTCATCACAACAACATGGGGAGCGTGTCTCAGCACGGCCCTCCCACGACCTCGGGTATCATGGAAATCTAGGGTGGGAAACACATCCATCCCTCTCAACATACTGGGCCTACGCCCTTATCGACTCATACTTTGCTGCTATCGAGATTATCGGTTTGTGTCATCGTATCATCAATTTTGGTTGCTAAGTTTTGTTGCATGGAAAAGTTCTTATCCCATGTATTAGATCAAGTATCTCACTATCCCATAGCCCTTGTATCCTGTAGGTTAGTATTTCGCAAAATACACATTTTATAACAAGCATTTCCATTCGATCGCCAATTGATCTATATCATCAACATCGTTTTATTTCACGCCACAATTTTAGCTCATCACAGGTATGCATGACATATAACAATTCAATCAATTTCATCATAGGATGGCATCCACGTATAACATCATATATTTCACATTCCATTAATGAAAACGTTAAAACATATATATCGTCATTATAAAAGAAATAAATCTCATGACAACCATAACCTATTATCTGCATGAACATAGTAAGATCATAATATCATAACATCATATTCATAGTGACAACATAACATAGTAACGACATACACATGGTAGCAACATATAATCGGGTGTATCGTGTCATAAGTATAGTTTACCCAGTCTAGTTAAGTCCAACAGATAATAAGAAAATAAAGTTCAATATGTGTCACAGATAAACCTGTCTAGTCGAAATATGGGGCGTTACAATACACTTATACGCACACTATTTTTCATTTCTTTATTTTATTATTTTCATAAACTTACAGTTCAAACAGATCATACATATAATAGAAACATTCACTTGCTGATAAGTAATTGTTTTCTATTTCCTATTATAAGCATTTTGTTGATTATGTTTCTAACAAATAATAGAAGCTTTATAAACATCAGTTGTCATTACTCACCTATTTCATTTTTAGATCTGCAAAACTGTAAGTATCTTTCATATTTTTGTTTAGTTTCATTTCAAACCCTAGTTAGGTTTAGTTTTCCATTCTCATCTTTGTTGTATTCAAATATAAACAAAACACAAATTTAGGGTTTAACCCTATTCGTTTCCACTGTACACATTTTTGTAAACCATTTCAACATTTTACTCTACTTATTTACCAATATCGATAACCAAGAAACACGACATCAACCTACAGTATCAAGACGAACAACACAGATATCTACACAAAATGTTTAGCATACATTGTTATTACCGAGAAGAGTATCATCTTTACACAGAGAATGAGCCCTAGACTCTTTTTCTTATGGTCACAACTGAACACGAATCAAATCATTTTTCACAGACTCTCAAACCATTGCAAAAAGGACAACTTCAAAAATGAAGTCGATGCTCTAAAGAACAAGCATTTTAAAATATGTTTTCAAACAAAAACCTACAGGGTTTATCCCTTGATCCAACAGTTTGAAAGAACCCAATTTTCTAGTGCATCGGTGAGTCGCAGCTCCAACCAGCATTGCCAAAAACTTAAAGTATAGAAACCAAGAACATTCAAACGAATGTAAACCATATCACTGTTTAGTAAACGAGCATTGAAATTTTTCGTCACACTATCAACAACGACAAGACAACAACAAATTGTGGCAGGACCGGTTACTTTTCTTGAAACAACCTCAATCACAGTTGGTGAGTACTATGAGGGTTTATGGAAGACCCGAAGCTTACCGAAGAAGAAGAACGTTGTTACCCTCGCCAAAACCCTACTCAACGTTCTTTATAAACCCTGCAACTGACAATCGATAGAAAGGAGTTAGATATCTTTACATTTAAAGTGAAAATCGAAAAACGTAGCAAAGAAATACTAATTTTGTTACAGAAACTTACATTGCTGTAGACTACCAAGGTTTTCCACCTTCACCAGCTACAAGGTGATTCCACACTAAAACGATACAAGAACCCTCGGTTCTTTTACACCAGGCAAAACGTGAATTCAAACTATAATGACGAATCCCAGAATTACCAACTATTAACCATTTAAAAACTAGATACAAAGGCTATCCAACGACTCCATTGTCGAAGAAGGAGAACTGTAACCCTCTCAAAACTAGAGGTCTCATGGTCGAACCCCATTCAAAGCATAGGCTAAAATTTTGGTAGCCTGCCGGCCACAGGCCGAAAACATTGGAGACAATAACCCTCAGTTACCAAATTCATAAACCAAATCAACATCAAAGGTAGGGTTACAATCAACGGTTCAAAACTCATTACCATCGACGATCACAATGTTGCCAGCGTTTTAGGGTTGGACAATCAACGTCTGCATTAAATGCCCACTCCCAAAAACCTGTAGACATTGCCACTGTGGCGCACGAAGGAGCAAACAACAATCAGTTCAATGGAATTTCAACCTTATACAGTGACGAGCCCTGAGGTTATTACCATAACCTTATATTACGTGGAACGTTTGGGCAATCCAAGTCAGCCGTATAATATATCAGATTATTAATGCAGGATCGAGTCTTGATCTCCACGTCAAGCTTGAGGGATGCGCTATTTTAATGAACCAGTAACCTGTCAAATATCAAATTAAATACTTGTGAGAGTTTTCGACGTGATGTTAATCCTTGCATTTTCATGTTAACATAACAAATCTAAAATACAATATAGTATTAATAATATCTATGCAAGGTTCGTTATAATGTTTCATTACATTGTCATTGATCCGACATATTACAATGTTGGTAACGGTTTGCAATATATATTATAGTTTGGATATAATTCCAATGTTTGCATTTTATTGCAATTGTTTCACCATATGTTTCAACTTTGATATTAAACCAAGGATCGATATAGTCGCACCAATATAGTCTTAAGACCTTGATTATGTCACGATATAGGATGATATACATTTACTTCAAGTCTTGAATTGCACCATAGTTAACCTATGGTTAGTATTTGTTTATTTATTTAATTGCTACAAGTGTCTAGTCTCTAGGAAAGACTACATTTGCTTACATAAGACTTAAATAATTATGGAGATATATAGGATTTATGATCCATAAAAATTATATCGTTAATCATTTATGTTCATAGAGACTAATAGTGTTGTATAAGCTCACAAGCACATATATGCTATAATGTATAGTTTGGTAATAGGAGTAATAATTTTCTCCAATTTCCTATCCACTTTATTCCTGCGATACAATGGTACAGTACCATCTTGGTACTACTAATTAAAATGGTGACAACAAGACAATTTGTACAATGATGACAACATAACCAGTTAGTACAAGGACAATGATAGAACCATCTAGTACAATGATGACTACAATGACGATGTTGCTAATTAGATGCTTATTCAAACAGCTAACTTGGGTTGATTTTACTCAGATATAAGATGAACCATGGAAAGCAGAAGTGTAAGCATGTGAATCGTACCTGTATGCTTTTATAGATGCAATAGTCTCTAATTATTCTATTTTTATTTCCAAATGACGAATTTGAACTCACACGAACTGGAATTTATTGCAATCATGAAACTTCTTACCTATTATCTGCACATAGAACAGGTTCAATGCTTTAGCATTGCAGCTAAGTAAGCTTCAGGGTCCCTCATAGGACTCCCTTGGTCATCAAAGAAGCAAACAGTCAGTATCATCTCAAAAGAAAAAGTATCATATCACATTTCAAACCTGTCATTCTTTTATTACATTAATCATGCTTATCATTGTAGAAGTAAAAGGTGTCGCATCATAATTATGATTCATTAGTTCATTTAATTATCATAATCAGAGTTGGTATGAATATGTTAATTTGTTACTGTCGCATTGTTTATTGCAGAAATTTATTATGATTAGTACTAATAGCTGTTAGTTAATGATGTTACAATCAACAATTATTATTTTCCACGGTTATAAATTATCCTAATTTAAGCTATTATTGCTAGTGTCAAAAATTTTAAATTTTTATGAAAATATGGGATGTTACATCGAGGTTCTTCCCAGAACCCAGTGGAGGGTCTAGCAGGTATAGTCGAGCTAGACTTTGCTAGATAACTTATACTGTCTTCTTGGTTAGGGTTATTATAATTTCTAGTTTATAGATATATGTTTTCTGTTGAATTGTATTTCCACGTTCATAGGGAAGGGTTTCATCTATGACTGTTAGTTCTTTTAAATTATTATCCTGCCTACTGGGAACAACACCAAATAGAAATAAAAACCAGACATCGAAACTTTCAGTTGCACTACACTTTTCAATTATCAAATGCCTCTACTATTCAACCATTTGTCAAACTTTACATCAAAAAGAAACGCATCAAGTATTGCAAGAGACTTGTATTCCAAAACATAGATTCCCATACAACTCAAATAGTATTATGCATTTTTAATATGGGTTCTAATCCCAAGTTTCATGGATCGAACCCCATCCCCAATCAAAGTGCGCATCACATCAAACCAAATTTATTGAATACACAACAACCATAAAACTTGTCTATGTTAGCTAAACATTCATCCTTGCAAACAGTAAGTTAGAATCCATAGGAAGAACTCGAGTTTTTCCCCTTATTTAAAAAGTTGCCAGAAGTCAAAACACGATTCAATACATCTAGCAGGCTGTAGCAAAACCACGAATTACTCCTTACAAATCATGATCAAACATGCAACAGTCAAAACGAAGGCTACTATTTCATTTAAATATAAATGTAGACCTTTTTAGTACTTTGATGGGCACAACCCCCAGATCTAAGATGGAATCTCTTAGCCTAAATATAGGAAGCCCATTTCAAAATAAATTTAATAAACACAGGTCTAAGTATCAAATACCCGGAGAGCACACATTGCCCAGAAATGTTCCCTATAAACTAGCTACAGGATAGAATCACAAATACGTCTTGATATATTCTTTTACGCCACAGGAAAGAAAAAAAAATGCAGGACAGAGCAAAATTAAGACGTGTTTAGCTAGCATGGATTCCATTAATTAAGACCTCGACTTTCCATCAACATTCGTAGACTGACAAAGCACAAGTAAAATGAAATACAATGGCCATAGTATCTTCACCAGGTTGCTCAAACTTCATAGAAGTGGAATCGCAAAGGTCCCTTTTATCCATTACAAAACCTTAAAAATGAGTTCCATACAGATAAATCTATTCTTTCAAATCCTATAGGCATGGTTAAGCTGAAAGCAACCAAGAACAAAAACCTTAGTAGATTCACCCATCACATCACTATTACAACAGTATACCAGACACCAGGTCAAGCCAAAAGTGACCTCTCTGGAGATTCCAAGTCTGAGTGAGCCAAAGGCATCACGAATCTCCCCATTACCAACTTATTAAACCCTTCTCCAAACCACCAAGACAGATAGGGTGAAAAGGGTGAAAGAACCCAGGACTTACCAGTCCAAATATGTGGTGATTCATATTGCCTCTCCTTCTAGCCACGTAGAGAGTCATCATACCTGTTAGTGAGTGAAATCGAAACAGATTTAGGGTCATAAGAAGTTCGTAAAAATAGAAATGAGAGGAGAATTTTTAACAGTAACATCATCGACATCATTTACCTATGATATGACCTCTGCATTATAGTCATGATATCCAAACCCTACCCTGGATATGAGCGTAGCTCAGGCCAGGCACAACCACATTAAACAGAGCTAAAAACCCTCGTAACCAACAGACCCAAATGAAGTCACGATTTGGAAAAACTTGGAAGTAACCCTCGCTCAAGACTTAATCTAGCTGGCCAAAGCCACGTGACTATCACGTGTGGTATTAACACTTACAACTACCACGATAACACTTACAATTCAAATTCTTTATCGAAATATGTATATAGTTGTGTGGGTTGAATACCCTTAAGCCATTAATACAAGGACAAGGCTCTCAAATCCTTCACGATTGCATAAGGGGTGGTTCCACTTTTAGAGTTTGACATAGGATAGTTTCCAACTATATGGCCACCAAGGGACACCTGCGTAGAAGCCAACAATTAAATAGGCGTTAGCATAATCGCTAAGTAAGTCCATAGGTATTCCTCTATTCACACCTTACCTCTTGGTGATTCCGCTAGAAGTGTTTAATCAAACCCCAAAGATTCAGGGTGTTTCAACTTCCCTCATAAGATGCATCATGTGTGAGAATGGACATTAGACAATTAACATTTCAAACATACATTTAGATCAAGTAAGAAGAATAGAGATAGCTAGTAGTATGGCATGGCAAAACCTTACACCCATATGTTCATCCTAAATTATTTTCCGCACAAGAGTTTGAACGATAAAAGTTACCTTGATAGAAGTTTTCTTAACACATTGAAATTGCAAATACAAGTACCAAAACTTTTCACATCATTGTAGGAAAATATCATAAATATATAATCTATGTTAGGCAATTTAGCAAGAAGAGGAATTTTTTTTTATCTTACGATTTTAGGGATATTACACTATGGATCAACAAATACTATGGGACGACTGACAAAGAATATGCATCCAACAACAATAATACAAACTATGTATCAATAAATACTACGGGACGACTTACAAATCATATCCGTCCAACAACAATATACTAACAAAGTAAAGAGAAGGGTTGACATGGGTTCCTAACATATTTTAGCCAAAATCACTATGTAAGGTCTTGTCCATTGAAGAAAAAAATGGCTTTGGATGCAAACCCAATCTAATAGTCGTCATAGATAAGTTTATAGATTTTACACACCTTAACATCAAGTCTAGGTGAGATGTTAGACCCCGTTAAGAAAGTGGATTGAAATTCTAAAAGACCGCCATAACTCTTACCAAGCAAGTCATTGGTAATCTCAAACTGACTATGGGCAACCTCAGTACTACTTGTTGATTTCCAAAATAGCACATGTTGTCACTGACAGTAAACCCACCAAGCACAAGCAAAGAGTTGGTTGCAAAGTAAGTGTTTCCAGGTTTGTACATAATGACACATCTAAAGGAAACAATCATGTTTCGGTGGAAAAATGGTTGCACCCAAATGCCATGCAGGATAATCCATTGGAAACTTATTTGACAAGTCATTGTGGATTTAAAAAGGGACTTCCTCTACATGACATGTAAGAGACAAGTAATATGTTGTACTTTAGGGGAAAATGGTTGAATCTCAGACAATAAACAGAAAAATTCATGCCTATTTATGACTAAAATTAATTTCCTATTTTCTCTCCTTGTTTTGAGAGAAAAATATATGGCATACTTCGGAACTTATTGCCTAATAGTGAAAGACATGGACTGAAATTTATCCTTTTAAGTTATGAACAAAAATTATTCCCAATATTTACTAGAGGAGCTAGGCACCTAAGGTTTTGCTAAGCTATTCTTTTTGTTTTCAAATCACGTAAACCAAGTGGATTCTTGAAGACCTTCCTTTGATCGTTTCTTGGAATATTACAATTCCAAAGTTCAATAGTGGTAGAGTTGCAGCGGGAACTTTGGGTGAAGGAGGAATTCTTGGAACAAAGACTTGGTGTGGCTAACTTGAAAATTTTAAAGAGTAAGAACCGAGTCTTGAAATAATTAGAGAGTTCGGGTTTCTTAGTAGATGTGACATAAGTATTTGGATGTGCTAAGGAGATTCTATGGTTCTTTTTGGTTGGGTACATGAAGATATTCATGTGGGGTGTTGATGAAGAATAGATCGGAGAAGTGAGATATAGTGTTTATTTTCTATAGTGGGTTAAGGAGGCCATGGATGGTGTTCAATGCCACCAAATGGTTTTGAAAGAATTTAATATGAAGTTTGAATCCATGTACCATTAGTTGCAAACATTGATAGAATAGGTAGAGGCATGTTCATGGCCTAGAAGGACTTCTTGCAGTGCATTGGACGATGTCACCATAAGACAAAAGGTACCTAGTATTTGTAAGAGTGTTGCAAGTTATTTTAGCCAAGATCACTATGTAAGGTTTTGTCCATTAAAGAAAAAAATTGTTTTGGATGCAAATCCAATCTAATAGTCTTCATAGATAAGTTTATAGATTTTAGACACCTTAAAATCGAGTCTAGGTGAGATCTTAGACCCCTGTCATGAAAGTGGCTTGAAATTTTAAAAGACCACCAAAACTCTTACCAAGGGAGTCATTGGTAATTTTAAACAAACTATAGGACATATCAGTACTACTTGTTGGTTTCCAAAATAGCACCTACAGTCACTGACAACAAACCCACCAAGCACAAGCAAGGAATTGGTTTCAAAGTAAGCATTGTCAGGTTTGTACATAATGACACATCTAAAGGAAACAATCATGTTTAGGTGGGAAATGGTTGCAACCAAATGCCATGCACGATAATCCATTGGAAACTTATTTGACAAGTCATTGTGGATTTAAAAAATGACTTCCTCTACATGATTTGTAAGATCCAAGTAATATGTTGTACTTTAGGAAACAAGGGTTGAATTTGAGACAATCAACAAACAATTTCATGGTTATTTATGACTGAAAGTAATTGCCTATTTTCTCTCCTTGTTTTGAGAGAAAAATATATGCCATGCTTCATAATTCATCACCTAATTGTGAAATACATGGACTGAAATGTTTCCTTTTAAGTGATGAACAAAAAAATTTCCCAAGATTTACTAGAGGATCCCAGCACCTAAGGTTTTGCTAATCTATTCTTTGTGTTTTCAAATTTCATAGACCAAGTGGATTCTTGAATACCTTCCTTTGATATTTTCTTGGAGATTACAATGCAAAAGTTCAATAGTGGTAGAGTTGCAGCAGGAACTTTGGGTGAAGGAGGAATTCTTGGAACAAATACTTGGTGTGGCTAACTTGAAAATTGTAAAGAGTAAGAATTGAGTCTTGAAAGAATTAGATAGTTCGGGTTTCTTAGTAAATGTGACATAAGTATTTGTATGTGCCAAGGAGCTATGTTTTTTTTTTGTTGGGGACACGAAGAGATTCATGTGGGGTGTTGATGAAGAATGGATTGGGGAAGTGAGATATAGTGTGTCTTTTGGATAGTGGTTTAAGGAGGCCATGGATGTTGTTCAATGCCACCAAATGGTTTTGGAAGAATTTAATATGAAGGTTGAATCCATCTCCCATTATTTGCAAACATTTATAGAATAGGCAAAGGCATGATCATGGCCTAGAAGGAATTCTTGCAATGTAGTGGAAGATTTCACCATAATACAAAAGGTACCTAGTATTTGTAAGAGTGTTGCATGTTATTTTATCCAAAATCACTATGTAAGGATTTGTCCATTGAAGAAAAAAATGGTTTTGGATGCAAATCCAATATAATAGTCTGCATAGATAAGTTTATATATTTTAGACACCTTAACATCAAATGTAGGTGAGATCTTAGACCCCGTCAAGAAAGCGGCCTGAAATTCAAAAATACTACTTGATATACATAAGCATATTTATCCTTGTACACAACAACAAAAAATATACAGCAAAATGAAATCTGGTCGTTTATGAAATTGATGAACAGTTTCAACACACATATTCACAAAAATGAAGAAGACCGATGATAAGGAAAATATATGAATTGTATACAACAAAACGTAGTTAAAGCGGCATGTCTCTATATATGAATTAAGGCCACCATATATTTTCATATTCGAAGGCACTCATCCTAAAAAATGAATAAGACTTTGAAGCTACAAAAATCCATTGGTCCCCAAAATTTCAATCTTCTCTCCAACGTTTTACCTTCCCCACTCTAAACTTCAACAATCCTACAACAATATAACCTTCATAGAAAATTTTCCATAAACATAACCCTAATTCATAGAGTATTCCTACTTCATAAATGCGGCCACTCTTATTCATGGAGGAATACTACTTCATAAACACAGCCACTCTTATTCATAGAGAATTCCTACTTCATAAACACAACCACTCTCATTCATAGAAAATTTTCCATAAACATAACCCTACTTCATCAACCACAACAATATAACCTTCAAAGCCAGTAAGACTTATAACACTAACCTCAAGGTTTCGCAACCCATCCTCCGACCTGTGATTTCAGAACAGTCGTTACCCTTCCTTCGACATGTGATTTCAGAACAATCGTGACCCATCCTTTGGTGTGCAATTGCCCTGTGTATCTGCTCTTTCGGAATCTCGGTCCCTCGGATGTTTGATAAAAAAAAAATCCAACTCGTTAACAAAGGATGAACTATGAGTAATTCTTGCAAATGAGCAATAGTATATTTATACCAAATTCAAACCAAATTTCGGGGGGCGAATATAACTGTAAAACCTACCCAAACCATAAATTCAATATGAATTCAACTCCAACATCGATTTCAAGGACCAAAAAGGGATAAATTGTCCCCACGAACCACCATTCCCAGAAATCGAGGGGTGATTTCAACTCCTTCATCGATTTTGAGGAACCATACAGGGATAAATTGCCCCCATCAACCACCATTCTTGGAAATGAGGGGGTGAATTTCATCTTGGAGGACTGCAATTCGATTTTGGAGAGGGAGAAAGCCATTTTTCCTGAGTTTGATTACTAAATACAAATTGGATAACCTCCATTTAATGTTTTTTTATAAATAAATGGTGGGCTAAATTTTAACAATAAAAAAGGGTTTAATATAAAAAATTTGCCCAATAAATTTTCAAACCCACCTAAAATTCGACCATGGGAGAAAATTTGCCCCTAAACTCATCTATGTTGTACAGGGATCCAGTCCAAACTCCTCTCATCGGTATCATCGCTCCTTACACAATCTTGCTTGAATATTTATCAAATACAAAATGCATACCTACATTTCCCAATCCCCATCTTACTGACTAAGATCAAGTTTCAATCCAAACATGGGATATGCAGCATTCTTGTAATTTTATTGTTAGTTGCATTGATATCAATGATTCAAGAGATGAATCGTTGATATCAATGCACATTGGAATGATTTAAGTTACAGTGAATTTTACTGTTTGTAGCATTGATATTAGTGATTAAGAACCATTAATGTCAATGCAATAAACAATAAAATAATCCAAGTTGTGAGATCTCCATAGGGAAACGAGTTAATAAATTTGGTAAAATTTAAAAACACAAACTTTCTTCCATTATATAATTAACGAAAATAAATGTATTGCCATAACGTCACTGGTCTCTGCAAAGAAATGTACTTGTGGGAGGGATAAAAGTCCGACATGCTTCCGTAATTAAAACGACAATACAAAATGATTGTTATACACCCATGTTACACAGCATAGGCCGAACAATGTTATATTTTCAATAGCAACCATAATCGATTACCAAGAATTTCATTCGACACAAATAACCATATACATAACAACATCACCATTAAAATCATACATATGAACGAGACCAGATATAACAGTGGTTCACCCGCTATCCGAGCTACGTCCACAAAGATAATATGCCACATTATGTATTATTCATTCCGAATAGTGAGGGTTACAATCTGCAACTCCTTGTTGCTATTGCTCTCTTACATTGTGAGAGTTTTTCCACAGTATTCGGCGATGAACCTAACTTGCATAATTATAGAGGAATTTCTCTATATGTACAATGCTGGCTTTTCTTCCTGATGTGATAAAAGAAAATAGCCTTCAATAACCAGTAACTGCGATTTCACAATAGATAACAATAATAAAACTGGAAACTATACTTCACAACATTTCACCGAGGATCTGCTGAAGTAAACTCTAATCAAATAAAAATCATGAAGCAGAAGAGATACCTCCCGATCCAACAAGGAGGAAAAATGCTATCCTCACAACCGTTATCCTCTAACTGAAGATAAAAATATGTTATGTAGATAATCCTTCATTATACATAATTAAACTATGTCGAAAAGATGCACAGTTCTTCGTGATACAACAGTAGAAAAGCACAGATTTCTATTTCTAAACGCAGCATTGCGCATCTGGAAATACTTTGCTAAACGCCAATCATTGATCAAATCTAATGTAAATGAGATCAGTTGCATTGGTGATGTCTTCTTTACTTGCAGTGACAACTTAGTGTAACTAATCACCGCATAAACTGGAGCGTAACGTTAATTAAAGAGATTTGGCTGCGTTGGCGATACCCTATTTACTTGCAATTCCAACATAATGCAATTAATTCACAGATTTAAAACCGGAATGTAACCTCAATTAATGAGATTGCCTCCCCGTTGATCATCTCTACTATTTAGATATGTCCTGTCCCTAAAATAAATCTTGGCAACATAAGAATACAGGGATTGGTTCATACAGAGCTCTAGCAGAAATCTACCATTCACAGGAGAGAAAAAGATACAGCCCTAGTCGAGTAAGGAACAACCCTCTCCGATGTGCATCCGACAGAAGTTAGAATGTGTAACACTTGCTGATCCCTATGGCATATAACCAGAGATCGCATTTTTAAGTAAATGCAGAGATCGCATAGCATAAGCTGAGTGGAACTGCTAACTATGCAATCAAACAAAATGGCGTAACTATTTCACACAAACAGGAGCCAGAATATAGAATCATTACACAGAGGGAAAATACTTGGGATTTTAGTTGGCACAATTACAATACAGAGAGTTTAAACATTTCCTTTCAACATCTAGAGATCCTTCAGAAAATACGATCTTCACTTTCAACATACAGGGATTCGATAATAAAGAGATCCTTCAGAAAAATACGATCTTCACTTTCAACATACAGGGATTCGATAATATAGAGATCCTTCAGAAAAATACGATCTTCACTTTCAACGTACAGGGATTCGATAATAAAGAGATCCTTCAGAAAAATACGATCTTCACTTTCAACATACAGGGATTCGATAATATAGAGATTCTTCAGAAAAATACGATCTTCACTTTCAACATACAGGGATTCGATAATAAAGAGATCCTTCAGAAAAATACAATCTTCACTTTCAACATACAGGGATTCGATAATATAGAGATCCTTCAGAAAAATACGATCTTCACTTTCAACATACAGGGATTCGATAATAAAGAGATCCTTCAGAAAAATACGATCTTCACTTTCAACATACAGGGATTTGATAATAAAGAATCCTGAAGATTACGCTGGGAATTTAATGAACTACGTTTCTTCACAGACAACAGTTTTATGTAAAAAGTATAAAAATTCTTATATCTCTAAAATCATTCAAAGGAGATCAAACTTCATTTTGGGGAGAAATCCATCTCCATTTTTTGCATAGCAAAGAAACGTAAAAATGTTGGAAACCCTACAAGAAGACAGATCTCATAGGTATCTATCGGGTTTCGTGGTACATACACTCAGACAGAGACTACAAAAAAAAACAATCGCAGTGTTGAAACATATATGTATACAGAAATAAGCTATTGGCAACATCAAACGCACATAGATCCCCAGTATGCCATTAATAATGATTTGGGCGTGGGTCGATTCTCCATAGAGATCGTCCATCAAAGTTTTATGATCACAATGTGCAATTAAATAAATAAAAGGCACCCCTGTGTGTGTGGGTCGAATTTTCAATAGAGGTTTCCCTTCATAAAGCAACAACTAAAAAATATACCTGTGTGGGTCGATCCTCGGCCGAGATCCTTCCTAGCGATGACAACATTCAAAGACTGAGATCCCTCCTCAAGTCAATGGAGGCCCTCTCCTTTATCCAGTTACATAGATCTTAAATTTCGAATTCTCTCAAAACAATGCAGAGAAAAATACCCTCCCGGAGGATGAGATCCAGCATCACGTCTATCGGGTAATTCCATCCCCGAGATCCTATCCCCTCTTTGTTTACATCTCCCCCCTTAATACTACCTTCGAGGTTCCTCCCTTAACCCACATCGTTCATCCCAAAGCTCCCAGGTGGCAATTTGTTTTACCATTATAATTACCTTTTGCGTACCATTCGAGGGTCCGCCCATGATCTTCCCTCCCTACATTATAGCGCGACGGTAGTTAACTTAAACTCCATCTTTCAAAATTTTAACAATGTTCGGTGGTGAATTTAATCTACCACTCCTAAGTGATAAGCAAGGTTTTCCTCCATCATGTGTAACAAATTTTACACTAGTGAGGAGAAGATGACATAAATACCAGAAATCAAGGGGGTTGTTCCCTCACGAAACTCCCCGTGATCTAATGGGAAGAAAAAGATCCAAAAATCAAGGATCGTGTCCCCCACTAAGAAGGGACAACCAAAACTATGGTGATCTCCGATGATTTTTCTTTTTAATTCCATAAATCGATATAGGAAAGGTGAAGCTCTCCTCATAATGAGGCTATTTCATAATAATAAACCAAGTGGATTCTAAAAGAAAGGTTTTCAACTTTTAATAATAGCTACACGTCTTCTCCCATAAATTAGAGTGGTATGTTCCCCTTTAAAAGAAAAGTTATATAATAGTTCCAAGGCTCTATTACGGTGTATAGACCTCCCTTCATTATCCATTCCAAAATAGCCTATATTATGTCGATACATATATATATATAATCTTAGTATAATATATGTGTCATGCTTATTAACACAATATACAAAGGTAAGTTTTTCTTTTGCATCATTTCCCATCTTTCTCTCCTCTCCTTAGTGATTCACTTGCTCATCGTTATTTAGCTGTTCCCTTATAAGTTACGACTTACAACAACCTAAGAACAGAAATAACGATACTTTCAAGATCCACTGGTAGGGCTTTGGCCTTGAGCTCCTCACCAGGGCCTCATACATAGTTCACAATATACATTTACAATTCTAATAGGGATACAAGGAGGGATATTACATCCTCCTCCCCTTTAAAAATAACACCGTCCTCGGTGTTCATACTTTTTAGTAGTTCGCTAGCTTCTTCATCTCTATTTTGACCCTTTCTGGCCTTTCAAGAATTTCTCGCAAGTCGTTATGGATCACACCTGAGTTTTCGACTACAACACCGGGTTTCAAGGAAAACGAAAAATAATAATAAAACTTTATCATCAAGTTCATAATCAAACTCAGAAACATAAATCATGAGTTCTTTATTGCACATATCACTTGCAATATTTAGAATAGATTCAGCGCTCCATGATTGTATACTGTTTGACAAAATCAACAAACAGCATTCACTTGCTCCAGGAAATTCTTTCCTAACACCTTAGTGCTCACGCAGCAATCCTTTCTCTCATGCCTTGCCTAACAACTTAGTGCTCACGCAGCAAACATTTCTCTCATGTTTTTCCTAACACCTTAGTGTTCACACAGCAAACATTTCTTTCATGTCTTTCCTAACACCTTAGTGCTCACGCAGCAAACATTTCTTTCATGCATACTAACCAGCGTCCTGCCTCCCACATATACATTTTCTTATAGCTTGCCTAGGTCTTACAGCCAGCCGATTCTCCGAGAATCCTAGTGGCTGTTCAATCCCTGATTTTTGGGAGTATTTCAATGCCATTACAACACTCTTTACACAACTCCCCTCAAGCCTTCTCGCTTGAGTCCCGGAATTTATTTTCCCCAAGTCCCCTTGCTTGAGTCTAGAAAGATCTCTTTCAATTTAATCAATTTATTTCGTCACATTACATTCTGTACCCATACGATTACTCTGACCAATCTGGGTCGAGTTTCCTGATTAAAAATATATCAAAAATTTAAAAGAATCTGTAACAGTTGTGATGTGGATCTTAAATCCTCACCCCCTTATATTACCATGCATATATTTATGCTCTTGCATTTTCACAAGCTTCACAGAAATTTCACCATCTGCCAAATTCCATTTGTTAGTATCACTTTATATACAAAATCAAATATTGTAAGAAGATCCCTTCCTTAAACAGAAATCATCTTTCTTAATAAAATATCCATCTGTAATAATCTAAGATGTCATTTCCTACTACACATAATGCTTTGAACACGATATAACATTCTTTCTATGATGATCCATGGACATTATGATCATTTAACCTCGAATGTTAGCTTTCACCATTTCAACACATTTCCTATTTTTAGTTATACAACCCTTTTGTATACCCTAACATCATATAGAGATAACCAATTGTCTAAAACAAACTTACATACCTTATACAGATAACCATGTACCTTTGTAAAGGCGACTGCATAGCTCACCTTCATCTGCCGAGGTTCCAGTTTACTTGTATCATTACGTATTAGTATTATACCTGAATCGATATATATATCCCGCATTTACCCATTGATGGGTGTCAGGCAGTGATGTGTGGGAAAATAACATTTGCTCGACCACAACATTCAAAGTGTTAGTCGTGTAAAGGTAATTAAATCATAAGAACAATCGTATATACAACATATGTTCAAACATCATTTTTACTTGTTTCATAAAAGCTTATACCTTGATTACTGTCTTAAAGATCGCTTCCGATCTACCCTGCAAATTCCATGTCATCAATGTTTTCCTTAACACATAATAAATAAAAACAGTCATTCTTTATGGCAACATAAGGACGTCAGAAGATTACAGCATCCTACTAACCTGTATTTATTTCATGTTGGTTCTAGGTTTCCAATAATCTATCCCTTAACAAAATAATCAATTTGAGAAAACATATAGTTGTACATGGATAGTAAGTCATCATGAATATTGAGCAAATAAAAGTATCACTATTACTCATTGTTTCCCACGTCTATCTTAGTAGAAATTTCTGAAATAAGAGGTATATATAAAAGGTACTCATGCATTCTCATATTAACTGATTAATATTCACATGTATATGTAATTATAACCATTTTCCTTTTGTTGCACTTATATGTAAGGGTACGAGCATGCTTCAATGTCACAAAAATCGTATTATAATTACTTATCCTATACAATTACATACTAGAATGAAATTGATTAGCAAGGAGACTATTAACCATTTTTCTCCTTTGTAATCTCACAATTTCCTAGTCATAGAAAACTTCACACCCATTAAAGTTAATTTCTTTGTTTAAAAGAAACCACCTAGTCTAGCCAAACTATACTTTTTATGGAATAAAACAACAACTTAACATCACATAATTCTGCTTCCCTCATAACTAGAAATATTAAATTCACAATGACTCCTCAGGTCAACCTCATTATAAATTTATAAACCTTCTTATTTAAGGTAACTCATATGTAAACGGAACTTGATCGTTTCTTAAATAGATCAAACCCCAAGACTGACCCAAACTATCAAATCTTTAATGGACCTTTTAACATAAAGACTTACTTTGATTTGAACTTAATGGATCTTTTAACAGATCTAAGTTGCTTACATTTCCCATCTAAATTTCATATTTGGAAATCTAGACTATTGGTCAATCAAGTTTACTTACTTATCTAAGGTCAACCAAATTAGGAGACTTCCTTAGCCTATAAACTTCACTGTGAAATAGCTAGGATAACTTCCAATACGTGCTTTTACTCTACTTACAAGTACCCATTTCATAAGGACTTAACTCCAATAATCTAACTAATTAAAAGAGTACTTTCTTGTCATTCAATGAAACTAATTGTAAAGGGTGAGGAGATATTCATCGTCTAGTGTTATCCATAGGAGATCATTCAAATGAACTTATGTAATTTTCACAAATAGATACTCTAATTATAACTTTTTAGTAAACTCGTACGTACTTAGTTGCAATTTCAAGAAGTTTTGTCGCTTACCTCTTGACGATTCTTTGGAAGTGAACATTTTATTCTTGGCTTATAGAATGCAGCTCCTTTTCTAGTCCGACCAACTTGTATTTGTTCTTCTCCAATTGAGCTCAATAAGCCCAAGTGTTTGCAACCTATGCTCTAGCGGAAGAAACTTGAAGTCGAGCTTGGAGATTCGTTTTCCCCTCCTCCAGTACAATCCATGCATCCAAAATGAAACACAAATAATTGATTAGTCAAATTAACAACCTTCATACTTACTTATCGCATGTTGAGCTCATTAGGCCCTAGTGTTGTAACCTAATGCTCTGATACCATATGTGAGATCTCCATAGGGAAACGAGTTAATAAATTTGGTAAAATTTAAAAACACAAACTTTCTTCCATTATATAATTAACGAAAATAAATGTATTGCCATAACATCACTGGTCTCTGCAAAGAAATGTACTTGTGGGAGGGATAAAAGTCCGACATGCTTCCGTAATTAAAACGACAATACAAAATGATTGTTATACACCCATGTTACACAGCATAGGCCGAACAATGTTATATTTTACATAGCAACCATAATCGATTACCAAGAATTTCATTCGACACAAATAACCATATACATAACAACATAACCATTAAAATCATACATATGAACGAGACCAGATATAACCGTGGTTCACCCACTATACGGGCTACGTCCACAAAGAGAATATGCCACATTATGTATTATTCATTCCGAATAGTGAGGGTTACAATCTGCAACTCCTTGTTGCTATTGCTCTCTTACATTGTGAGAGTTTTTCCACAGTATTCAGCGATGAACCTAACTTGCATAATTATAGAGGAATTTATCTATATGTACAATGCTGGCTTTTCTTCCTAATGTGATAAAAGAAAACAGCCTTCAATAACCAGTAACTGCGAATTCACAATAGATAACAATAATAAAACTGGAAACTATACTTCACAACATTTCACCGAGGATCTGCTGAAGTAAACTCTAATCAAATAAAAATCATGAAGCAGAAGAGATACCTCCCGATCCAACAAGGAGGAAAAATGCTATCCTCACAACCGTTATCCTCTAACTGAAGATAAAAATATGTTATGTAGATAATCCTTCATTATACAGAATTAAACTATGTCGAAAAGATGCACAGTTCTTCGTGATACAACAGTAGAAAAGCACAGATTTCTATTTCTAAACACAGCATTGCGCATCTGTAAATACTTTGCTAAACGCCAATCATTGATCAAATCTAATGTAAATGAGATCGGCTGCGTTGGTGATGTCTTCTTTACTTGCAGTGACAACTTAGTGTAACTAATCACCGCATAAACTGGAACGTAACGTTAATTAAAGAGATTTGGCTGCGTTGGCGATACCCTATTTACTTGCAATTCAAACATAATGCAATTAATTCACAGATTTAAAACCGGAATGTAACCTCAATTAATGAGATTGCCTCCCCGTTGATCATCTCTACTGTTTAGATATGTCCTGTCCCTAAAATAAATCTTGGCAACATAAGAAGACAGGAATTGGTTCATACAGAGCTCTAGCAGAAATCTACCATTCACAGGAGAGAAAAAGATACAGCCCTAGTCGAGTAAGGAACAACCCTCTCCGATGTGCATCTGACAGAAGTTAGAATGTGTAACACTTGCTGATCCCTATGGCATATAACCAGAGATCGCATTTTTAAGTAAATGCAGAGATCGCATAGCGTAAGCTGAGTGGAACCGCTAACTATGCAATCAAACAAAATGGCGTAACTGTTTCACACAGACGGGAGCCAGAATATAGAATCATTACACAGAGGGAAAATACTTGGGATTTTAGTTGGCACAATTACAATACAGAGAGTTTAAACATTTCCTTTCAACATCTAGAGATCCTTCAAAAAATACGATCTTCACTTTCAACATACAGGGATTCGATAATAAAGAGATCCTTCAGAAAAATACGATCTTCACTTTCAACATACAGGGATTCGATAATATAGAGATCCTTCAGAAAAATACGATCTTCACTTTCAACATACAGGTATTCGATAATAAAGAGATCCTTCAGAAAAATACGATCTTCACTTTCAACATACAGGGATTCGATAATATAGAGATCCTTCAGAAAAATACGATCTTCACTTTCAACATACAGGGATTCGATAATAAAGAGATCCTTCAGAAAAATACGATCTTCACTTTCAACATACAGCGATTCGATAATATAGAGATCCTTCAGAAAAATACGATCTTCACTTTCAACATATAGGGATTCGATAATAAAGAGATCCTTCAGAAAAATATGATCTTCAGTTTCAACATACAGGGATTCGATAATAAAGAATCCTGAAGATTACGCTGGGAATTTAATGAACTAAGTTTCTTCACAGACAACAGTTTTATGTAAAAACTATAAAAGTTCTTATATCTCTAAAATCATTCAAAGGAGATCAGACTTCATTTTGGGGAGAAATCCGTCTCCATTTTTTGCATAGCAAAGAAACGTAAAAATGTTGGACACCCTACAAGAAGACAGATCTCATAGGTATCTATCGGGTTTCGTGGTACATACACTAAGACAGAGACTACAAATAAAAACAATCGCAGTGTTGAAACATATATGTATACAGAAATAAGCTACTGGCAACATCAAACGCACATAGATCCCCAGTATGCCATTAATAATGATTTGGGCGTGGGTCGATTCTCCATAGAGATCGTCCATTAGAGTTTTATGATCACAATGTGCAATTAAATAAATAAAAGGCACCCCTGTGTGTGTGGGTCGAATTTTCAATAGAGGTTTCCCTTCATAAAGCAACAACTAAAAAATATACCTGTGTGGGTTGATCCTCGGCCGAGATCCTTCCGAGCGATGACAACATTCAAAGACTGCAATCCCTCCTCAAGTCGATGGAGGCCCTCTCCTTTATGCAGTTACATAGATCTTAAATTTCGAATTCTCTCAAAACAATGCAGAGAAAAATCCCCTCTCGGAGGATGAAATCCAGCATCACGTCTATCGGGTAATTCCATCCCCGAGATCCTGTCCCCTCTTTGTTTACATCTCCCCCCTTAATACTACCTTCGAGGTTCCTCCCTTAACCCACATCGTTCATCCCAAAGCTCCCAGGTGGCAGTTTGTTTTACCATTATAATTACCTTTTGCGTACCATTCGAGGGTCCGCCCATGATCTTCCCTCCCTACATTATAGCGCGACGGTAGTTAACTTAAACTCCATATTTCAAAATGTTAACAATGTTAGGTGGTGAATTTAATCTACCACTCCTAAGTGATAAGCAAGGTTTTCCTCCATCATGCGTAACAAATTTTACACTAGTGAGGAGAAGTTGACATAAATACCAGAAATCAAGGGGGTTGTTCCCTCACGAAACTCCCCGTGATCTAATGGGAAGAAAAAGATCCAAAAATCAAGGATCGTGTCCCCCACTAAGAAGGGACAACCAAAACTATGGTGATCTCCAATGATTTTTCTTTTTAATTCCATAAATCGATATAGGAAAGGTGAAGCTCTCCTCATAATGAGGCTATTTCATAATAATAAACCAAGTGGATTCTAAAAGAAAGGTTTTCAACTTTTAATAATAGCTACACGTCTTCTCCCATAAATTAGAGTGGTATGTTCCCCTTTAAAAGAAAAGTTATATAATAGTTCCAAGGCTCTATTACGGTGTATAGACCTCCCTTCATTATCCATTCCAAAATAGCCTATATTATGTCGATACATATATATATATAATCTTAGTATAATATATGTGTCATGCTTATTAAAACAATATACAAAGGTAAGTTTTTCTTTTGCATCATTTCCCATCTTTCGCTCCTCTCCTTAGTGATTCACTTGCTCATCGTTATTTAGCTGTTCCCTTACAAGTTACGACTTACAACAACCTAAGAACAGAAATAACGATACTTTCAAGATCCACTGGTAGGGCTTTGGCCTTGAGCTCCTCACCAGGGCCTCATACATAGTTCACAATATACATTTACAATTCTAATAGGGATACAAAGAGGGATATTACATACTCCTCCCCTTTAAAAATAACACCGTCCTCGGTGTTCATACTTTTTAGCAGTTCGCTTGCTTCGTCATCTCTATTTTGACCCTTTATGGCCTTTCAAGAATTTCTCGCAAGTCGTTATGGATCACACCTGAGTTTTCGACTACAACACCGGGTTTCAAGGAAAACGAAAAATAATAATAAAACTTTATCATCAACTTCATAATCAAACTCAGAAACATAAATCATGAGTTCTTTATTGCACATATCACTCGCAATATTTAGAATAGATTCAGCGCTCCATGATTGTATACTGTTTGACAAAATCAACAAACAGCATTCACTTGCTCCAGGAAATTCTTGCCTAACACCTTAGTGCTCACACAGCAATCCTTTCTCTCATGCCTTGCCTAACAACTTAGTGCTCACGCATCAAACATTTCTCTCATGTTTTTCCTAACACCTTAGTGTTCACACAGCAAACATTTCTTTCATGTCTTTCCTAACACCTTAGTGCTCACGCAGCAAACATTTCTTTCATGCATACTAAGCAACGTCCTGCCTCCCACATATACATTTTCTTATAGCTTGCCTAGGTCTTACAGCCAGCCGATTCTCCGAGAATCCTAGTGGCTGTTAAAACCCTGATTTTTGGGAGTATTTCAATGCCATTACTACACTCTTTACACAACTCCCCTCAAGCCTTCTCGCTTGAGTCCCGGAATTTATTTTCCCCAAGTCGCCTTGCTTGAGTCTAGAAAGATCTCTTTCAATTTAATCAATTTATTTCGTCACATTACATTCTGTACCCATACGATTACTCTGACCAATCTGGGTCGAGTTTCCTGATTAAAAATATATCAAAAATTTAAAAGAATCTGTAACAGTTGTGATGTGGATCTTAAATCCTCAACCCCTTATATTACCATGCATATATTTATGCTCTTGCATTTTCACAAGCTTCACAGAAATTTGACCATCTGCCAAATTCCATTTGTTAGTATCACTTTATATACAAAATCAAATATTGTAAGAAGATCCCTTCCTTAAACAAAAATCATCTTTCTTAATAAAATATCCATCTGTAATAATCTAAGATGTCATTTCCTACTACACATAACTAGCTTATAAGATTACATAATGCTTTGAACACGATATAACATTCTTTCTATCATGATCCATGGACATTATGATCATTTAACCTCGAATGTTAGCTTTCACCATTTCAACACATTTCCTATTTTTAGTTATACAACCCTTTTGTATACCCTAACATCATATATAGATAACCAATTGTCTAAAACAAACTTACATACCTTATACAGATAACCATGTACCTTTCTAAAGGCGACCGCATAGCTCACCTTCATCTGCCGAGGTTCCAGTTTACTTGTATCATCACGTATTAGTATTATACCTGAATCGATATATATATCCCACATTTACCCATTGATGGGTGTCAGGCAGTGATGTGTGGGAAAATAACATTTGCTCGACCACAACATTCAAAGTGTTAGTCGTGTAAAGGTAATTAAATCATAAGAACAATCGTATATACAACATATGTTCAAACATCATTTTTACTTGTTTCATAAAAGCTTATACCTTGATTACTGTCTCAAAGATCGCTTCCGATCTGCCCTGCAAATTCCATGTCATCAATGTTTTCCTTAACACATAATAAATAAAAACAGTCATTCTTTGTGGCAACATAAGGACGTCAAAAGATTACAGCATCCTACTAACCTGTATTTATTTCATGTTGGTTCTAGGTTTCCAATAATCTATCCCTTAACAAAATAATCAATTTGAGAAAACATATAGTTGTACATGGATAGTAAGTCATCATGAATATTGAGCAAATAAAAGTATCACTATTACTTATTGTTTCCCACGTCTATCTTAGTAGAAATTTCTGAAATAAGAGGTATATATAAAAGGTACTCATGCATTCTCATATTAACTGATTAATATTCACATGTATATGTAATTATAACCATTTTCCTTTTGTTGCACTTATATGTAAGGGTACGAGCATGCTTCAATGTCACAAAAATTGTATTATGATTACTTATCCTATACAATTACATACTAGAATGAAATTGATTAGCAAGGAGACTATTAACCATTTTTCTCCTTTGTAATCTCACAATTTCCTAGTCATAGAAAACTTCACACCCATTAAAGTTAATTTCTTTGTTTAAAAGAAACCACCTAGTCTAGCCAAACTATACTTTTTATGGAATAAAACAACAACTTAACATCACATAATTATGCTTCCCTCATAACTAGAAATATTAAATTCACAATGACTCCTCAGGTCAACCTCATTATAAATTTATAAACTTTCTTATTTAAGGTAACTCATATGTAAACGGAACTTGATCGTTTCTTACATACATCAAACCCCAAGACTGACCCAAACTATCAAATCTTTAATGGACCTTTTAACATAAAAGACTTACTTTGATCTGAACTTAATGGATCTTTTAACAGATCTAAGTTGCTTACATTTCCCATCTAAATTTCATATTTGGAAATCTAAACTATTGGTCAATCAAGATTACTTAGTTATCTAAGGCCAACCAAATTAGGAGACTTCCTTAGCCTATAAACTTCACTGTGAAATAGCTAGGATAACTTCCAATACGTGCTTTTACTCTACTTACAAGTACCCATTTCATAAGGACTTAACTCCAATAATCTAACTAATTAAAAGAGTACTTTCTTGTCATTCAATGAAACTAATTGTAAAGGGTGAGGAGATATTCATCGTCTAGTGTTATCCATAGGAGATCATTCAAATGAACTTATGTAATGTTCACAAATAGATACTCTAATTATAACTTTTCAGTAAACTCGTACGTACTTACTTGCAATTTCAAGAAGTTTTGTCGCTTACCTCTTGACGATTCTTTGGAAGTGAACATTTTATTCTTGGCTTATAGAATGCAGCTCCTTTTCTAGTCCGACCAACTTGTATTTGTTCTTCTCCAATTGAGCTCAATAAGCCCAAGTGTTTGCAACCTATGCTCTAGCGGAAGAAACTTGAAGTCGAGCTTGGAGATTCGTTTTCCACTCCTCCAGTACAATCCATGCATCCAAAATGAAACACAAATAATTGATTAGTCAAATTAACAACCTTCATACTTACTTATCGCATGTTGAGCTCATTAGGCCCTAGTGTTGTAACCTAATGCTCCGATACCATATGTGAGATCTCCATAGGGAAACGAGTTAATAAATTTGGTAAAATTTAAAAACACAAACTTTCTTCCATTATATAATTAACGAAAATAAATGTATTGCCATAACGTCACTGGTCTCTGCAAAGAAATGTACTTGTGGGAGGGATAAAAGTCCGACATGCTTCCGTAATTAAAACGACAATACAAAATGATTGTTATACATCCATGTTACACAGCATAGGCCGAACAATGTTATATTTTAAATAGCAACTATAATCGATTACCAAGAATTTCATTCGACACAAATAACCATATACATAACAACATCACCATTAAAATCATACATATGAACGAGACCAGATATAACCGTGGTTCACCCGCTATCCGGGCTACGTCCACAAAGAGAATATGCCACATTATGTATTATTCATTCCGAATAGTGAGGGTTACAATCTGCAACTCCTTGTTGCTATTGCTCTCTTACATTGTGAGAGTTTTTCCACAGTATTCGGCGATGAACCTAACTTGCATAATTATAGAGGAATTTCTCTATATGTACAATGCTGGCTTTTCTTCCTAATGTGATAAAAGAAAAAAGCCTTCAATAACCAGTAACTGCGATTTCACAATAGATAACAATAATAAAACTGGAAACTATACTTCACAACATTTCACCGAGGATCTGCTGAAGTAAACTCTAATCAAATAAAAATCATGAAGCAAAAGAGATACCTCCCGATCCAACAAGGAAGAAAAATGCTATCCTCACAACCGTTATCCTCTAACTGAATATAAAAATATGTTATGTAGATAATCCTTCATTATACAGAATTAAACTATGTCGAAAAGATGCACAGTTCTTCGTGATACAACAGTAGAAAAGCACAGATTTCTATTTCTAAATGCAGCATTGCGCATCTGGAAATACTTTGCTAAACGCCAATCATTGATCAAATCTAATGTAAATGAGATCGGCTGCGTTGGTGATGTCTTCTTTACTTGCAGTGACAACTTAGTGTAACTAATCACCGCATAAACTGGAACGTAACATTAATTAAAGAGATTTGGCTGCGTTGGCGATACCCTATTTACTTGCAATTCCAACATAATGCAATTAATTCAGAGATTTAAAACCGGAATGTAACCTCAATTAATGAGATTGCCTCCCCGTTGATCATCACTACTGTTTAGATATGTCCTGTCCCTAAAATAAATCTTGGCAACATAAGAATACAGGGATTGGTTCATACAGAGCTCTAGCAGAAATCTACCATTCACAGGAGAGAAAAAGATACATCCCTAGTCGAGTAAGGAACAACCCTCTCCGATGTGCATCCGACAGAAATTAGAATGTGTAACACTCGCTGATCCCTATGGCATATAACCAGATATCGCATTTTTAAGTAAATGCAGAGATCGCATAGCATAAGCTGAGTGGAACCACTAACTATGCAATCAAACAAAATGGCATAACTATTTCACACAGACAGGAGCCAGAATATAGAATCATTACACAGAGGGAAAATACTTGGGATTTTAGTTGGCACAATTACAATACAGAGAGTTTAAACATTTCCTTTCAACATCTAGAGATCCTTCAGAAAATACGATCTTCACTTTCAACATACAGGGATTCGATAATAAAGAGATCCTTCAGAAAAATACGATCTTCACTTTCAACATACAGGGATTCGATAATATAGAGATCCTTCAGAAAAATACGATCTTCACTTTCAACATACAGGGATTCGATAATAAAGAGATCCTTCAGAAAAATACGATCTTCACTTTCAACATACAGGGATTCGATAATATAGAGATCCTTCAGAAAAATACGATCTTCACTTTCAACATACAGGGATTCGATAATAAAGAGATCCTTCAGAAAAATACGATCTTCACTTTCAACATACAGGGATTCGATAATAAAGAATCCTAAAGATTACGCTGGGAATTTAATGAACTAAGTTTCTTCACAGACAACAGTTTTATGTAAAAACTATAAAAATTCTTATATCTCTAAAATCATTCAAAGGAGATCAAACTTCATTTTGGGGAGAAATCCGTCTCCATTTTTTGCATAGCAAAGAAACGTAAAAATGTTGGAAACCCTACAAGAAGACATATCTCATAGGTATCTATCGGGTTTCGTGGTACATACACTCAGACAGAGACTACAAAAAAAACAATCGCAGTGTTGAAACATATATGTATACAGAAATAAGCTACTGGCAACATCAAACGCACATAGATCCCCAGTATGCCATTAATAATGATTTGGGCGTGGGTCGATTCTCCATAGAGATCGTCCATCAGAGTTTTATGATCACAATGTGCAATTAAATAAATAAAAGGCACCCCTGTGTGTGTGGGTCGAATTTTCAATAGAGGTTTCCCTTCATAAAGCAACAACTAAAAAATATACCTGTGTGGGTCGATCCTCGGCCGAGATCCTTCCGAGCGATGACAACATTCAAAGACTGCGATCCCTCCTCAAGTCGATGGAGGCCCTCTCCTTTATGCAGTTACATAGATCTTAAATTTCGAATTCTCTCAAAACAATGCAGAGAAAAATCCCCTCCTAGAGGATGAGATCAAGCATCACGTCTATCGGGTAATTACATCCCCAAGATCCTGTCCCCTCTTTGTTTACATCTCCCCCCTTAATACTACCTTCGGGGTTCCTCCCTTAACCCACATCGTTCATCCCAAAGCTCCCAGGTGGCAATTTTTTTTACCATTATAATTACCTTTTGCGTACCCTTCGAGGGTCCGCCCATGATCTTCCCTCCCTACATTATAGCGCGACGATAGTTAACTTAAACTCCATCTTTCAAAATGTTAACAATGTTCGGTGGTGAATTTAATCTACCACTCCTAAGTGATAAGCAATGTTTTCCTCCATCATGCGTAACAAATTTTACACTAGTGAGGAGAAGATGACATAAATACCAGAAATCAAGGGGGTTGTTCCCTCACGAAACTCCCCGTGATCTAATGGGAAGAAAAAGATCCAAAAATCAAGGATCGTGTCCCCCACTAAGAAGGGACAACCAAAACTATGGTGATCTTCAATGATTTTTCTTTTTAATTCCATAAATCGATATAGGAAAGCTGAAGCTCTCCTCATAATGAGGCTATTTCATAATAATAAACCAAGTGGATTCTAAAAGAAAGGTTTTCAACTTTTAATAATAGCTACACGTCTTCTCCCATAAATTAGAGTGGTATGTTCCCCTTTAAAAGAAAAGTTATATAATAGTTCCAAGGCTCTATTACGGTGTATAGACCTCCCTTCATTATCCATTCCAAAATAGCCTATATTATGTCGATACATATATATATATAATCTTAGTATAATATATGTGTCATGCTTATTAACACAATATACAAAGGTAAGTTTTTCTTTTGCATCATTTCCCATCTTTCGCTCCTCTCCTTAGTGATTCACTTGCTCATCGTTATTTAGCTGTTCCCTTATAAGTTACGACTTACAACAACCTAAGAAACAGAAATAACGATACTTTCAAGATCCACATGTAGGGCTTTGGCCTTGAGCTCCTCACCAGGGCCTCATACATAGTTCACAATATACATTTACAATTCTAATAGGGATACAAGGAGGGATATTACATCCTCCTCCCCTTTAAAAATAACACCGTACTCGGTGTTCATACTTTTTAGCAGTTCGCTTGCTTCATCATCTCTATTTTGACCCTTTCTGGCCTTTCAATAATTTCTCGCAAGTCGTTATGGATCACACCTGAGTTTTTGACTACAACACCGGGTTTCAAGGAAAACGAAAAATAATAATAAAACTTTATCATCAACTTCATAATAAAAATCAGAAACATAAATCATGAGTTCTTTATTGCTCATATCACTTGCAATATTTAGAATAGATTCAGCGCTCCATGATTGTATACTGTTTGACAAAATCAACAAACAGCATTCACTTGCTCCAGGAAATTCTTGCCTAACACCTTAGTGCTCACACAGCAATCCTTTCTCTCATGCCTTTCCTAACAACTTAGTGCTCACGCAGCAAACATTTCTCTCATGTTTTGCCTAACACCTTAGTGTTCACACAGCAAACATTTCTTTCATGTCTTACCTAACACCTTAGTGCTCACGCAGCAAACATTTCTTTCATGCATACTAACCAGCGTCCTGCCTCCCACATATACATTTTCTTATAGCTTGCCTAGGTCTTACAGCCAGCCGATTCTCCAAGAATCCTAGTGGCTATTCAATCCCTGATTTTTGGGAGTATTTCAATGCCATTACAACACTCTTTACACAACTCCCCTCAAGCCTTCTCGCTTGAGTCCCGGAATTTATTTTCCCCAAGTCGCCTTGCTTGAGTCTAGAAAGATCTCTTTCAATTTAATCAATTTATTTCGTCACATTACATTCTGTACCCATACGATTACTCTGACCAATCTGGGTCGAGTTTCCTGATTAAAAATATATCAAAAATTTAAAAGAATCTGTAACAGTTGTGATGTGGATCTTAAATCCTCACCCCCTTATATTACCATGCATATATTTATGCTCTTGCATTTTCACAAGCTTCACAGAAATTTCACCATCTGCCAAATTCCATTTGTTAGTATCACTTTATATACAAAATCAAATATTGTAAGAAGATCCCTTCCTTAAACAGAAATCATCTTTCTTAATAAAATATCCATCTGTAATAATCTAAGATGTCATTTCCTACTACACATAACTAGCTTATAATATTACATAATGCTTTGAACACGATATAACATTCTTTCTATGATGATCCATGGACATTATGATCATTTAACCTCGAATGTTAGCTTTCACCATTTCAACACATTTCCTATTTTTAGTTATACAACCCTTTTGTATACCCTAACATCATATAGAGATAACCAATTGTCTAAAACAAACTTACATACCTTATACAGATAACCATGTACCTTTGTAAAGGCGACCGCATAGCTCACCTTCATCTGCCGAGGTTCCAGTTTACTTGTATCATCACGTATTAGTATTATACCTGAATTGATATATATATCCCACATTTACCCATTGATGGGTGTCAGGCAGTGATGTGTGGGAAAATAACATTTGCTCGACCACAACATTCAAAGTGTTAGTCGTGTAAAGGTAATTAAATCATAAGAACAATCGTATATACAACATATGTTCAAACATCATTTTTACTTGTTTCATAAAAGCTTATACCTTGATTACTGTCTCAAAGATCGCTTCCGATCTACCCTGCAAATTCCATGTCATCAATGTTTTCCTTAACACATAATAAATAAAAACAGTCATTCTTTGTGGCAACATAAGGACGTCAGAATATTACAGCATCCTACTAACCTGTATTTATTTCATGTTGGTTCTAGGTTTCCAATAATCTATCCCTTAACAAAATAATCAATTTGAGAAAACATATAGTTGTACATGGATAGTAAGTCATCATGAATATTGAGCAAATAAAAGTATCACTATTACTCATTGTTTCCCACGTCTATCTTAGTAGAAATTTCTGAAATAAGAGGTATATATAAAAGGTACTCATGCATTCTCATATTAACTGATTAATATTCACATGTATATGTAATTATAACCATTTTCCTTTTGTTGCACTTATATGTAAGGGTACGAGCATGCTTCAATGTCACAAAAATCGTATTATAATTACTTATCCTATACAATTACATACTAGAATGAAATTGATTAGCAAGGAGACTATTAACCATTTTTCTCCTTTGTAATCTCACAATTTCCTAGTCATAGAAAACTTCACACCCATTAAAGTTAATTCTTCGTTTAAAAGAAACCACCTAGTCTAGCCAAACTATACTTTTTATGGAATAAAACAACAACTTAACATCACATAATTATGCTTCCCTCATAACTAGAAATATTAAATTCACAATGACTCCTCAGGTCAACCTCATTATAAATTTATAAACTTTCTTATTTAAGGTAACTCATATGTAAACGGAACTTGATCGTTTCTTACATAGATCAAAACCCAAGACTGACCCAAACTATCAAATCTTTAATGGACCTTTTAACATAAAAGACTTACTTTGATCTGAACTTAATGGATCTTTTAACAGATCTAAGTTGCTTACATTTCCCATCTAAATTTCATATTTGGAAATCTAGACTATTGGTCAATCAAGTTTACTTAGTTAACTAAGGTCAAACAAATTAGGAGACTTCCTTAGCCTATAAACTTCACTGTGAAATAGCTAGGATAACTTCCAATACGTGCTTTTACTCTACTTACAAGTACCCATTTCATAAGGACTTAACTCCAATAATCTAACTAATTAAAAGAGTACTTTCTTGTCATTCAATGAAACTAATTGTAAAGGGTGAGGAGATATTCATCGTCTAGTGTTATCCATAGGAGATCATTCAAATGAACTTATGTAATGTTCACAAATAGATACTCTAATTATAACTTTTCAGTAAACTCGTACGTACTTACTTGCAATTTCAAGAATTTTTGTCGCTTACCTCTTGACGATTCTTTGGAAGTGAAAATTTTATTCTTGGCTTATAGAATGCAACTCCTTTTCTAGTCTGACCAACCTGTATTTGTTCTTCTCCAATTGAGCTCAATAAGCCCAAGTGTTTGCAAATTGTGCTCTGGCGGAAGAAACTTGAAGTCGAGCTTGGAGATTCTTTTTCCCCTCCTCCAGTACAATCCATGCATCCAAAATGAAACACAACTAATTGATTAGTCAAATTAACAACCTTCATACTTACTTATCGCATGTTGAGCTCATTAGGCCCTAGTGTTGTAACCTAATGCTCTGATACCATATGTGAGATCTCCATAGGGAAACGAGTTAATAAATTTGGTAAAATTTAAAAACACAAACTTTCTTCCATTATATAATTAACGAAAATAAATGTATTTCCATAACGTCACTGGTCTCTGCAAAGAAATGTACTTGTGGGAGGGATAAAAGTCCGACATGCTTCCGTAATTAAAACGACAATACAAAATGATTGTTATACACCCATGTTACACAGCATAGGCCGAACAATGTTATATTTTAAATAGCAACCATAATCGATTACCAAGAATTTCATTCGACACAAATAACCATATACATAACAACATAACCATTAAAATCATACATATGAACGAGACCAGATATAACCGTGGTTCACCCACTATCCGGGCTACGTCCACAAAGAGAATATGCCACATTATGTATTATTCATTCCGAATAGTGAGGGTTACAATCTGCAACTCCTTGTTGCTATTGCTCTCTTACATTGTGAGAGTTTTTCCACAGTATTCGGCGATGAACCTAACTTGCATAATTATAGAGGAATTTATCTATATGTACAATGCTGGCTTTTCTTCCCAATGTGATAAAAGAAAACAGCCTTCAATAACCAGTAACTGCGATTTCACAATAGATAACAATAATAAAACTGGAAACTATACTTCACAACATTTCACCGAGGATCTGCTGAAGTAAACTCTAATCAAATAAAAATCATGAAGCAGAAGAGATACCTCCCGATCCAACAAGGAGGAAAAATGCTATCCTCACAACCGTTATCCTCTAACTGAAGATAAAAATATGTTATGTAGATAATCCTTCATTATACAGAATTAAACTATGTCGAAAAGATGCACAGTTCTTCGTGATACAACAGTAGAAAAGCACAGATTTCTATTTCTAAACGCAGCATTGCGCATCTGGAAATACTTTGCTAAACGCCAATCATTGATCAAATCTAATGTAAATGAGATCGGCTGCGTTGGTGATGTCTTCTTTACTTGCAGTGACAACTTAGTGTAACTAATCACCGCATAAACTGGAACGTAACGTTAATTAAAGAGATTTGGCTGCGTTGGCGATACCCTATTTACTTGCAATTCCAACATAATGCAATTAATTCATAGATTTAAAACCGGAATGTAACCTCAATTAATGATATTGCCTCCCCGTTGATCATCTCTACTGTTTAGATATGTCCTGTCCCTAAAATAAATCTTGGCAACATAAGAATACAGGGATTGGTTCATACAGAGCTCTAGCAGAAATCTACCATTCACAGGAGAGAAAAAGATACAGCCCTAGTCGAGTAAGGAACAACCCTCTCCGATGTGCATCCGACAGAAGTTAGAATGTGTAACACCTTCTGATCCCTATGGCATATAACCAAAGATCGCATTTTTAAGTAAATGCAGAGATCTCAAAGCATAAGCTGAGTGGAACCGCTAACTATGCAATCAAACAAAATGGTGTAACTGTTTCACACAGACAGGAGCTAGAATATAGAATCATTACACAGAGGGAAAATACTTGGGATTTTAGTTGGCACAATTACAATATAGAGAGTTTAAACATTTCCTTTCAACATCTAGAGATCCTTCAAAAAATACGATCTTCACTTTCAACATACAAGGATTCGATAATAAAGAGATCCTTCAAAAAAATACGATCTTCACTTTCAACATACAGGGATCCGATAATATAGAGATCCTTCAGAAAAATACGATCTTCACTTTCAACATACAAGGATCCGATAATATAGAGATCCTTCAGAAAAATACGATCTTCACTTTCAACATACAGGGATTCGATAATATAGAGATCCTTCAGAAAAATACGATCTTCACTTTCAACATACAGGGATTCGATAATATAGAGATCCTTCAGAAAAATACGATCTTCACTTTCAACATACAGGTATTCGATAATAAAGAGATCCTTCAAAAAAATACGATCTTCACTTTCAACATACAGGGATTCGATAATAAAGAAGCCTGAAGATTACGCTGGGAATTTAATGAACTACGTTTCTTCACAGACAACAGTTTTATGTAAAAACTATAAAAATTCTTATATCTCTAAAATCATTCAAAGGAGATCAGACTTCATTTTGGGGAGAAATCCATCTCCATTTTTTGCATAGCAAAGAAACGTAAAAATGTTGGAAACCCTACAAGAAGACAGATCTCATAGGTATCTATCGGGTTTCATGGTACATACACTAAGACAGAGACTACAAAAAAAAACAATCGCAGTGTTGAAACATATATGTATACAGAAATAAGCTACTGGCAACATCAAACGCACATAGATCCCCAGTATGCCATTAATAATGATTTGGGCGTGGGTCGATTCTCCATAGAGATCGTCCATCAGAGTTTTTGTAACATCACCTCACACATTCCGTCGATATTCAACTACCAATGTAACCAAGTAAGGTTTTTCACAATCCCTTTATCTCCTTCGAACGATTACATATAAGTGAACTTTATATTAGTGATATGCTTCTAAAGAAAAATCTCTTTAATAAACCCATATTGCATAGACACACTAGTTTTATTTGAGTCATTCAACACATTAATTGTAAACATGAATATATTTAAAAACAATATACCTTTCATGATCAAAACAAAGATTATCTATCACTCCTGTCTTACCCATCATCTAGTCAAGTATTGATATAACGACAACACCATCACAAAATCTTAGGACAATTTAATCAAGTAAGGACACATTAGAAAGAGACACCAAATTTCGCGTGGTTCACCCAACTCTTTGGGCTACGTCCACCAACCGTTGTTGCATCATGTAATATTTATCCAAAGAATTACATCCTGGCAACTTCATGGTTGCTCTTACGGCTTATCTCACTGAGATTATTCGTCGATGTAACTCACATCTTCACTGAGAACTTTCTCTGTATTTATTATGTCTCCACAAGCTCTGGCCTTGGTACCAAAAACCCATACCATTAGTATAGTTTATAATTACAGCCAGCATAGATATCTTACAGGTTCTACTTGCGAAAATTCATATCAAAAAGTTATCACTTAGCCGCAGTTATATACCAGCTCTACTTTCAACATTCAAAACTATAAATGGAAAAACCCCTAACATTCACGGGGATACAGAGTCGTGCATGTAACCATCATTTCCAGAAGTAATGGGAAGAATGGTCATGTCAAGCTGAAAACGGTCCTCTGTATTTAGAGTGATCGCTGAGATTGCTCAGCTTCCCATCGAACAACAATACACCGATATATGCAGAAAAACTACCCATAAATCTCAATATACAGTAAGAAAAACATTAAAGTAGATAGATCTCCACAATCTATAACTATTAATCAACCAATCCATAATAATCAATCCATGAATGAGATTGCATGGCGAAGACAGATTTCCAATTCTTCGTTCTGAACTGAGTACAAGAATTCTATAGCCAGGAAGGTAATGGAAAATACAATTGATACTAGATCCAAACATTTCTTCCCTAGAAACAGAAAGTAACTACTCTGATAAAAGATATGAGTAAGAAATTCATAAAAATCCATCTACCCAAATCGGCGGTCAAACAGAACCTTGAGAATTCTATCGACAGAATTATGGCTCAGAAATTTAAATGGAAATGATCTATTCAAATCGGCGGTTAAACAGAACACTGCGAATTCGAGATGCGTTGATCGTTGACGTATCAACACTCATAAATTTTGTAAGATCCAGATCTCGGATGAAATTAAACATAAATTGGTAAACGGAGATGCATAAGAATTCTGTCATCATGGAGGTAGCTTTAAACATCAGCATGGATAATTAGTTTTGTAAGATCCAGATCTCAGATAAAATGAAATTTAAATCGGTAAACAGAGATGTATCAAAACTCTGCGATAGTGCTGAGACGTCAGCAGTAACAGGGGTAGTTCTTCCTGTAACAGGGTAGGAACTAATGGACTAAATAAAAACTGGTGAAGCCCTAGATTTGTTCAATTAAAGCCATGGGAGTGAAATGCATAAATGGCAGGGCAGAGAGCGATCTCAAACACAGAAGAAAAGGAAATATTTGGGGCTGCCTTCGATCTCCCAAACTAAAGTCTTAAAGCTAAACTTACAGGGTCAATCTCGGTGTTTAAAGGCAGAGCAATTCATTCATTCCAGGGTTCACAGACAGGGTTGTAGCAAATCTTTTTTTTTACAAGCTCCGACCTTAAACTTTAAATCTGAAGCATAGTCATCCAACACAGAATGTGCGAACAGGACTATACAATTCGAACTATAAGATAATTAATTGTAGCAGCAACAGATTATACAGAGATCTTAGGCTGCTTCTACACGACTTCGTGGTAGAAATTAGGGGTTTACAAAACCCAATTATAAACAACAACCAAAACACAGATACAGGGCATATGCCTATATATATAAATAGATCGTTTCTTTCAGTTGCAGGCAGCGATTTGAAACCACAAATATCTATTATAACAACATATAACATAGTCGTGGCAACCAGGCGGAGATTTACAGGATTCGATCATTAGTATAAGCTTATAAAAGAAACAGAGCTCAAAGGGGATTTACTAAGCTACTTTCGACAACATATCCATATATTTTAAAAGACCTGGATCCAATCGGAAACCTTTAAAAGCATGCATATGCTAAAGACACGGAACCATTCCATATTTAGGTTTTTCTCTATCTCAGAATGCAATACCACATAGAAGTATTTCAACAGAGATAAAAAAACACGTTTTGACAGTATAAAAATATGCAGATACTAAAATCCGTAGATTCGTTCTAGGTTTACGCTTTTCCTATCTCAGACAATAATACCACGCAGGAGTATTTCGATAGGGATCAAAACACATTTTTACTATATAAAGAAAACATGCAAGTACTAAAAACAAATATCCATTCTTGAATTAGTGCACATTACAACGGATCTTTGACAGGGATAAAACAGATAAGTTTTCAACAACAACCAAAATGGGTCTCGACAAAGATCACGATAGGGTTCAACTCAGCAAGGCTCTCGATGCACAACCACCACGCTGCACATTACAATGGGTCTTGACAGAGATCAAGCAATTTTTTTTTACTCAACAAAAACAAAATGCAAATCCAGGCATAGATTGAACTCTGGTGAAATATTAGAATAAAGACACGAAATCCCCACGGATGAGTTCGGGTAGATGTCAAATACCTCACACAGAGGAGTTCTGGTTTTCGTACCAAACCTTAATCGGCGACCTCCAGACTCCTTGCGAATTGCCTCGGTCTGCTATCATTTCGCCCTCACGCCACCAGTGACCACCAACTAGTTGCAACCCCAGCTTTTTCCCCATTATTTTTCCTCCTTCCCCACAAGGGTTGGCGATACAGAATATATCAAGCAAGAACTTGAAACCAAACAGAGGTAACACGGGCGTGTTTTCTTTTTTTCCCCCAATGCAGTCAGTGGGGAGATGATTTATAACAGAAATGCTCTGAATCCCGCCAACATCACCACGCCGAGCTGCCGATGCATTCCACCACTATCCCTCCAGGCACTCGACATTTGTCAATGGAAGTAGAGTGGTAGTCTACTTCCTTGGTTACATCACCCACGAAAATCCTTTAAGAGATTACACGTCTTCAGCACTAGACATTTGGCATTTGAATAAAAACGGTCTTCTACTTCTTTGGTTTCCCTGAATCACCCATCACGATGGTAGGAGATCTCGTGCCATAATTGATAATGCACTAGTTATGTGAAGTAGTGTGCATCAATCTCTCCTCCAAGTGAAATTGTTGCAAAATGGGAAATCCATTCACTCTCATGAGTTGTATTTGAGGAAGAAGTCCCATCGTTACCATTATCAAACCTTAAAAACCAATATTATAGCATGGCAATGCAATTATAGTCTAACTTAAGTTCATTCAATATGTTTGAATGTTGATCCAATATAATGTTATGAATTTGATCAATTAGTTGTCCAAAACCTAACCCTATTGACCAATATATTCCTATAGTCATTGAGAGGATATATATTTGGGAAGTTATAATTGTCTTCTCACCTTATCTCTATCAATGAACAAATTTACGAGAACACAAGACAACGCACTCACAGGAGCTCGGTTGGGTTTAACACTCGTTAAATTTAGGCACATGGCTCTAGTGCATTATTGTTGGGAAGATCACACTCCTGGTAGAATAATAAAAATAACGATCAAAATAGGTCATAAAGGAGGGATATCACATCCTCATCCCCTTTAAAATAACACCGTCCTCGGTGTTCACTCTTCTCTTGGAGTAATCATTTGTATCACAAAATTGGAATTCAAAAGAAACCATGTTTAGTAACAATTTGTCATCAACTTCATAATGAAATTCAGAAACATAAATCATGAGTTCTTTATTGCACATATCACTTGTAATATATGGAATAAGTCTAGTGTTCACTGATTGTATACTATTGACAAAATCAACAACAAACAACATTCATTTGATCCAGGAAATTCTTGCCTAACACCTTAGTGCTCACGCAGCAATCTTTTTCTCATGCTTTGCCTAACACCTTAGTGCTCACGCAGCAAACATTTCATTCATGTCTTGCCTAACACCTTAGTGCTCACGCAGCAAACATTTCATTCATGTATACTAAGCAGCGTCCTACCTCCCGCATATACATTTTCTCATAGCTTGCCTAGGTCTTACAGCCAGCCGATTCTCCGAGAATCCTAGTGGCTGTTCAATCCCTGATTTTAGGGAGTATTTCAATGCCATTATAATACTTCTTTACACAATTCCCCTCAAGCCTTCTCGCTTGAGTCCCGGAATTTATTTTCCCCAAGCCGCCTTGCTTGAGTCTAGAGAAAAAAAAAAAATCTCTTCGATTACTCTGACCACTCTGGGTCGAGTGCTTTGTTCAACAATAACTATCAACATTTAAAAGAATAAATAACGGTTGTGATGTGGGTTATAAATCCTCACCCCCTTATTTACCTTGGATAATATTCATGCCCTTGTCTTTCCATAAGCTGCACAAAATTTTGACCATCAGCCAAATTCACGTGTTAGTAACAAGATAAAATATTTGTAAGAAGATCTTTCCCATATGCATAAAAATAAGAAGATCATCATCTAAAGTGAACACCACTGGCTTAATTAATAGAATTACATAATGTCTTGAAATGCATTCTTCCTATGGACATTACATTTAGTTCACCTCAATACTTAACTAAACTGTGTCAAGCACCCATTTAATTATACGATTTTTCTTGCTCATGCCAACATCATGTAAGTAACAATAAATCGTCTTCATATATATACTTGTATATTTTCATAAAGATAGTCACATACCTTTATGAAGGAGACTGCATATCACTTTACTGTATGGACTCATATGCCAAGGTGTAGGTTGTGCTTGTATTAACACACATTAGTAATCCCCTCAACATCATAAGAACATATTACATCAAAATGATACGTATTATCAAGGTATCCATGCATATAACATAAATCTTAATCACATAGAAGTATAATCCTTCTGTCAACCACTCCCAGTATCCCAACATTCTTAGTAAGGATCGCCGAGATAGAATATATATATAAAAATAGAATCCTACAGTTTCATCATATGCATCCTATTGACTATTTATCATACATATGTATACTTCTCTTATAACCATCATCCCTTCTAGAACTACAAGTAAGGGTACAAGCGTGTTCCCATGTCACAGATTTATACTTCCTTATTCTATACAATCCCATTCCCCAAAGAGATAATAAGTACAACAATTTCCTAGTCATAGAAAATTTCACACAGTAGGATGTCTATTTATCAAAATAAAGTTAATTCCTCTTGAATGTGAGGTCATCACTTACAATAACTTTGTGTATTCAATATTAACCATCTTATCTACCATATCATCTGTTTCGTACGTAAAATAAAGCATAGAAGTAAGAACACATAACTAACATTTTATATTGGAACCATCGACTATAGCATCCAATATAATGTACAAACATCTTCCATATCTTCTACTTATCAAGGGCTAAGATCAATATAGTTCCCTCAGTAACATTTTGTCAATTCTTATATTCGTCTTTCGATCAATCCTCCACTGTAAGACGTCTATTATTCCAATTCCAAGATCGTTAACAAAATGAAAATTTTCTTTCTACATAACAGATAGCCTACAAGAGAATTTCAGGGCTTACTCCCTTAGTACAATTTATGTATTTTCTAACATGATAAGGATCCCTCCACCCTACAATCTCGTGTACATACTTAATACAATCATCCCAACATAAGTGCGTGAAAACAATAACTAGGTAATTCACGACAATTTTCCAATCCTTCTCATAATGACCTAATTGTACCTTACACCCTTCATAATTCACATACTATATAAACCTTTTCGGAGTGCTTCAACTTCAACCTATATATACATATCTCTATATGACCTAACTATCATTCATTCAATCCTTATGATTCAATATGTTTATTATCCTGTCTTCATTTGTATAGTCACCTTTCCGAGCCTAGAACTTTTCTAATCCTCATAAAATATAATTGAAGCAATCAAGTACCTATGATGAATGTCTATGACTTGGCTCATATATGTACTAAAGCCCTACCAATGGCATCAATCGACCAGATATGAATGTACATCTTTCATTAGATACATAATCCTAATTATGTTTATACAACCCTGATAAACTTTTGAACATGCAAATGCTCCTATGATTCTCATTACTATCATTATGATCAATGTATATGAAAATATGTAACAAGATCACCAAGATAAAGATAGGAACATAGTCCAACTATTTTAATCATTTTTAAAGAATACTTCCTTATCATTTAATGAAACTAATTGTAGAGCATGAGGAGATATTCATCCTCTAGTATTTATAAATAGAAGATCATTCGACTTCGGGAGGAACATATAAATGCTCACATATCGACAATGCTTTTCCTTTAGAATGCTTCAACAAGTGGAGTATACTTACTTGCGATTTAAAAGACATCTTGTCGATTACCTCTTGCTGATTCTTTGGAACATAAATCCTTTGTTTGCGTCTTATCGATGGAGTTCCCTTGACCAGCTTATATTATTTCCTCAGCTGAGCCCAACTAAGCCCGAGTGTTTGCAACCTGTGCTCTGATACCATCTGTAACATCACCTCACACATTCCGTCGATATTCAACTACCAATGTAACCAAGTAAGGTTTTTCACAATCCCTTTATCTCCTTCGAACGATTACATATAAGTGAACTTTATATTAGTGATATGCTTCTAAAGAAAAATCTCTTTAATAAACCCATATTGCATAGACACACTAGTTTTATTTGAGTCATTCAACACATTAATTGTAAACATGAATATATTTAAAAACAATATACCTTTCATGATCAAAACAAAGATTATCTATCACTCCTGTCTTACCCATCATCTAGTCAAGTATTGATATAACGACAACACCATCACAAAATATTAGGACAATTTAATCAAGTAAGGACACATTAGAAAGAGACACCAAATTTCGCGTGGTTCACCCAACTCTTTGGGCTACGTCCACCAACCGTTGTTGCATCATGTAATATTTATCCAAAGAATCACATCCTGGCAACTTCATGGTTGCTCTTACGGCTTATCTCACTGAGATTATTCGTCGATGTAACTCACATCTTCACTGAGAACTTTCTCTGTATTTATTATGTCTCCACAAGCTCTGGCCTTGGTACCAAAAACCCATACCATTAGTATAGTTTATAATTACAGCCAGCATAGATATCTTACAGGTTCTACTTGCGAAAATTCATATCAAAAAGTTATCACTTAGCCGCAGTTATATACCAGCTCTACTTTCAACATTCAAAACTATAAATGGAAAAATCCCTAACATTCACGGGGATACAGAGTCGTGCATGTAACCATCATTTCCAGAAGTAATGGGAAGAATGGTCATGTCAAGCTGAAAACGGTCCTCTGTATTTAGAGTGATCGCTGAGATTGCTCAGCTTCCCATCGAACAACAATACACCGATATATGCAGAAAAACTACCCATAAATCTCAATATACAGTAAGAAAAACATTAAAGTAGATAGATCTCCACAATCTATAACTATTAATCAACCAATCCATAATAATCAATCCATGAATGAGATTGCATGGCGAAGACAGATTTCCAATTCTTCGTTCTGAACTGAGTACGAGAATTCTATAGCCAGGAAGGTAATGGAAAATACAATTGATACTAGATCCAAACATTTCTTCCCTAGAAACAGAAAGTAACTACTCTGATAAAAGATATGAGTAAGAAATTCATAAAAATCCATCTACCCAAATCGGCGGTCAAACAGAACCTTGAGAATTCTATCGATAGAATTATGGCTCAGAAATTTAAATGGAAATGATCTATTCAAATCGGCGGTTAAACAGAACACTGCGAATTCGAGATGCGTTGATCGTTGACGTATCAACACTCATAAATTTTGTAAGATCCAGATCTCGGATGAAATTAAACATAAATTGGTAAACGGAGATGCATAAGAATTCTGTCATCATGGAGGTAGCTTTAAACATCAGCATGGATAATTAGTTTTGTAAGATCCAGATCTCAGATAAAATGAAATTTAAATCGGTAAACAGAGATGTATCAAAACTCTGCGATAGTGCTGAGACGTCAACAGTAACAGGGGTAGTTCTTCCTGTAACAAGGTAGGAACTAATGGACTAAATAAAAACTGGCGAAGCCCTAGATTTGTTCAATTAAAGCCGTGGGAGTGAAATGCATAAATGGCAGGGCAGAGAGCGATCTCAAACACAGAAGAAAAGGAAATATTTGGGGCTGCCTTCGATCTCCCAAACTAAAGTCTTAAAGCTAAACTTACAGGGTCAATCTCGGTGTTTAAAGGCAGAGCAATTCATTCATTCCAGGGTTCACAGACAGGGTTGTAGCAAATCTTTTTTTTTACAAGCTCCGACCTTAAACTTTAAATCTGAAGCATAGTCATCCAACACAGAATGTGCGAACAGGACTATACAATTCGAACTATAAGATAATTAATTGTAGCAGCAACAGATTATACAGAGATCTTAGGATGCTTCTACACGACTTCGTGGTAGAAATTAGGGGTTTACAAAACCCAATTATAAACAACAACCAAAACACAGATACAGGGCATATGCCTATATATATAAATAGATCGTTTCTTTCAGTTGCAGGCAGCGATTTGAAACCACAAATATCTATTATAACAACATATAACATAGTCGTGGCAACCAGGCGGAGATTTACAGGATTCGATCATTAGTATAAGCTTATAAAAGAAACAGAGCTCAAAGGGGATTTACTAAGCTACTTTCGACAACATATCCATATATTTTAAAAGACCTGGATCCAATCGGAAACCTTTAAAAGCATGCATATGCTAAAGACACGGAACCATTCCAGATTTAGGTTTTCCTCTATCTCAGAATGCAATACCACATAGAAGTATTTCAACAGAGATAAAAAACACGTTTTGACAGTATAAAAATATGCAGATACTAAAAGCCGTAGATTCGTTCTAGGTTTACGCTTTTCCTATCTCAGACAATAATACCACGCAGGAGTATTTCGATAGGGATCAAAACACATTTTTACTATATAAAGAAAACATGCAAGTACTAAAAACAAATATCCATTCTTGAATTAGTGCACATTACAACGGATCTTTGACAGGGATAAAACAGATAAGTTTTCAACAACAACCAAAATGGGTCTCGACAAAGATCACGATAGGGTTCAACTCAGCAAGGCTCTCGATGCACAACCACCACGCTGCACATTACAATGGGTCTTGACAGAGATCAAGCAATTTTTTTTGACTCAACAAAAACAAAATGCAAATCCAGGCATAGATTGAACTCCGGTGAAATATTAGAATAAAGACACGAAATCCCCACGGATGAGTTCGGGTAGATGTCAAATACCTTACACAGAGGAGTTCTGGTTTTCGTACCAAACCTTAATCGGCGACCTCCAGACTCCTTGCGAATTGCCTCGGTCTGCTATCATTTCGCCCTCACGCCACCAGTGACCACCAACTAGTTGCAACCCTAGCTTTTTCCCCATTATTTTTCCTCCTTCCCCACAAGGGCTGGCGATACAGAATATATCAAGCAAGAACTTGAAACCAAACAGAGGTAACACGGGCGTGTTTTCTTTTTTTCCCCCAATGCAGTCAGTGGGGAGATGATTTATAACAGAAATGCTCCGAATCCCTCCAACATCACCACGCCGAGCTGCCGATGCATTCCACCACTATCCCTCCAGGCACTCGAAATTTGTCAATGGAAGTAGAGTGGTAGTCTACTTCCTTGGTTACATCACCCACGAAAATCCTTTAAGAGATTACACGTCTTCAGCACTAGACATTTGGCATTTGAATAAAAATGGTCTTCTACTTCTTTGGTTTCCCTGAATCACCCATCACGATGGTAGGAGATCTCGTGCCATAATTGATAATGCACTAGTTATGTGAAGTAGTGTGCATCAATCTCTCCTCCAAGTGAAATTGTTGCAAAATGGGAAATCCATTCACTCTCATGAGTTGTATTTGAGGAAGAAGTCCCATCGTTACCATTATCAAACCTTAAAAACCAATATTATAGCATGGCAATGCAATTATAGTCTAACTTAAGTTCATTCAATATGTTTGAATGTTGATCCAATATAATGTTATGAATTTGATCAATTAGTTGTCCAAAACCTAACCCTATTGACCAATATATTCCTATAGTCATTGAGAGGATATATATTTGGGAAGTTATAATTGTCTTCTCACCTTATCTCTATCAATGAACAAATTTACGAGAACACAAGACAACGCACTCACAGGAGCTCGGTTGGGTTTAACACTCGTTAAATTTAGGCACATGGCTCTAATGCATTATTGTTGGGAAGATCACACTCCTGGTAGAATAATAAAAATAACGATCAAAATAGGTCATAAAGGAGGGATATCACAGTTTTATGATCACAATGTGCAATTAAATAAATAAAAGGCACCCCTGTGTGTGTGGGTCGAATTTTCAATAGAGGTTTCCCTTCATAAAGAAACAACCAAAAAATATACCTATGTGGGTCGATCCTCGGCCGAGATCCTTCCGAGAGATGACAACATTCAAAGACTGCGATCCCTCCTCAAGTCGATGGAGGCCCTCTCCTTTATGCAGTTACATAGATCTTAAATTTTGAATTCTCTCAAAACAATGCAGAGAAAAATCCCCTCCCGGAGGATGAAATCCAGCATCACGTCTATCGGGTAATCCCATCCTCGAGATCCTGTCCCCTCTTTGTTTACATCTCCCCCCTTAATACTACCTTCGGGGTTCCTCCCTTCACCCACATTGTTCATCCCAAAGCTCCATGGTGGCAGTTTGTTTTACCATTATAATTACCTTTTGCGTACCATTCGAGGGTCCGCCCATGATCTTCCCTCCCTACATTATAGTGCGATGGTAGTTGACTTAAACTCCATCTTTCAAAATGTTAACAATGTTCGGTGGTGAATTTAATCTACCACTCCTAAGTGATAAGCAAGGTTTTCCTCCATCATGCGTAACAAATTTTACACTAGTGAGGAGAAGATGACATAAATACCAGAAATCATGGGGGTTGTTCTGTCATGAAACTCCCCGTGATCTAATGGGAAGAAAAAGATCCAAAAATCAAGGATCGTGTCCCCCACTAAGAAGGGACAACCAAAACTATGGTGATCTCCGATGATTTTTCTTTTTAATTCCATAAATCGATATAGGAAAGGTGAAGCTCTCCTCATAATGAGGCTATTTCATAATAATAAACCAAGTGGATTCTAAAAGAAATGTTTTCAACTTTTAATAATAGCTACACGTCTTCTCCCATAAATTAGAGTGGTATGTTCCCCTTTAAAAGAAAAGTTATATAATAGTTCCAAGGCTCTGTTACGGTGTATAGACCTCCCTTCATTATCCATTCCAAAATAGCCTATATTATGTCGATACATATATATATATAATCTTAGTATAATATATGTGTCATGCTTATTAACACAATATACAAAGGTAAGTTTTTCTTTTGCATCATTTCCCATCTTTCGCTCCTCTCCTTAGTGATTCACTTGCTCATCGTTATTTAGCTATTCCCTTATAAGTTACGACTTACAACAACCTAAGAACAGAAATAACGATACTTTCAAGATCCACTGGTAGGGCTTTGGCCTTGAGCTCCTCACCAGGGCCTCATACATAGTTCACAATATACATTTACAATTCTAATAGGGATACAAGGAGGGATATTACACAAGTGCCCTAAAAATACAAAGCAATTTGATTTCACTTGGATTATCAGTGACTCTACTCTCTGATATTAAGTTTAAGTTATAGTGAATTTTATCATTTGTTGCATTGATATCAGTGATTCAAATAGAGGAACCATTGATATCATAACATATTTTTATTTTGTTTATATACATGTTGGATTAAATATTTTTATTTGTTACATCGATATAAGTGTTTCAAAGAGAAGAATCACTAATATTAATGCAACAAACAGTAAAATAATCCAAGTATCCTGAAAATCCAAACAATTTGATTTCACTTGGATCACCAATGACTCCACTCTATGATATTATGTTTAAGATTTCACTTGGATCATCAATGACTCCACTCTATGATATTATGTTTAAGTTACAGTGAATTTTATTGTTCGTTGCATTGATATCAGTGATTCAAATAGAGAAATCATTGATGTCAATGCACATTGGATTATTAGTGACTCCACTATATGGTATTAGGTTTAAGTTATAGTGAATTTTATTGTTTGTTGCATTGATATCAGTGATTCAAAGAGAGGAACCATTGATATCAATGCACATTGGACGGTTTAAGTTACAGTGAAATTTACTATTTGTTGCAATAATTTCAGTGATTGAAAGAGATGAATCACTAATATCAATGCACATTGGACTCGTTTAAGTTATAGTAAATTTTATTGTTTGTTGCATTGAATTGGACCGGTTTAAGTTATAGTGAATTTTATTGTTTGTTGCATTGATATTAGTGATTCAAAGAGATAAATCACTAATATCAATTCAACAAACAATAAAATAATCCAAGTACCTTGAAAATCCTAAGCAATTTTATTTCACTTGGATTATCGATGACTTCACTCTTGGATATTAAGTTTAAGTTATAGTGAATTTCACTATTTGTTGCATTGATATCAGTGATTCAAAGAGAAAAGGCATTGATATGATATTGTATTTTTATTGTGTTTATGTACATGTCAACTTAAATATTTTCAAATTTGTACTATTTGTTGCACTAATATTAATGATTCAAATACAGAAATCATTGGTGTTAATGCAACAAACAATAAAATAATCCAAGTACCCAAAAAATACAAAGCAATTTGACTCCACTCTCTGATATTAGGTTTAAGTTATATTGAATTTTATTGTTTATTACATTGATATCATTGATTCAAAGAGAGGAATCATTGGTATCAATGCAACAAATAGTAAAATTCACTGTTACTCAAACCTAATATCAGAGAGTGGAGTCACTGAAATCAACGCAATCAAATTGCTTTGGATTTTCATTGATGTTGTCATATTACATCACGTTATGTCAATGTAATCAAATTGCTTTGGATTATCAATTATTATTCTTATATAGGGTTTAAATTATAGATAAAATTATGTTTGTTGCATTGATATCACTGATTCAAGGAGAGATCACTGATATCAATGCAAAAAATAGTAACATAATCCAAGTACCCCCGAAAATCCAAAGAAATTTGACTCCACTCTCTTATATTAGTTATTTTATTGTTTGTTGCATTGATATCACTCATCCAAAGAGAGGAAACATTGATATCAAATGAAACAAATAATACAATTGATTGTAACTCAACCTAATATCAGAGAGTGGTGTAACTAAAATCAATGCAATCAAATGGCTTTGGATTTTCATTGATATTGTCATGTTATGTTATGTTATGTCAATGCATTAAAATTGTTTTGGATTATTATTGCTTTGGATTATCAGTGATTCCTCTATAATATTAGGAGTAACATATAATTTTATGTTTATTGCATTGATATCAATAACTCAAATAAAGGAATTATTGATATTAATGTAACAAACAATAAAATTCATAATAACTTAAACCTAATATAAAATAAAAGAGTTACTGAAGTCAATTCAATCTAAATAAAATCATTTTACACACATTGTAACCATTTATTTTGCTTACATTATTAAATTTAAAATATATTTTCATATATTAGTTTTTTTACCTATTTAACTTTAATGATCTATATACATTTAACTATTTTACATTATTTTACTTTTTAATTTTATTGATATATATTTCATTAATTATTTAACATTATTTTACTTTTTTACTTTAGTAATGTATATACTTTTAACTATTTAATATTGTTTTACTTTTTAATTTTTCTACATTGTTTTAGTTTTTATTTTCCATTTAAAAATTTATTTTGATTAGTTAAAAATATATATTTTAAACTTATCCCAATTTACCAGGGATAATTTACCACTTTAAATAGATACTTTAATTATTTAAAGTTGTTTTACTTTTTTTTACATTGTTTTACTTTTTAGTTTTCTTTACATTATTTTACTTTTTATTTTTTTTTATTGTTTTACTTTTTTTACATTGTTTTACTTTTCAATTTTGTTACAATGTTTTAACTTATTATTTTTTCTTATTTTTTTTAAATTTATTGTTAAGTATTTTAGCCCACTCATTCTTAGGTATCCATTTTAAAAAATAATGAAATATTATAGATTTAAAACATTTACAACCGCATATATATAAAACTACACAAATTAGATAAATTAAAATGCTTCCCCAACATTTGCATTGTAGGATTTGTACTTCTAGAGATTTGATCCCTCACTTGGTAGATCCCCTTTAAGATGGATCTATTATGATTAAATAAAGTTATATAGGTTAGGGATAACATCTCTTCCATAATGTTTGAAAAAAAATACTTATAAAATTTTATTCACATATTAACTTCCTCCCTTAGACCAATTGTGAAAGTATTTAAAAAAAATCCTCAAGAGAGATCAAATTTCTTGAGTTTAATTTATTTATTTTTTAAAATACACCTCAAGAAATTGGACCCCTCTCCGTGCTTGATAGATACGGGTTTAAGATGAATCTATGATGGTTTGAAAAATAAATAAATATTATAAATTTAAAACATTTACAACCACATATATATAAAATTACACAAATTAGATAAATTAAAATGTTTCCCCAACATTTGTTGCACTCTAGGGTTTGCACTTCTAGAAATTTGATATCTTTCCAGAATTGATAAATCCCCTTTAAAATGGATCTATGCTGATTAATCAGAAGTTATATAGATTAGGGATAACATCTCTTCCATAATATTTGAAAAAAAATTACTTATAAAATTTTATTCACATATTAACTTCCTCCATTATAGACCATTTGTGAAAGGGCCTATCTACACAAATAATTGATAGGAAACCCTAAAATTAGGAAAGCGTGGAGAACTGTGATAGGACTCAACCTCCTCGATACGATCACTCTTCAAACAGTTCGATGCATATTCCATCGGGCGCATTCAAAACCCTAATTTCGAATTGCGTCGTATACTTTGCTTTCAAAGACGACTTGACAATCCACTTTGACAACTACAGAGTGCGTGCCATGATGTGCTCTCTCTCTTTGGAAAATCTGATCATGATTTCTATTCAATGTGATCTCGATTCTGTGCATACTCGTACCTAAATTCACATGGCTGGTAACAGAACGATATATTCTCTCTGCATGTCACGATTACGAATAATGTTTTTGCAATCCAAACTATTTGAGTTTTTCCGTATATGACAATTCATTTATTGATCTTAGGGTGACAAGATTCCTTTGTGGAATTTGGACCCTCAAATCAGCTTTCAGTGCGTCCCAATACAGAAGAATTTGTGCGTTTCATCTCTTTGCCTTCTTACACCTAAAAAGATAGAGAGAAACTTCAGCTAGATTCCGAAAAGCACTGAATAGTGGGAAGTAGGGAATCACGATCACAAAAGAAAATAGAGAACAGCGTGCTTCACCAAGCGTAGATTTTGACAGACCCTAAATATTGATTAGTACAGGCATTCAGAAGATCCAATCACATAAAAGATGGATCTTCGGTATACTCATATATTACTAAGTTTACTGCCCTCGTTAACTTTCCTAAATTATTGCGGTTGGATGTTGATATTTTTTCATTACTTTATCATGAAAACATGCTTTGATATTGCGTGACTGTTCAAACACCTTAAATTATATGGACGACTAATCAAATAAAACGATAAAGATATCTGGACTCTTTCAATGGGACTCAGTTCATCGATGTGGATGTGGCAGAAATAAAGCGTTGCTGTTTTCCATTTTGGCTTTCTCCTTAGCTTTCCTACTTGGAAAGGAAATTCAGATTATAGTTATTTATTAAGTAGGAAAAGGAAATTCAGAGTATAGTTATTTATTTTACATTAGTGTATGAAGCCCTAAAAGTAAAAGTAGAGATTCAATAATTTTAGATTAGTTATCAAAACTCAATTGAGTAGGAAAAGGAAATTCAGATTATAGTTATTTATTTTACATTAGTGTATCAAGCCGTAAAAGTAAAAGTAGAGATTCAATCATTTTAGATTAGTTATCAAAACTCAAAAAATTGTATAGTGTAGCTTTTTCAACTTTAATCTTGGGTTTATGTTTTATCAAAGCTATTGTCATGTTATCTATCATTTTAAAAAGGATTTTCAAGACATTCTGATTTTTTAAAGCATAACCTCTAAGCCTTTGCGTGCAATAGAGGATTCATCAAGCATACTTGGCAATTTTGCATGGCCAACCAATGTTCGGTAGCCTTGGTGACCAACTCATGTGTGGCATATGTAAGATGGTTAGGATGGTGTACTAGCTCATGGAATAGGAGAGCCAAGGATGTATTGCTTAGTAGGAGGGAGAAAACCGACAAGGCCCCTCTGGTTCAAGCTTCGGTGGAGAAGGCACGCGATTAACAATGTGCAGACTGTGTGTCGACCATGTTGGGACAATGGAGATGAATGGTGTGGACCGAAGGTATGTGAACGCCTATTGCCAAAAAACATGACTTTTAGGCACTATCAACTATTGACAACTAATCACCTAAAGGGATGAAAGCATATTACCAAGTTCAAATTTGAATTCATTACCATATAATAAAAATTCAAATCAAAAAATTCCAATTCAAAAAAAAACAACATTTGAATTCTTATATATATATATATACATAATTTGATGGTTGGAAGTTATGTATTCTGAGAGAGAATCCCTACCCACCTCTTAACATCAATCTTCTCAAAACCCTCTTTGTTTTTTAGAACTTATTAACCTCAACCCTCCAAATCCATTGTCCTTCAAAGATTATTGAACACTTCATGCAGATAATAATAGAAAGCTAGTATTGAACCATCACCCTATACTGACCTTAGAAAAATGTCCTTTATTTCCCTTCATGTTGTTGGGAAGGTTTGTTGCACCTTGTAAACTAGAGATGGAACTTAGCGGACATAGATAAATGGGACCTTAAACATTTTTTTTTCACATTCGTATGCTTTGTTGCCTCTTCTTCTATCACTCACTCTATTTTACTAGTATTTTTCCCCACCTATATCTCTAGTTTATCAAGGTTGGTTGCACCTTGTAAACTAGAGATGGAACTTAGTGGACATAAATAACATAGATCAATCTCGGAGGCACTTTTGGCAAATCAATATCTTCAACTATAGGGGCTCTTTGGGAAAAATAATGATATGGTTAGATGCACTAATAAACACTCTAGAGACCCATACCCTCACGATAATTTAATTCGTTAACTATAGAAAATGGCGGGCATTTTACAAAGGTCACTTAGGCAATTTTACCAGTGATTTTATACTTAGACAATTTGTGCAATTTCTAAGGTAGATTTTTTATTTCACCAAAATCATGGACCAATGCCACTAGATGATGTAGTAAACCTCACTGAGCACACCTAATCTTATTTCACTCTCAGACTCACCTTCATTTTCCCTAGGTGGGCATTTTACTGAACTTGGTGCAAAACTGCCTAAAACCCTATTTTGGCATACCTATAACTTCCTCCTCAGACACTCTCAAGACAAAATGAGACCATGGTCAGGTAGACAAATCAACAAGCTACATCCTAACCATATGGGGTGGGCATTTACTTTAACCCATGAATTATGGAGGGCATTTTACTGAGGCCACTTAGGCAGTTTTACTCCCTCTAGTGCAAAACAGCCTGAAACCCTATTTTGGCATACTTCTAACTTCCTCCTCAAACACTCTCAAGACAAACTGAGACCATGTTCAGGTAGACAGATAAACAACCTTCATCCTGGTGCTTCCAGATATTTTTTATTATTCTCCTATGATGTACGACGGGCATTTCCCCAAGGCAACTTGGACCAATTTTCCAACGCTTACTACATTTTTCAAAATTTCTCCAAAGTTTATTCTGAACCCCTGTTTTGGAAGACCTATAACTTTGTCATAAAGCACTATTTTGAAGAAATGAGACCATGGTTAGATATCCTATTCAATAAGGTATATCCTAACAGGAAGGGGCGGGCATTTTCCTTAACCTATGAATTATGGCGGGCATTTTACTAAGGTCACTTCAGGCATTACCAGTGATTTTACACTTAAACAATTTTTGCACTTTCCTAGACTTGGTCCAATCTGCCTGGAACACTATTTTGGTAGATCCGTAACTTCTTCCTCGGGCACTTTCAAGTCAAGATGAAAACATGGTCAAGTAGAAAAAACAACAACCTACAAGATGACCATATGGTGCGGGCATTTACTTCAACCCACAAACTATGGCGGGCATTTCTTTGAGGCCACTTAATGTGATTGAAATGAGTTGGAAAATAGTATTTTTTTAAATAAATTAAATTTAACTCAAATTACATTTATAAATGTTTATATTTTAGAATTTGGGATTGATTAATATTTATACTTTTCTTAAATTAAAGGGGAAACAATTCATTTAACTTAAAAAAGAGTTATCAATGTCTAAGTTAAAATATATAAAGTTAAAACTTTAAGATAAAATCAAATTATTTTGGTGATGTTAAAATTTATAAAAGGATGATGTTAAAATTTATCAAAATCTTAGAAAATAAAACTTTATGCTTTATCTATTGAATAAAACTATGATTTATTGAAAGAAAAAGAAAAAACACATCTTTGGAAGAATTTCCACCTAAAAAGACCACAGTGATGAAAAATAAAATTTGTTAAAGTTAACTCTAAAATTAGAAACCCTAAATAATTGTGACATGGCCATCATCATATAGGACTCGACCTCCTCCATGGAAACGGTTCGGTGCATGATCCATCGGACACATTCAAAACCCTAATTTCGAATTGCATCGCATGTTTGCTTTCAAGGACGACTGCGACAAAAAGAGAGTATATGACAATCCATTGTATTGCGCTTTGACAACTACAGAGTGGTGGCCATGCATGATGAGTCGAGAGTATCAATCTCTCTCGGGAATATCTGATAATGATTTCTATTTAATTTCATCTCGATTCTTTGTATAGTTTTTCTCTCATTGCATATTCGTACCTTGAATCCACAAGGAGAGCTGACCCGTTGGGAAAAGTGATTGCAAATCGATAAACACAATTTGCATATATTAGGTTTTGAATAACATTTTGTGCAATCCAAACCTAAGCGAAGTACGTAAAGTCTCTTCAAGATTTTCTGTATACAACAGTTCATTTTATTTCTCGTAGGTTGAACAGATTCATTTGTGGAATTTGGACCCCTCAAATGAGCTTTCACTACGTCCTAATCCATATTATATTTTTCACAGAAGAATTTGTGCGTTTTATCTCTTTGCATCCGTCTACTACATAAACCTAGGAAGATAGAGAGAAACTTCAACTAAGATTCTGAAAAGCACTCGATAGAGAAAAGTAGACATCCACAACAACCAAAAAAAAAAAAAGGGAAATCACTTATTGCACCCACGGTAGATATTGTGAGGTACACTATTGATTAATATTGATGAGTAAAGTTCCACATGGGTGTTAGTTCAATTGGGGATTTACTTGATATGAAGGACATGTTGTAAATGTTACAAATTTCACTAAACAGTTGCATGAATGTATTCTTATTTTTAAAATGTTTATTTTATTTTTTAAGCTAACAACTTGTCACTAGAAAGATGTTTTTGATCTTGTAAATTGAGGTCTTCATATTAGATGAACTTTCTCTTATTATGTTTTTATCTATGGCATTATATTTTCTCTTTAAATTTAGTTATGATATTGCTTTCAAATATATCACTATTTGGTAAAGTGGTCTTTTCATTTATTTTTCAATAGTTTAGTCAAAAATCCACATTTTTATGCCATCCACTTTTAAATCTAAAATGACTTTTACTGAAACAGAAAATGATACTAGAAAAGCCTCTTATCCTTCATGTTAATTATCTTATATGTATACACCTAATCATAATCTTATTCCTAAGTTTAATTTATATTTTAAGATTATAAAATATACACGTACATTTACTTGATTTTCCTCTATTTTCTCAAGAAACATCGTGCCCCCAAACTTGACAACCTTGTAGATAATTGTAATCGCAAGTGTATATAATATGACCTCCTTGTTTTATAAAACATGTCACTTTATAACTGTTCAAAGGCAAAATAGGTTTTCCACCTATTAATTTTTATCTCAACATTAAAGTTATATGAATTAATTTTCTCTCGTTATTAAATACAAATTAGACTATAAATTATTTTTTTATATTAGATAATCATAACCGAATTCTTAGTTACTTGTAAAGATAATAAGGACTCCTTGAAAAAAGAAAAATACCCTTAGAGTAAAGAAGAATGGTAACTACATAAACCTAAGTAGTGCCAATGCATTATGCTTTTTCCAAACATGTTTCTAGCTTGTTAATATAAACTTCAATAAGAGATGGGACAAATTTCTTAAAAATCATATTTTAACTTTTTTTTTCTAACTACTTTTATTTATTTATGAACGTTTTTCTAAAAAAAAATCTCCAACTTACTTTTTTTTAGTTGAATAGCTCAAATTCCATGGGATAGTTTTGTTTATTCAAATCATGAAAATTGTCCAAAACTATATAAAGTTCTTGGAAATTTGAAAAAAAAAAAAAAAAACCCAAACATTTTATGATTGCAAATTTAAGGATTAGTAAGATTCACCAAGATTTCTACATTTAGAAAAAAATATAGATACTTAAAATTTTCCATGGTTTCTACGTTTAAAAAAAAATATGAATACTTAAATATTTTCCTCAAACTTAACAATTACTTTCTTGCACAACCTTATCACAATAACTCTAAAATCAAAAGGAACATTTACAAATCCCTTCATACTAATCCCTTCATAGGTTATTTATAAACACCATATTAAAATATTTCCTAAATTTAATAAATCAATTAAGGGTAATGATGTTAATATATTTCTTAAGGGGAGAAGTGTAGGTGCCCCCACACCCTTTTACTAATGTGTACATCAGGAAGTCATGGGATCCATTTCCACTTAATAGTGAGGATTTCATCTTCCTTATTTTTAACTTTAATACAAGAGGGTGAGAAGAATTATTTCTTTAATAATTATTAAAAAATTAAATAAATAATAATAAATATAATTGATAAAAAAAATAAAATATTTAAATGTTTTTCTTATAAAAAATATATTTAAAAAACTATTAAAAATTATCAACAAATGAAAAAATTATTTAAAATATTATTAACACACTTTTAAAGCAAATTTTATTTAAACTATTATTAAATAAAATAAAATTGAAGATTAATGGAGAAAATACCACATTCATTAAATTATATCTCATATAAATGTGTAATTAAAATTATCCATCTTCAATTTACTTATATTCAATGAATTATATTTTATTAGAAAACCACTTGATTTAAGTAAACTAATTTTTTTAATAAAAAAAATGTAGAGCTTTATATTAAATAGTTTTAAAACCAATTAAAATTTACAAAATTTGACCAATAAACTAGAGTGTGTAGATTGTCAATAAAATACAGTCATCAATCAGTTTGGAAGTTGTATATTTTAACAAATGAGCCTAACAAAAAGTCATAGAAATAAAACAAGAAACCATTTTTAAGGGGATCTATGTGTTAGGAACCCATGTCAACCCTTTTCTTTACTTTGTTAGTATATTGTTGTTGGATGCATATGCTTTGTAAGTCATCCCGTAGTATTTGTTGATCCATAGTTTGTATTATTGTTGTTGCACGCATATGCTTTGTAAGTCGTCCCATAGTATTTGTCGATCCATAGTTTATACTAGACCATGGTTCTGACCCATAGTATTGGTGCCTAGACTTAGTATATAAGTTTGTGTTGAATCCAAGGAAGGCACCGTGAAGTTAATTTGCATTGAGCTTACTCAAAGGAGGTTTCCCCATCGAAGTGGCCTGCGATCAATAAAAATATTATGTGATCTAATATATCATGTATTTCATCAATTAATTGTTGCAGGTTCTTCACATCTGGTATCAGAGCACTTTCTTGGGCTCATTGGGTGAAATTTCTGCCCAAAAAAAAAATCGCATCTATTGCAGGTTCGGATCTGGGAATAATCCCTATCCGCTTAACTGTGGGAAGTACTTGGGCATAATCCCTAAAACTCATTGTGAGGAGTACCACAGGAACCCCAAAGTAGTTGGCCCATTGAGAGGACCTTCCAGCAAAAAGGGCAATGACCCCTACCTGATTGACTAGTTCCCACCCATGAGGTAAACCAAGAGGTGTCGTTTGTGGCAAAGCGGTTATCAGTTTTACTTGAGTCATGGAGTGAGGGGTACTGCCCCAATACACAAACTGTCAAACAGCATTGGTGGCTGAGTGAATCCCCTAAACCGTTAGGAAGTTGAGCATACCTAGGGTCCATATCTATTTCCAGCTGATAAATCGAAGATTTCCTCTGTACATAACTATTGTCAATCACTTCTGAACCATTACAGATCCATCTATTTTCGATCACTTCTGCATCATTGCATATCCATTTGTGTCTGATCCCTTCTGCGCTGTAGCAGATCCATTCTATAAAATAAAATAAAAACTATTTTTTTCGCCATATCTCCCTTGTTTTCACTCTGTTTCCCTTGAAACTTCCCTGACACCCCTGTAATCCCATTCTGCATATCTCATTCCTGAGGACCCTATCCCAAATTCCACTTCCCAAAGTGAGAAATCCCACATTTGTCTATTTTTAGGGTTTGCCATAACTTCTTCGACTTCCACCCAATCGCCTTAAAATTTTACCACAGAGTTCCTTTCCTACTTCCGCTTCTTTGTCCATGTCTTCCAAATTTTCTCATTCTTTCACCCGGCTTCTAAAATCCTCCTTTTCTGCTTCCCTGTCCATTCGAAAGTGTCCAAAACCTAGTCAAACCCAAATTACCCATCAGATTTTTTCCCAAATCCAGATTTTCCTTTACTGAAACAGTTTATGTTTTTGTTTTTCCACCCACTCAAAAAAAAAAAACCCGGGTTATGGTTGTCACCCGCTCAAGAGAAAAAACCATGGAGGAAGCACTTGCAGCCGTCCAAACCAAACTCCAGGATCTGGATGAAAAATTTCTTGGCCTCTATCTTGAGCATTCATCCATGAACAACAAACGACAATTCGAGTCTTCATCAGAAAATGGGTTCTATTCTTCTAGCAATTTCCATGGTCCGAAGTTTGATTTTCCTCGCTTCAATGGTACTGATCCGACTGGATGGATCTATTGTGCATAATAGTATTTTAGTCTGGATAATACTTTTGATGTCAACAAAGTTCCACTTACATCCTTTCATTTGGAACAGGAAGCTCTCCAATGGTATCGTTGGTACATCAAGGCTCATGAAGAGCCGAAATGATCATATTTTTGCCAGCTCCTTTTGCAATGCTTTGGTCCTAGTGCTTTTGATGACTTCACAGGACCCCTCACTAAACATCACCAAATTGGCATTGTGGGAGAGTATCAAACCGAATTTGAGAAACTAGCCAACCACACCGAAGGATTGCCTGATGACTTCTACCGGAGTTGTTTTATCAGTGGTCTAAAGCATCTTATCCGCTCTGAGGTCAAAATGTTCTGTCCCAACACAATGATGGAAGCCCTGGGTTGGCTAAGTTGGCATAAGACAAGATTGCAGCCCAATAGTGCTCCAAACCCACTTTTGTTCCCTTCCGAAATATGGGTTCTCAACGACCTCCCATCCCTACAGATCCTCGACCAACTGCTATCAAGCATTTTTCTGAAACAGAGACCTGCAGGCATGTAGAGAAAAAGGGCTTTGTTCTAATTGTGATGAGAAATTCACTCGAGGACATAGATGTGTTTAGCAAAAGCTTTATCTCTTGGATGTGGATTCTTTTCCTGCCTCTGAAATTGGTGAAGAAGCTCCAAATACAATGGATGATCAGGTCAAAATTCAAGAGCTTCTTATTGACCCTCCATCTCAGGATGACCAACCAGATATATCACTCCATGCTTTAGCAGGAATCACCACCCCCCAAATAATGCGGGTCAGGGGTTACTTCAAGAAGTTTCCTCTTACAATACTCATTGATTCTGGTAGCACTCATAACTTCATTGACCCTCGGATCGCTAAGCATGCTGATTATTTTGTCCATCCTTGCTCCAAATTTGAAGTCATGGTTTCCAATGGGGGCACCTTACCTTGCAAAGGGAAGTGTCGCAATGTGCGTATCTCTATGGGAGATTATAACCTGCGCTCTGACATGTTTTCCTTGACCTTAGGTGGATGTGATGTGGTTTTGGGTGCTCAATGGCTACGCACACTTGGCCCCATCTTATGGGATTTTTCTGAACTTTGGATGCATTTTTCACCCAATGGACAAAAACACACATTGACGGGCTTACAACCAGGGTCTCTTAGCATCATCAATTCACATCGCATAGAAAAACTCCTTAAGAAGAATTCACATGGTTTCATCATTCATCTCCATTCCATTTTGATGCATCCTTCAATGGTCTCCACTACTCCTTTGGATATATAATAAATTCTGGATCGATATCCAAGTGTCTTTGCTGAACCAATGGGATTGCCACCTTCAAGGCCAGAGGACCATCGTATTTCTCTCCTTCCTGGAAGCGTTTCTCCCAACATCAGTCCATATCGCTACCCATTTCACCAAAAAATAGAGATTGAAATGCTCGTTCGGGACTTACTAAAGCAAGGTATTATTCGCCCAAGCACTAGTTCCTTTTCTTCACTAGTTCTTCTTGTCCACAAAAAAGATGGGTCATGGTACCTCTGCATTGACTTCCGAGCACTTAATCACCTCACAATCAAGGATAAGTTTCCAATTCCTATTGTTGATGAGCTTCTTGATGAGCTTCATGGTGCTCAATTTTTCTCCAAGTTGGATCTTCGTTCTAGGTATCATCAAATTCGGGTTCATGAGGATGATATCCCTAAAACATCTTTCCGCACACATGATGGCCACTATGAGTCTTTGGTCATTTCCTTTGGCCTCACTAATGCTCCTTCCACATTCCAGGCCTTGATGAATAAAATATTCCATCCCTACTTGCGGAAATTCATTCTGGTCTTCTTTGATGATATCCTCATCTACAGTAAAACATGGGCTGAACATTTCCATCATCTCGATCTTGTAATGCAACTTTTCTCTGACCATCATCTCCACGCCAAACAGTCTAAATGTGTTTTTGGACAAAAGTAAGTAGAGTATCTTGGGCACATTATTTGATCACAAGGGGTTCGCGTGGATCCTACCAAAATCACTGCCATGAACAATTGGCCGCATCCTCAAACACTCAAGAGCCTTCGTGGTTTTTTGGGGTTGACTGGTTACTACCGCAAGTTTGTCAAGGATTATGGGAAGATTGCAGCTCCATTAACTGCTCTATTGAAAAAGGATGCTTTTACATAGACACGTGCTACTGAGTGTGCATTTTCCAAACTGAAACAAGCTATGTGTACTACACCTGTTCTAGCTATGCCCAATTTTTCCAAGCCCTTCACTATTGAGAGTGATGCTTGCGGCAATGGACTTGGTGTTGTTCTCCTTCAAGATGAACACCCCATTGTGTTCAACAGCAAAGCCCTTTCAGGTAAGAATTTATCTGCCTCTACATATGAGAAGGAAATGATGGTTATTTTGCATGCAGTCCAGAAGTGGCAACCCTACCTATTACGGAATCATTTCTACATCAAAACTGATCACCGTAGTCTGAAATATTTCTTATAATAGCGTGTATCCTCCCCAGCACAACAGAAATGGGTTAGCAAACTCATGGGTTATGACTATGAGATCACTTACAAGAAGGGTAAGGAAAATATTGTGGTGGATGCTCTTTCTCGCACATTTGATGACCACGGTTCTCTTTCTGCTATTTCTACACCTGTTCCAAATTGGTTGCAATCTATTCAACAGGGCTATGTCAATGACACTTCATTATCTCAAATCATCCAACTCTTGGCCAACAACCCTTCTATTGTACCACATTACTCTCGAGATGGTGCTTCCCTAAGATAAAAGGGTCGTCTGGTGCTTCCCTAAGATACAAGGGTCGTCTGGTGCTTCCCTAGAGAACAGATCTTCAACAGTATGTCTTCTATGAACTCCATGCTTCTCCATCGGTAGGGCACTCTGGGTTCCTCAAAACGTATGAGCGGGCATGACGTAAATTCTTTTGGAAAGGAATGAAAAGGACAATTCAATAGATGGTGGTTGAATGTGATACTTGCCAGCACAATAAGGGTGAAACGACACTCCCTCTGGAATTGCTCGAACCCTTGTCCATACCTACATGAATTTGGACAGATATTTATATGGATTCCATTGAAGGGATCCCTAAATCTGGCGGGAATATAATGATTTTGGTTGTGGTTGATCACCTCTCCAAATATAGTCATTTTTGTGCTCTCATCCATCCCTATACATCCTCCTCAGTCGCTCAAATTTTCCTGGACCAAATCTTTCGCCTTCATGGAATCCCTTCTTCCATTGTCTCAAATCGTGATGCGACTTTCACCAGTCATTTTTTGCAAGAATTATTCCGCCACACTGGCACCAAACTGAAGATGAGTTCAGGGTATCAGCCACAATTAGATGGTCAGACTGAAATTATCAATAAATGCTTGGAAAATTATCTTCGTTGCTTCACCTCTGAACAACAACATCAGTGGGAAAAGTGGCTCCCTCTAGCCGAATGGTGGTACAATACCTCTTACCACACTGCCTCTAAAACGACTCCAGATGAAGCAGTCTATGTTCAGGCACCACCAGTTCTCCTTCCATACACCCCCATCAATTCACTAGTTCAGGTAGTTGACACGGTCCTTTGGAACCGCGATCAGATTCTTCGCATTTTGCGGGACAATCTTCACATGGCAAGAAATCACATGAAGCAACAAGCCGATCAGCACTATTCTGAGCGCACTTTTCAAGCAGGTGATATGGTTTTTCTTCTTCTCCATCCTTACTAGTAATCCTCCCTAGAACTCAAAGGGCATCATAAGCTCACTCCAAAGTTCTATGGGACATATAAGATTCTTCAAAAGATTGGGTCTGTTGCTTATAAATTGGAACTTCCTCCTTCTTCCTGCATTCATCCAGTATTCCATGTCTCTTGTCTGAAGAAATTTCTTGGCACCAACATCAGAGGAAAAACTATTTTACCAGAATTGGATAATGAAGGATCCATACTTTTGCAGCTGGAGGCTATCCTCAATAAGCACACTCGTCAGCTTCGCTCTTGCTCTATCACAAAGGTCTTAATTTAGTGTCACGGAATGCAACCAGAGGATGCTACCTGGGAACCACTCCTTCAGATTTAGTAACAATTTCCACATCTAAATATTTGAGGAAAATCTTTTTCTAAGAGGGAGGGGATGTTAGGAACCCATGTCAACCCTTCTCTTTACTTTGTTAGTATATTGTTGTTGGATGCATATGCTTTGTAATTCGTCCCGTAGTATTTGTTGATCCATGGTTTGTATTATTGTTGTTGGACGCGTATGCTTTGTAAGTTGTCCCATAGTATTTGTTGATCCATAGTTTGTACTGGCCTGTGTTTTTGACCCATAGTATTGGCACCTAGACTTAGTATATAAGTTTGTGCTGAGTCCAAGGAAGGAACCGTGAAGTTATTTTGTATTGAGCTTGCTCAAAGGAGGTTCCCCCTCAAAGTGGCCTACGATGAATAAAAATATTCTATGATCTAATATATCATGCATTTCATCAATTAATTGTTGCAGGTTCTTCACACTACGCCCACTTTGGATTTCCTGAAAATCCTTGGTTTCATCATCTTTCCCAGGGGAGTTGGAAATTTCAACCACTGCAATTGTTGGGTCTTCATCCATGGCTTTAGAGCTTGCAAAAAATGTTTATTTGGATTGTTCCCCCTCAACATATCCTAGTACAGATCCACCATAATGGAGAGCCTCTCCAACTAAGCGACTTGAACTTGCCCCTTTAAATCATCAAATCAAGCATCCAGGATCGAAACATGACTAGTCACCTTCTCAATAGCTACCACAACTCCTTCTAGCTGTGAAGTAATCCACCACAAGATAAATTCCTCGAGATAACTTTCAAAGCCAAAATATCTGACTTAACCTCTCCAAGGCACACACCCCACCTAGACTCCTCCAGAAAAATGCCTTCCAGCATTTCATCTTCAAGGATGCAGGACACACCACAAGAAACTCCCAATCCTCTATGCAAACCAAAACCTGAAACAAGACTCTAGAAGGAACAAAACACAAGCCTGGTCAAGAGGGACCAATTACTTTCCCCCCTCCAAACTCCAAATACCCTTGCGTGACCACCTCAAATTGAGAAAAAATCCCTAACCAAGATAGAACCTCAAACAATATCCCACAACAAACCAACAAATCTCCACAAGACACCATATAACAGACCACGCAAGAGAACCATTGAGAGTCCTCCCACATGTGGGGAAGTAAATGCCCAATGGCTCTTGTACCGATGGAAGAAATAATTTGGTAGTTGTCACACATGCAAGAATATATACACTTGATGTGAAATGGTACTCAATTAAACCTAGGGGAGCCACATTTGGTGCTAGTGACCCCCCATTTTAACCACAAATCTACGCTCCAAGTGAACATCCTAGTTGGTTAATTGATCAACCATTGTGTTATTTTGATCCTTAATATGCAATATATTTTGAACTTTTTTTACGCATATGCAAAATATTTTGAACTTGGATTTGTCTCAAAAGTTCCATAATTTGGATTTTCATCCTCCCTCAAATCATAACTAGGATACAAACTTTTTTCCCAGCCTACTAAATATGGAGTAATGAATCTCCCAATATGATGAAATTTTGACACCCACAAAGACTATAATCTCAAGGCTCATAATAAAAGAGTAACTATTGACTTGATTGTTGATGCCCAATCCCATGCCCCATGCATAAGAATCTTATATTTATCCATCAAGATAGGAATAAGATCATGTGCACCTCCCACCCTATATTTAAACAAGGTAATGTTATCAAACCTACATAAAATTTAATTTTATTTAATTAATATTGATTTGCATGTTATTTATATATAATATAATAATTTAATATAAATTCCATTTTTAAAGTCACTTGCTCAAATTTAAGTAAATAATGCTTTCATATGTGTGTGTGTGTGTGTGTAGAACATTAAAATATATAAAAATTAAATATATTCAAAATTGCATAGAATTTCAAAAAGCAAGTCTTACCAATCATAAAAATAAATATTAAGCATGTATTTCCAACATGATCCAAAATATACTATTTCACAAAGTGTATTGCATCCCTTTTTAGCATTTCTTTATCCTTATTGCAAACCCTTTAGCTCGGTGAGAACACAACGCTTACTATGACAATGACAAAGTTCCATGGCTACCATTAACCTTGATAATAAGAACCAGTCAATAAGAAAACCCTAATTGTGATGAAAGGAGAGAGAGATGCAAAACTAACAAAGACCCTCCTACCCTCTTATCCTTCTCACCAAGATCTATATTGAATTTGGGGAGAACCTGTGCAATAAACCATATGAAGCCTAAGAAACTAGGCATGCGAGAGATGGTGTCACCATAATACAATTCATTATAGGCCCAAGTGGAGTAGCTTGCATTATGCTTCTAAGGTGATAACACTTCTTTAAATCTCTTCCCCTTTGCACCTACTTGATGAGACAAGTGTTATGGGATGGCATGGCCATCATAAATGGCTTGCATGTTATGAGAGGGGGAGGGTATCATTATGGTTGGTTTACTTCTCCTTTGTATTAAAAATCCTTTTTGCAAATGAACCCCCAAATTTGACTTATTTTAGCTTCTTATCCTTCTCACTAAGATCTATATTGAATTTTGAGAGGATCTACAATTAACCAGGGTAATTTTTAGGGGCAAAATTTCGCCAATTGGCTATTTTGGGGGCTTATTTTCAAAAAATAAATTCGCTATTTGGTCATTTTAAGTCTCTAATATCGCCTACATTTACATAAAATATGTTTTTTCATCATAATATTCGCCAAAATTTACACGTTTCAGTATTAAATTGTATGTTTCATATTTAATATTCACCTACCTATCTATATACATGTTTTTTTTCAATCCAAAATAATCGCCTAGGATACTATACTTAAGTATAATATTAGAATCCTTAAAAAATACCCTACAATAAACCATATGAATCCTAATAAATTGCACATGCAAGAAATGGTGTCACCATCATACCATTAATGAATTGTGCAAGAAATGGTGTCACCGCCATACAATTCATAATTCATTAGAGTGCCCAGTGGAGTAACTTTCATTGGTGACAACACTTCTGTAAATCTCTTCCCCTTTGCACCTACTTGAGGAGACAAGTGTTATGGGATGGCATGGTCATCATTTATTACTTATGATGAGGAGGAGGGTAGCATTATGGTTGGTTGACTTATCCTTTGTTTTAAAAATCCCCTTCTTGCAAATGGGTCTCAAATTGGATTTTTGTTATGCTTCTATATTAAAGTTTATTTTTCATTTTTTTCTGAGGAATAATTCTCATAAAACCTTCCAAGTACTTCCCCATTATTTATGGATGGTAAATGGGCAAACCTGGGCCCTAATTATGGATATTCCTACCCTAGAGGGGATCAAGAGATTTGAATCCTTGATCTCCCCAACTTTGGGGGCAAATATCTCATGTTTGGCTCGTGACCAAGGCTTCATAGGAGACAAAATAACTAAACATGATCACGTTTCTTATCACTGACATGGTTCTTAATTTGAAAAATTATTGATAACCTTAGATTGCAGGGAGAGTGATAAGTCTCAAAGAGCCTTATCTAAGAAAAACCATGAGCACACTAAGAAAAAACAAAACAATAGAGAAAAAAAAGACAATAACAGAAAACCCATAACAGATTGCTTGCTTATTCACCTGACCAATGGCCTTTCTTATAGTTTTACAGTGGGTCCCATAAGATAACAATCTAATTGAAATAATAAATTAAAGGCATACAACTCAAGGGTTGCAACCATTCTAGAAAATACTAACTGCTTCCTCGAAGAAAGTGTTTCCTAGAGGGGCGAGCTAACTCAAAGTGTCCCTATTCTATATTAGCTCCTTGTGATTTAGATGGAAAGCATCCTCCATTTCCTCCTAGTTTAGGAATGGCTCTAGGTAGAGGAAAATTATTGAACTAAACATCTTTCCATGTTGAGTGGTAAAATGAAAACAAGATATGGTGTTTCAAGGACAGTGGAGTGAATTGTTGTCAATGTATTCCCATGTTCAAACCAAATGGTTGATATATTATTGTGGAGGTAGATGATTGTGACTATAAGTGGTTGCTAAGTTGTTATAGGTATATAAAAGTGGCCCTCATCATGTTTGATAATGCAAAATTCAATGGTCGTTGTGTTTCCAGAAGTGTGGGTATTGTTATGGTTTCCTATAGGTAGAATTAATTTCTAAAAGATGTGATTATGCTCATAGGGTGGTTTTTTTGTGACATATGCCTTTTTTTCATTGGTGATAGATATTGGCAGGAGGTTTGGGGGGGTGTGCATCATGGGGGAAGGGTGAATATTGGATAGCCTATAAATTTTATATCCTTTCTTGGAATGCTTATGATGGGGGTACGTTGATGGGTTTTGAAAAATTTGTATCCTCCCCCCATTCTGATATATATCTTTTTCTCTCCCCCAACCCCCCTCCTCCCCTCTACCCCTCCCCCCACCAATATATCTATCTCTTTCTCTCCCCCTACCTATAATCACCCACACTCTCCCCATCTCCACCCCTAGGATCTCTCTCTCTCTCTCTCTCTCTCTCTCTCTCTCTCTCTCTCTCTTATAATCCTCCACCTACACATAACCCCCACCCTTATCTCTCACCCCCAAACCCCTAACACCCTCCCCTCTCTCTCTCTCTCTCTCTCTCTCTCTCTTGTACTCACCCCATACAACTAACCCCCCTCATCATCTCTATATCCCTCCCCCCTCTTCCCCCTAACCCTTACTAACCCCATATCTCACTCTTTCTCTCCCCTACTCCTCCACCTACAACTAACCCCACCCCTCTCTCTCTCCCCCAACCCCCTAACACCCCCGCCTCTCTCTCTCTCACTCTCACTACCCCTAACCCTCCCTCTCTCTCCCTAAGCCCCCTCCTACTCTCCCTACCCATAACCACCAACTCCACCCCTCTCTTTATCTCTCCTACTCCCCCTTACCCTACCCCTCTCTTTCTCTATCTCTCCTACTCACCCTACCCCTACCCCTCTCACTCTATGTCTCTCTTAATACCCCTCCCCCTACCACTTACCAACCCCCCCATCTCTCTCTCTTCCCCCACCCTATTACCCATCTTCCCTCTAACTACCCTAATCCTCCCTAAACCCCTAACCCCCCAACCATGATATCTATCTCTTTCTCTCCCCCGATCCCCCTCCTCCCCCTTACCCCTCAGTTAAATTTGATTTTTACCAAAACACGTACACATTTTGTAGAGCTAAAACGCGTATGCATTTTGGTTTTCATGGCACCGAGATAGGTGGGAAAGGAAAATTTGAATTTAAAAGAAATGCGCTTGTGTTTCTTAGCACTAAGACCAAGCCTCATCACCTATCTGGGTGTCATCACTCTTCTCATGTGTCTTCTTTGGAGTTAGCTTTGTTTGAACCAAACCTGAGGTATGGAATATGGTAAACCATGGCTAATTAGGCATCTCACCATTTTTCTCAATATGACTATGTTTTACCCCTCGTTACAGTATGCTACACACAATCACTTTTAATGAAATTTTAGATCTAAATAGCATTTTTTCTACAAATTCCAATATCTAATTTTTTAAAAAAAATATTATTTTTCTATTTTTATTGTGTCATTACTCCTTATCTCAAAAAACACATTGTTAGTGTTTTTCCATAACTTTTTCATTTCTCAAGCATTTAAAAAAAATTATATGTTGCTCTACTAGACACCGACCTCTACATGCTATAAAAAAATCGAGTCATGATCATTGCATTAATACCTTCAAAATATGCACCTACACTTGGCGTATTGTTTTCGAGGTAATTTGATCACTTAGATAATTAAAATAATTATAAATTATTAAATTTATTTTGGAAAAAGAGTGCCCACTAGTTCTATTTGTTCTCTATATGTCTACTAGTTTTTGTAGGTTGAATCCATCATTTAGGCACTTAAAGGAAGCACTCACAAACAGATATACTTTATCATTTACCAAAAAAATAAAAAGTACCTATTAGAAAATATCAAACTTGAGATAGTTATGAACATTTTCAATAGATTAAATTTATATATTTGGAAACGTGATTCAATTTCCTACATTTTATTTTTTTACTCAAAGCAAGATTCATTGTGTGAGTATCTCAAAATATCCATGTAAGTTGAGGGATTCCTGATTTTTCAATTTTTTATTGCATCTAATGCGTCAAAAGAGACCCTCATTAGCTTGCACCAGCCCTAATCAATTTACCAAGTAACATGTAATATCCATTTCCTCTGCCTAGAATTCTTGTCCTAACCCGACACCACTAAGCATGCTCCTTGAATTTTGCATCAACGTCCTATTCATTCTTTCTACAACTTTATTATGTTGAGGTGCTTATGGAGTAGTCTTATGCCTTTCTATTCCACACTTCTTACAAAATTCCTCGAATTAATTTCCACATAACTCTCCACCATTATTTGTCCTCAACACCTTTATTTTTTTCTATTTGATTCTCTACAAAATCATTAAACTCTTTAAATTTATCAAATACTTTAGATTTCTTTGGAAGGAAATAAATCCATGTGTTCCTTGATAAATCATTTATAAATGAAACATAATACACAAATTTATCTAATGATAGAATAGGCATAGGTCCAAAGGCATCACTATGTATTAACTATAATTAGATTCCATTTTCTCTTGTAACACCAAATGCAAATCAATTACTTGATATTTTTTCTATATATACAATGATCACTAGTGTATAATCAAACATGCCTTCAACCATGCCTTTACCATGTAATGATCAAAGGCCCTTCTCTCCAATATGTATCATTCTTTGATTCCATAGCATTGTGCTTTCTCCATATACAGTAGAGATTTCATCTTCTTTATTTCCACCCTCTTGAACAACAAAATTGTTACACCCATCGACAATAATGCTTCACAATAGCTTATACATATTTCCATTCTGAACTTCCCCCATCAAGATCATTGATCCTCGAACTATTTTTCTTGTTTCTTTTACAAAAATAGTCGGTACGCCTGCAGCACCCATCTTGATGATGGATATCAAGTTTCCATCCAACTTTGGAATGTGTGAAACCCCAGGGAGAGTTCTAATCCTTCCATCCTTCAATAGAAACTTAACTCTTCCATGTCCTATGATTCTGGTTGTTGAGTCATTTCCTAAGAAAATATCACCTCCATTATACTTATCATATTCATAGAACCATTCCTTGTGAGGATTCCTATGAAAAGACGCACCTGAGTCAATATCCATACATCACGATATGAATGGGTATTTGTAGAGGCCAAGAACATGTTCCCTCCTTTAGAGGAGGTCTTCACCTCCATGGAAGGGTATCATCAAATCCCTCACAAAATATGCCCATTTTTGCTCACATAAAGACAAATTAGAGGACATAGAAAATATCAAATTGAGCCAAGATAGGCTCCATGCTATTGGTTTGAGTAAAAGTAGTATCCACCACATGCTCAAAAGAGGTTGAGGCTCAACATAATTACTAGAACATAAGGAAAACAATCAAATTCATTATAACAATAATATCAAATATTACTCTATGACTTTTAAAGCCAAGACCTAGAGTAACAATGAAAGCATTAAGAAGAGGAAGATGAAGCACTACAAAGATTTTATCAATACTAATCTAGGAAATCAAAAAATATTTTTCCAATTTAAAAGTTTAAAAAATAAAATGAAAATTAATACCTAATCAGGACCAATGTTCATGGCCTCCATAGTGAGGCTCGCTATGAGACTAGCACAAAAACATCTTCGGGTGAGTGTATCTATAAAAATTATGATTTAAAGGATTTCAAAGATAAACATCACTTATTTTACCCTTAATATTATAAGACATAAGTTACCCTAATTTCATAACACAATTATTCTTAAGACTGCCTAGCTTATTAGAGCCATAATGATTTGGTACTTTCATTTTTAGTATATTATTTAAATATAAAAATTAGATTCTTCAATTATTAAATCTCTTTCATTTTATTTTATTTTACTTCTTTTATTTATTGATATCAAAGCTTTAAAATTAAATACACCTTAATCTTATTCTTATATCTAGATTTCAATAAATTACTCAAAATAGTGTTAACCGTAATGTTAATAATGTTAATTTTATTTTGTTGAAACACTTCACCATGCTTAAAACATCCAAACTCTTGAGGAATAATATTAAGTTCCAGGTCAAGGATGATATGTTGTTGCTTAGTGAATAAAAGTGCTTTAAAAGCCCAAATTTGTCTTGAGTTATAAGTCAATAATATGATGTTGTTTATGTAAATAAAAGTAAAACGCCTCACCATGCTTAAAAACCCAAACTCAAAGAGGAATAATATTAAGTTATAAGTCAAGGATGATATGATGTTTCCTTAGTAAAGTGAAACACTTCACCATGCTTAAAAAACCCAAACTCAATAGGAATAATATTAAGTTATAAGTCAAGGATGATATGATGTTGCTTGAGTGAATAAAAGTGATCCATGAATGAGAAGGTTTTAGATGGGTGGTGATCACAACTAGCAAGCAATTTGACAACTTGTCCTTTTCTATGATCTCTAATTTATCTTTGTGCCGTGAAAGAAAGCACTCAAGTGAACACTACAAGTGATTCATCAATGGAAAGTATGTGTCCTAAACACAACTACTAAACACAACTATCAAGCAATAGACAACTCGTTCTTTTCTATGACCTCTATTTTGTCAATGTGCTATGAAAGCACTAGCTGGTATGTGTCCTAAACACAACTATCAAGCAATAGACAACTCGTTCTTTTCTATGACCTCTATTTTGTCAATGTGCTATGAAAGCACTAGCTGTTTTGTTGTCTATATGCTATGAAAGCACTACAGGTAAAGTAAAGTAGTGGAATGAAAAGATAAAGTCAGTAAACTCCAAGATCAGCAAACCTAAAGCATGCGTTTGTTCCCACCATATTACAGGACTCGGCCTAATCCATACAATAACTTTTCATACTGTTGTCTACATATTCCATCGTGCGCATTCAAACCCTAATTTCGTTTTGGAACGTATACCTACTTTGAAGGACGACTTCACGCCTGTACGCGTGAGCGGCATGCTGGACAGACCGAGGGAGATTAGCCCCACATGACAGATACGCCTCTCATTTTCAACCTCACATTTAAGGAATGCGACGAAAGAGAGAGCATCCATGCACATGGCTAAAACATAAAATTCTCCAACTATATCACTTATCCCCTATAGTATCGCAATGCAACACTATTTACAGTCAGCATGTGTTATTGTTAAGAACAAGAACATGTGTTTAGGTAAGTAGTAGATTCAACTGGAATAAATATGTACACTTTTATAAACTGGAATAAATATGTACACTTTTATAAACTTTAACAGTTACATTATTGCTCATACACCAAATTGGTATGTAACTGTAAATTTCCTTTTAATTTTTCAAACATAACCTAAAACTTATCTCAGTGGAGGTAAACAATCTTCTTCATCATAATATATACAAAGTGCTCATTGTAGGGTGATGCATACACAGTATCAAGCTCTCTTTTCTTTTTGAAATATATGATCATGAATTCTATTTATTATCCTTTGGATTAATTCTATGTAATTTTTTATTATCATTTCTATTCACTATTACTTAGTCACTATTACTTAGAGAGGGGTATTGAGACAATATTTGTGTAAATTGTCTCAATTTAAGACAATAACAAAAATTGTGTATTGTCTTAACTATTGTTTTTAAACCTTTAAACCAATGTCTTAAACTATTGTCTTAAATTATTGTCCAATAATTTAAGATATTAAAAACAATATTTAAGATAATACACAAGTCTAATTTTTTTTCTTTCACTCTATATTCTATTATATTCTATGATACCTTGGGTTGGGTACCGGTTAACAGGGAGAAGAGAAAAGCAATTGTAGAATGAAATTTCTCTGCATTTAATTGGTCACGAATAATATCTTATACGACCCAATTTTAAGCGAAGCACGTGAAGTATTTTCCAGTTTTGCCCCGTAGCTGGTATATGAGAATATAATCCATTTCGTTTGTCATATTGGGTGACCGGATTCCTCACTGAAATCACATCAGCTTTCACTAAGCCCAAATCCAGATGTTTTTACGAAAGAATTTATGTATTTCATCACTTTGCAATTGCATCTGTCTATCTAATTTTATTGCCATAAATCTAAAAAGATAGAAAGAACCTTTATCTCATATTCCCAAAAAGCACTGAATACATGAACCATATAACTGAATATGGATCTTCCTAGAGGTATAGAAGGAAATAGAGAACCTACGTTTTATAAAATATTAACTAGTACAGGCATGCATAAGGTCCAATCGAATATATGTTGGGTCTATGGTACAAGCTTGTAATAAAGTATATTAAATTAATATTTATTTTTGTCATTGTATCCTTGGGCATATCAACATTGTCTTATATGATTACATGAACATTGTTATATGTATGGTACATAGGGTTAGGGTTATTAGGTTTGAACCAAGGACAATGTAAGGAGTGATTTAACAATGTAAATTTTTTTTTTCACACATAAAAAACTAACTTTTTATTAAATGAAGTTTTCCTTCATTACATGGCTTCACCATGAGAAATGAATAACTTTTCATCAAAGACTAAATCAAAAACCTCATCCCAAAAAACATATATAAAACATTACATATACCACTATCCATCTTAACCAAAACAAAAACAGAAGGAACCTAATCAGTTTCATCGCTACTGAAACATAACACATATTATCCAATGACCAGTAATACTTCAGCTCAATGTAAACTAATTTATATCATAAAACACTATACTAAATTAATATTAATTTAAAGACATTTATTTAATAGTTTCATGAAGTTGATTTACGAGGTTGATTTATTTTTTTAATTACTTCAACATATACATTGGATACACACAATAAATATGAATATTTTATTGTCTATCATAAGTTAAAAACCATGAGGGGAGGAAGCCCCATCTCTCTTCTTTCAAGCCCACTCTCTACTCTTGGACTGCATTTTATTCATGACTAGATGGGCATAATTAAACATTTTAATTTTAAATGATAAAAAAATTAAAAGACAAAAATTTATGTACATGTTTTGTGACGGGATTTGCATGAGGTATTCATTGAAATGGAGTAGGCAAATACCCAATAACATTAATAACATCCACTTGAATTAGTCTTTTAGGTTATTTGAAAATGGGTGCACACACATATATATAGTTATTATTTTGGAATTTTGTTTTACACTGTAAACACCTCATATTCTCATGTGTATTTGCTACAAAGAGTATCTTAGTTATAGAATAACTAGTTAAATTAGTGAAGTCAATGAGTGTTAAAGTTGGAGTTATTCAACACTACTATACTAATTGGTATATAAATAGATATATTATTGAATAAAGAAGATAAAATTTTTATGTCACATCTTTGTCTTTGTATGGTTGTATTTTCATTTTACATCATGGTATTAGAGCAAGAGTGGGTATGACTCCTTTGTAGGATTTCCCAAGAAGATGAGACCGTGTGAAATATAATCCTCCTTAGGATAGTTAGGAGTAGGTTATAGTAGATTTATGTAGGATAGTTTAAAGTGTTTTAGCAATTGAAATTTGTTGCTAGTCTATGTGTGCAAAAAAATTATTGTAGGATGTAGTAGTTTCAAAGAATAGCTGCCAAAGCCTAAAAGGAAAAAAATGTTACCAAATCCAACCACCATTTGGAGAGATGTTAGCCACCCTGCATTTGGATAGTGGAAGTGTGAACCACCCATCATGAGAGGATACCCGAGGATTGAAAGAGCCACCATGTGGAGATTCAAAGGTATGTGCGAGATTGATAATATGTCATCAATTGCTACTAAAGTTTACCACCACCATGAGAGAAATGTCTTTTACCTAATATGCTTCAACCTACAATCATGGAGAATACACAAAAGTAGAAAGAACAAGGGGAAACTATATTAGATTCATTTCATTAAAGTTTTTAAGTGATAGAAGAGAATTATGAATTATTTCAAGAATGTTAGAATTATCCCCCATTTATGAAACATATGATGAAGATGATGACATAAAACACAAAATGGTTTCTCATTCTAGAGGAGAATAATTTATGAGGCCATAGGGGGGATGTGACTAGAATTAGCTTAATATGGATTTTTCTCCAACAATTCAAGAGATACAGAATTCGGGACTTCTAGAATATGAGATTTGACAATTCAAGAATCCAACTTGGGAACTCCTAAATTATACCTTTATGAAGGGGACTAGATAGTTGGATGGAATTTGCTACCTACAAGTATTCATAATAGTGAAGGAGAAAATATGAAAAAGTTGAAGATGTCAATTTATGTTTATGTTTCCATTTAGTTTAGTATTGGGTGTTGGAGTAGTGCTCCAATACAAATAAATGTAATAGTTGTTATTTAGGGATCTTGTTTTATAGTGTAGAAATCTCATGCATATGCATTGTCAAGAGTATCTTATCTATAGGATAAGGAGTTAAAATAGGGAAGTTAGTCATTATCGAAGTTGAAGCTTTGCAATAGGACTTTGCCACTCGACTTGTATATAAATAGGTATATAAATGAATAAATAAGATATAAGTTTTATGTGTGTGTGTGTGTGTATATATATATATATATATATATATATATATATATATATATATATATATATATATATATATATAGAGAGAGAGAGAGAGAGAGAGAGAGAGAGAGAGAGAGAGAGCATGTACACTAACCATAAGGGACCCGAGTGGATTTGACTTCATCACCTCTAGCTTCGACATGATGATGTAAAATAAAAAGTGCAAATATATATATATATATATATATATATATATATATATATATATATATATATATATATTTGCACTTTTTATTTTACATCATCATGTCGAAGCTAGAGGTGATGAAGTCAAATCCACTCGGGTCCCTTACTGTTAGTGTACATGTTCTCGACCGATGACCTTTACCCAAAAAACCATTTACAAAATGTGAGAAAGATCCTAGAGGATTTATATAAATAAATTTATAATTTTTTTATAGGTAACATATCTCAAGGGAAACCACTCAAGCACTTCCCCTTATTTCAGGATGGTACCAATGTACACCCTAGATTCTTCAAGGCACACGGCCAAGTCAAAAAATTGTGAATATATCATATATATCTTATCAAAAATTGTGTCACCGAGATAAAACATGTCACAAAATGGGATTTGAACCATGTGGAGAGGATAACAATGTCTCTTTACATCCACCTGAGCTAGCTATACTCAATTGACAAAGAAAATACACACACACACACACACACACTTTGAGACAAATTATTTTTAATACTTTTGTGATATATAATTGGTGTGAGTCCATCTTGTGAAGGTGATAATTGGAGTAAGCTAACCTTGTAGCAAACAAAGTCTCTTTCCCAGTCACAAATATACTAAGACACCAACAAGACTTTTGAATTGGAAAACAGTTTTCCACGAGATTAGTGAAATGAATATTAAATCTTTATTTTATTTACCTTCTATGGATTATTGTTTTCAATCGTTCCCATGTTGGATATTTGTTGGGACATTTCAATTAATTGACTCTGTGATAATTTATTGTGTGATACATATATCATAAATACACAGAACCTCCACAATATGGAGAAATTAATCCCTCTTACATAAAAATTTTATTTATCAATCTCACTCCTCTAGTTCGAGACCTACATGGGGAAATATTCAAACGGATAAATTTTACTTTCTTACCTCTAGAAAAAGAAACCTAGAATATTTTGAATGACAAGAGATCCATCAATGATCACATGACATGTCTTCAAAGGTGAGGGAATAAAATTTAACCCTAGGAAGGAATCCACAATGGAATCCAACAATGCTTCCCAATTAACAAAATTGTCAACAACCTTGGCAAAGAAAAAACACCCCCAAAACTAGAAGAAACATGTGTTGGATGTGCTTGTCTCAACCCCATCAAATCCACTAATGACAAATCCTTGACCCCAACTTTATTGTCAAGTCTCTAAGATTAGACAAATCAATTTTTTGGAAATAGGGTTGTCAACAACACCCTTCGGTCCCCTAATGTCGAAAATTTAAACTCGTTATTGACCTCCATAAAATTCTTTGAATCTAGAGAACTAAGATCCATCACATAAATGTTGTAACCCTTATATTCTTCCATGACCATCTCCATAGAAAGATCATTTTTTTATTAATTAATGACTTAGCCCCATCTTGAAGTGTCAAATGATCAATACCAAGCTAACTAGAAAGAAAAGAAAGGATTGGATATAGCTACTATGCTTTGGGAGAGATCACTTAGGCCATCCATGTTTGGAATGTTAATCTCGTGAATTAGAAGATCAACCCATTTCTCCATCAAGTCACAAACATAGGAGGGAAGATCAACCCATTTCTCCTGACACCACACACTCATTTTTGGTCCATCAATTACCGAGCCTCCACTAAAACAACCATGTCGGCACAAAAGTGCACATGCACTTCTAAAGCACACACGCTACTAATGTGTGCACGCTTCTTTGTATATTAAAAATTGGTTTGAGACCCATTTCTAGCCCATTCCATCCCAATTTCACCAACTGAAAAATGCTTCCAAATATTAGAAGAAGGAATGCGTGTGTGCCCCTCCACTTCCCAATCCTCCAACATCATCCAGGTAAGATTTCATCCCTAAATATTCATTTTTATTGGTTTTTTCAATGAGTTAATAAAAAAATACATTCTAATCATTGTAAAAAATCAACCAAAACTTAAAAAAAATCATTTTTTTAATTGTAAATTGTCTCTCCTCCATCACAATGGCCAAAAATAAAGAATCAAACCCCCAAACAAACAAACCTTGGTATAAACCAAGCAAAAAAAACCATGAACCTAATCTCGAAGTAAACATTAACCCCGAGGAGAACCCAACCACAGAAGGCCAAACTAACAATCATTTAAACCACTTAAGAACCTTGGTTTAAGAGCTTATAACCACTAGGGAACCATCGATACTTTCCTTAGCCACATCCATTAACAGCGGCATTGCCTCAATTGACAATGCTCGCGGTCAATTGTTGATCATTACCAAGTATAGAGCCAAAATGAGAGAGTATTATTCTAGTGGTCTCAGTAAATACTAAATCAAAGATTTGAACATCTCAAAATAGACTCTAGTTAGTTTTTCCATTAACCCCAAGACCAACCTACCCCCTAATCCACGTAAAAGGCACTTTTTCATGGATTGGTGCACATATGAGCCATGGAAACAAAACTGGATGAGTCGATGGTTTATGATTTTTGAAAAACCTCCTTGCAACAATAGGGAGGTTCCATTATATTTTCTTTGAAAACTATATGCAGAGTTCATGTTGGGTCTGCATGTCAACTACTTTGACATTAGTTAGTTTCCAAGGGGATTGGTCTTGGATCTACCCAGCATCGACCCACTGCAAGGCATAACCCAATGAGAAAGCCACCTAATCCTAAGCATATGCCTAACAACCCCCCCCACAAACACTTTAGTTATTGGATCACCTAACTGAGACTGCCACTGCCATATCACAGCTTACACATAGTGTACTACAGCACAATACATTTGTGGAATCATCCAGGCATGACCCATCAGAGCATTACAGATAACAATCATGTGTAGGTCCTTCAAGACCCACTGGTCATGGACCATCCATGACAGCCAGTGGGGGGAAAGGATACTTTCAACATATAGGGTTTCTATGGATAGAACCCAATCTAGCCCTAGAAAACCTATATGTCTTCTTTATTCCATAATTGTTGATGGGTCACTATATATATTCTTCATTGTAGCCTCACCAATTGGGATTCCTTAACGGTATTGAGTACAGATGTGAGATAATGGGTGAATGCATGAAATGATGAATGCACATGTGGTATTGGAGCATGCACATGCAAGCTTTGAATGTGTGTGTGGAAGCTAATGTATGTCTGCATGTTTTAGAATATGGTGTACACAATGCCACTTGCACCAAATGTTGAAGTTCATGTCATCATTACATATCATGCCATCACTACTATTCATTGCTAAGTGGAACAAGCAGAAATTCTTGCACTAGGGGGGTCAAATTCCACATAACCCACCATGAAAGCCTCTGATTGGCCTAACCAACTTTGCCATTCCCAAATACATGCTCCCAAACTTGCAGAACTTGTTTTGAATGCCCAGTGGTGGTTTTAGGCCCTGGGATCAATTTGGCATGTGTCCTTGAATGGCTAGAGAGTTCTACTTGCAAATGGACATAGAAAACATGTCAATTTGAGGGTTTCACTGCAATCTATGTCTCTCTATATGTAACATCCCAAAAATCACAAAATTTTTTAAAAAAATCAGCGTAGCATTAATTTTTATACTTACTGTGCTGAAATATAATAAATGCTTATTTGTTCTTTTAAACAACATACTCAAATAAAATGTTATACTGATCATGTATGTGTATTTTTTTACGATGTGTGTGAAATGTGTTTATGTCTTCATTAGAATGTTGTTGGATGTTTCTTGCCTCAATCATGCATCCTAAATCACTTTTGATTACTGAAATTTGATGTTGATGCTTTATAGATTTACTTGCTATTGTTTATATGTGCTAACTGTTTATTCTTCTTATTGATGATGAAGGGGTCCTATGGGCACCCCAAGGCTTACTTATCTATTAGCTAAAGCATTTGAACGTTATGTCGCAGATCACAGGTAAGAGAAAAAAATAGTGTTTCGAAAGTGAATACGAAGGTCCTTTATATTGTCAGTTAGCTTTCAAGTTAAAAAGAGAAAATAGAATAACTTGCAAACATTTCAGGGTGATATCTATTTCGACTGTTTCTTCAGCTATAATCTAGAATAAGTTGTTTATATGAACTCACTCCAATTCTCAGCATTTATGCTCTTCGTATTACACATGTAATTGTATAATGTTGAAAGTGTTGAGCGTCGTAATTAATGTTAAGGTGTTTTACAATCCACACTTAGGAATTATAACATGTATTCAAATATCTATGTTAATAGGATCATAACCGAGGTTCAAATGTTTTTATTGTAATTATATGCCTAATCCTTTGATCCTATGCATTATAGGTATAACCCATTATGTGATGTTAATAAGGATACTTTGACATAAGTTTAAAGTTGCAAACTATGCACTCTATGCGTACTCTTCTACTAAATTATGCAATGGCTATTTAAATGCTACAGTATTGTAATAGTATCTATAGTTAATCTATTTGATATTTGCACCTCTTCTATAGTTTATACCATTTATAATATAATGCCTAGATCTTAGTAAGTATTGTAACTATACAATAGTGTTGATATAGTTTGTGTACCATGCGTAAGGGTTGTTTTTAAAAGGTGATCTACGAAATACCTTGTTTGCAAGGTTGGAAACATGTGATGGTTAAAAGACTTTAGGAATAATGTATCGAGGTTATAGTATAATGTAACCATATTATAATGTTAGTGAGTCCCGCCATAAGGAATGGTCAAAACTTTAACCTAGGTTATGATGCGAATTACAAAATATAGTTTGACCTTTGATAATTTCCATACTATAGTATGGTTGTAAACAATACAAGGCCGAAACCTTGATTTTTTTATGAATGCAATGGCAGGTGTGATGTACTTAGAAGGTGTGGTAATAAAAGTGCATTAAAGGTGAAATATAATGGAATGCTTGTTGGAATCCCCGTGGCAGGTCTTCATGTGGTCTTCTTGGTTGTGGTGCTAACCCTAACTGCCTTTGGACTATCTCGACGAAGGTATCACCTAAGCATTCATTTGTGTTGGGAATGGAGTGATGGAGAGGCCGATAGGCCTGCGGGTCGTTAGGGTTTCGTAACAAGTTCTTGGAGGCACCTTCCCAAGGTTTGATACCACGACATGTAGAAGAATACTGGAACTACCAAGGTGTTAATAGACAAGCCATGAAGTGAGGATTTCTGCACTTGTTTAGTAGTTTGCGTGACTCTGGAACTCGTCGACTTGTAGGGGTATTCGTCTTGGAGAAAAGGTTCTTTATGATAAGGTAATGCCTCAGTTCTTTTCTTGCTACTCATGATAGTTTAAAAAAAAATGTTGTTGTTGTATGTAATTTGTTTTCAAACTTCATAACACATCTTTTAACCATGAAATATGTCAATGGCAGGTACCCTTCGGGTTTGGTTTTCTATGTTCGAAGCTACGTGGAAATATTGCTTGAAAACCGGTAAGCCTCGGTGGTTTTCCTGTAAGTTTCACTTGGCAACTGTTGGCCATTGTTTGGTTTTAGCCGAAACTTTGGTTTTTGGTCTGGCTGTAGATATGGCCATCGTTTGCAATGTTGTAAGCCAAAAAAGGAAAGTGTAGGGAGGATTGGATCCTCGACCTACCTCGGTATTGACTCAACATTTTACTGTGTAACAATTTTGTTTAATGTAAACAGTTGTGCGAAGGGTTTGACCCTTGGCCATTTGATGAAATAAAAGATGTTAAGGTATTTGCAATGTTGTTTTAGGAATACGGTTGGGGTTTTTCAACCTCAAATTGTTGTTTTTCGATGTACTGTAAACTCCAGATGTTACTGGGTTCCTACGTAATGGGTAGTTTCGGTTTTTAGAGCTCTCGGCAGTATTGGATGATAAATATGGTAACTTTTATGTATTTTTGAAAACTTAAAGTGGTTTTAAAAGAGTCATGCCTGAGAGGCAATACTTTCGGTAGCCTACGTTTGAAATGAAAGATGGTTGTTAAACAATGATAAGGGCGAAAGCCCATTCCTGAATGTTTATAATATGTTTGGGTTTTATTGATAGTTGAAATGGCTAAATGCCTAAATTGTTCTGTTTTCAACCCTGAACTTGTTTTTCGAAAGGACTGTGTTAATACTAGTGTTTATCAAGGGTAATGATCCTTATTTAAAAACCCTGTCGTAAAGCATTTGGTGTTTTAGAAATGTTTAAGGGTTTCGAGAAAAGCAAGACATGCATCTGTAAGGTTTCAGAAGTTTAGGACATTCATCCGAAAAATAGAAACTGTTCTGTGTTTTATTTGGTATATGGTATCGATGATAAAATAAGTGTTTAGCAGCTCTATATAATAGATATGTTTGTTTTACAGCTGTTTAAAATTCATAAATGTTGATGAAATTCTACTGTAAATGTTTTGATACTATGATATAGAATACTATTATGTATTAGCAGGATATTTAAATGAAAAGAAAATTAATAAATACTGTTTGTTTTCTACAAGTAATAGTTATAGCTAAACTTTAGGTTTTGAGCAAAATAATGAAATGTGTATGTACTTAACTTCTATTGCTAAGAATGTAATGATATTACAAAATCTAAATAAAACAATTGTTTTCTGTGTTTATTTATGACTGAATCATAAAAGATGTTAGTTTGCATTTGTAAACAAATAATGAAATACAGGAAACATGGCAGAGTTTATCTATCCAATCATTCAATCTACTGCATATCATTTATCTAATTTTAAACATCCTTCCATGTACTAGAGTACGGCACAAAGACAGTGCGTGGAAAAATACAGGGAAGTAATTTATTCTATCATTTCATATAATTTTTTCAACAATTTACAGAATCATAATCAGTTCAGAAAATCAAACATTTACTTATGCAAATGATAACTATCAATATTTAGCTAATAAATCCTAACTCAACAGTTACAGAAAATAAATTATAACTATTTAGGAAATGAAATAACAAGTAGAACCTACAAATGTAGATAGGGTGGACAAACACCAAAGAGGCCTGTTCCTCCCAACCTTCTCCAAAAGAAGCAGCCAATATCACTTGCTCCTTTGGACCCCTGAGCCTATTTACTGAACCACTAGGTAGAAGACTCTGTGTAGAAGCAAGGCACTCAAGTTGTACTTGTAAAATTAGTCATAGCAGATCTAATGAACAAGTAAATCAATCACAACAGATGAACATAGAAAATATGGTGTAAAACTGTGCAAAACATGCAGCAGTGCTCAATATCCCAGTAAGGGTGAATGATTACAATAAAATATAGTAACAATGACTGAGCAATTCGAATTGCCTAAGGAGTTCATTCGAATCACTGAATGGATTAGCTTGACTCCAACTAGGAGTCCTCATCATCAATCGGTGGTGGTCATCAATGCACAAGAACCAGTCATCTAGGTGTCAATCTGAGTCTAACTGAGTGTAACATGTGTAACTGAAGTATGTAGCACTAATATAGGGAATTGGGATCAGTGGAGGGCACATGGGAGGTTAACTGAATTCAAAACAAGTCATCTAGTCAATCTGGAGGTCCAACGAAAGTGAAACAATCATTCGGGAGTGAAACTAGCCTCAAATCAGGGAGAATCAGAGCTAACTAAGTGTAACTGAAGTGGAACTACAGTGGTAGGTGAAGAAGTGTTCCCTTCTATGGCAGTAGGTGAGAAGTGGGCACCTGACTAGGAGGGATAAAACTCTGAAGTAAGTGGCTCCCGGGTGCTAGAATAAGGTGGCTAAGGTGCTGGAGGCATCAACCTGGTGACTAGGATGCATGCAAAGTGCATGTAAACTCTAGAATTTGCATGCAAACCCTAATTGCATGCAAGATCCTGAAAAAGATGATGTGGATATCCGAACATCCCCCCTCAAGCTAGACTATGATGTGCAAAAAATAATGTGGGGCCCTGGTAACTAAGACCAAAGGTCACCCCAATACAATAATCCAAAAAATGTTGAAAATAAACTAAGTGAGGAAAGAGGAAAAACCCAGTGGGAAGAAAGCCCCCCCTCAAGATAAAGCATAATGATGGATCAATCTGTCTCCACCATGATGGAACTCACCCCCAACAGTGAACAGAGGTAAGAGAACTTCTTCTCAGTGAAGCTCTTGGTGAAGATGTCTGCAATTTGCTCATCAGTAGGGAAATATTGCAGAATGATGGTGCGATCATGCACCAACTGTCAAATGTAATGCATATGAATCTCAATGTGTTTGGTCCTCTGCCGCTAAACTAGATCTGTGGAGATCTTGATAGCATTTTGATTGTCACAAAATAGGACAGTCGAAGTAGTGCCACCAAAACCAAACTTGGAAAGAATACCCTGCAACCAAACTGCCTGAATGCAGGCATTGACTGCCCCTCGATACTTTGCCTCTGCTGAAGAAAGTGCAATGGCTGCTTGCTTTTTACTGGACCAGCAAATAGCACCATGACCAATCATGAAAACATAACCGAAAGTGGACTTCCGATCAAAGCTATCACCTGCCCAATCTGAATCAGTAAAACCAATGAAATCAAGCTCAGAATCTGCAGCATAATGTATGTCAAAATGTTTCGTACCTTGCACATACTGCAAGATCCGCTTAGCTGCCCGCCAATGAAGCTCATGGGGTTGCTGCATATACCTTGACACGACACTCACGGCATATGAAATATCAGGCCTTGAGTGTGTCAAATAAAGTAGTGAACTGTGATGAACCTGCAATAATTAATTAATGCAAATACACGAGATATCAGAAATAATAGAACAGAATCACTTTTATATTGATCACGGGCCACTTCGAGGGGGCAACCTCCTTTGAGCAATCTCAATACAATTAACTTCACGGTGCCTTCAATGACCTCAACACACACTTATATACTAATTCTATGCCCAATACTATGAAACAAAACCATGGGACATATAATACTACGGGATGACTTACAAAGCATATGCGTCCAATACTATGGGCTAATATAAACTACGGATCAACAAATACTACGGGACGACTTACAAAGCATATGCGTCCAACAACAATATACTAACATAGTAAAGAGAAGGGTTGACATAGGTTCCTAACATCCCCTCTCCCTTAGAAAAAGCTTTGTCCTCAAAGCTTTGGTTGGAGAAATTGCTGCAGAATCTGAAGGAGTGGTTCCCCGGTAGCATCCTCGGGTTGCATTTCAGGCCACTGATGCCTTTGGAGTGTCAAGGAGGATTGCTTGGAAGGCTGTAGATGAAGAAGAACCCTGTCAGCTACGTGGAAAATGTGCTCAAAATGGTGTTGATCGGCTTGTTGTTTTAGGCGAATTCTAGCCATGTGAAGATTGTCCTGCAGAATGAGAAGAATCTGATCACGGTTTTGAAGAACTGAGTCAATTTCCTGAACTGGGGAGCTGCTAAAGGTGTATGGAAGAAGAACTGGCGGTGTTTTTCCATAGACTGCTTCATATGGTATCCTTTGAGATGTGGTATTGTACCACCAGAGCATTGCTAGGAAATCCATGGAAATAGTTGGCCAAAGCTATGTAGGGATGGGCAAGGGTTTGAGAAATCCCGAAAGGAGTGTCGTTTCACCCTTGTTGAAATGGAAAGTATCATCGTCAGCCACCATCTATTTAATTTTCATTTTTAGTCCCTTCCAAAAGAAGTTACATTGTTCCCGGTCATACATTTTGCAGAACCCAGAGTGCCCTATTGATGAAGAAGCATGGAGTTCATAGAAGAGAGAGCCCTGTTGAACATATTGCAATCAATTTGGAACAAGCAGAGAAAGAGCTATAAGAGAAACTGGGTCATCAATTGTGAAAGAAGGAGCATCTTCCACCATATTGTCCTTACCCTTCTTGTAAGTGATCACATAGGGATAACCCATGAGTTGGATAACCCATTTCAGGTGTGTTGGGGAGGAGACCCATTGTTCCAGAAAATTTTCCAGACTCGGGAGATCAGTCATGATACAGAAATAATTCCCTAATAGTTATGGCTTCCACTTCTGTACTGCATGCAAAATAGCCATCATTTCCTGCTGAGAGGTAGATGTGGCTAAATTCTTACCGGAAAGGTCTCTTGAAGGCAGCAAGCGCATTGGTTCAGCAAAGATACCTGCATATCTATCCAAGGAAGTAGTGGAGACTGTTGATGGGTGCATCTGAATGGAATTGAGCTGAGCGATGACACCATGTGAATTCTTCTTAAGGATTTTTTCCAGGCGATGTGAATTGATGATGCAGAGAGACCCTGGTTGTAAGCCCATAAATTTGTGTTGTGCCCTGTTGACTTTAAACTGCATCCAAAGTTCAGCAAAATCCCATAAGATGGGGCCAAATGTGCGTAACCATTGAACGCCCAAAACCACATCACATCCGCCTAAGGACAAGGAAAACATGTCAAAGCATAGGTTATAATCTTCCATAGAGATACGCACATTGTGACACTTCCCCTTGCAAGGTAAGGTGCCCCCATTGGCAACCATGACTTCAAAGTTGGAGCAAGGATGGATAAAACAATCAGCCTGTTTGGCAATCCGAGGGTCAATGAAGTTATGAGTGCTACCAGAATCAATGAGTATGGTAAGAGGGAGCTTCTTGAAGTATCCCCTGACCCGCATTGTTTGTGGGGTGGTGATGTCGGTTACAGCATGGAGAGAGATCTCGGGTGGGTCGTCCTGAAATGGGGTGTCAACAGGCAGGTGTTGAATGTCGACCTAATCATCTATTGTATCTATAGCTTCTTCACCAAGTTCTAAGGCAGGCGGAGAATCCACATCCAAGAGATAGAGATTTTGTTGAACGCATCTATGTCCCCGAGTGAATTTCTCATCACAATTATAGCAAAGCCCTTTTTCTCGGTGTGCTTGCATTTCTATTTCAGACAAATGCTTGATAGGAGTTGGTTGAGGAGAAGGCGTGATGAGAGGTCATTGGGAACCCATATTTTTGAAGGGAACAAAGGTGGGTTTGGAGTGGTGTTGAGCTGCGATCTTGTCCTCGGCCAGCTTAGCCAACCCTAGGACTTCCATCATTGTGTTGGGACAAAACATTTTGACCTCTGAGCGGATTTCATCCTTGAGACCACTGATAAAACAACTCCTGTAGAATTCATCAGGCAATCCTTCTGTGTGATTGGCCAATTTCTCAAATTCTGTCTGATACTCTCTCACTGTGCCAATTTGGTGAAGTTTAGTGAGTGCTCCTATGAAATCATCAAAAGAACTAGGACCAAATCGTGGCAAAATGAGTTGGCAAAAATCTGTCCAATTTGGCTCGGGATGAGCTTTGATGTACAAACGGTACCATTGAAGGGATTCCTGTTCCAAATGAAAGGATGCAAGCGGAACTTTCTGGACATCAAAAGTATTATGCAGACTAAAATATTGTTCTGTTCGGTATATCCATCCAGTCGGATCAGTACCATTGAAGTGAGGAAAATCAAGCTTCGGCCCACGAAAATTGCTGGAAGAAGAGAACCTGGTGGCTACAAAAGATTCTGGCTAGCGGTTATTGTTCATGGCTGAACAATAGCGGTTTTTTTTTTTTTCGGGTGGAATGGGTAGAAAAACACAAACAGAAGCTGATTTAGTAAAGGGAAATTTGGATTGGGGAAACAATCTGATGGGTAATTGGGGTTTGACTAGATTTTGGACATTGTCGAAAGGACAAGAAAGCAAAAAGGGGGATTTCAGAAGCGGGGTGATAGAATGAGAAAATTTGGCAGAGAGGGACAAAGAAGCAGAATTCAGAAAGGAATTTTGTGGTAAAATTTGAAGGTGATTGGGTGAAATCTGAGGAAGTTATGGCAAACCCTAAAAATAGACAAATGTGGGATTTCAGGCTTTGGGAAGGGGAATTGGGGATAGGGTCCTCAGGAATGAAAGATGCATAATGGAATGACAGGGGTTCCCCGAAAATTTCAAGGGAAACAGAGTGAAAACAAGGGAGATATGGAGAAAAAACTGAATTTTATACTTTTTTCTTTTTTCTTTTTTTTTTTTATTTTTCAGAAATGGATCGGCAACAGCGGTGCAGAAGGGATCCGCAACAGATGGATCTACAACGGTTTTTTAGAAATGGATCGGCAACAGCGACGCGGAAGGGATCCGTAATAGATGGATCTGCAATGGCGCGGAAGGGATCGAAAACGGCTCGATCTGACATGGCGACTGGATCTGGAACGACTTTCAGAATAGATCTGAAACGGCTGGATCTGGAGCGGAAGTGATCGGCAACAGTTCAACTGAAAATAGATATGGACCCCAGGTATGTGCGGCTTCCTAACAGTTCAGGGGTTTCACTCGGCCACCAATGCTGTCTGAAGGCTTGCGTATTGGGGCAGTACCCCTCACTCCACGGCTCAGGTAAAACTGATAACCGCTTTGCCACAAACGACAGCTCTTGGTTTACCTCACGAGTGGAAACTAGTCAATCAGGTAGGCGTCGTTGCCCTTTTCGGTGGCAGGTCCTCTCAATGGGCCAGCTACTTCGGGGTTCCTGTGGTACTCCTCACAATGATTTTTAGGGCTTATGCCCAAGTACTTCCCATAGTTAAGCGGATAGGGATTATTCCCAAATCCGAACCTGCAACAGATGAAAAAAAAAATTTGGCAGAAATTTCACCCAGCGAGCCCAAGAAAGTGGTCTGATACCAGATGTGATGAAACTGCAATAATTAATTAATGCAAATACACGAGATATCAGAAATAATAGAACAGAATCACTTTTATATTGATCACGGGCCACTTCGAGGGGGCAACATCCTTTGAGCAAGCTCAGTACAATTAACTTCACGGTGCCTTCAATGACCTCAACACACACTTATATACTAAGTCTATGCCCAATACTATGAGTCAAAACCATGGGACATATAATACTACGGGATGACTTACAAAGCATATGCGTCCAATACTATGGGTCAATACTATGGGCTAATATAAACTACGGATCAACAAATACTACGGGACGACTTACAAAACCTATGCATCCAACAACAATATACTAACATAGTAAAGAGAAGGGTTGACATAGGTTCCTAACATGAACTAATCAACTGTCGATACATACTACAATCTGCAAGCGGTGTAGAATCTCCCTCCTCAAGACTGATTCCTGAGAGGAATGGGAATGGGTCTGCCTTACATTCAGCCATATTAAACTTCAATAACAGGTCGGAAGCATATTTTTGCTGAGATATAGTGATCCCATCAAAATTTTGAGCTATCTCCAAGCCCAAAAAGTGACTCAGCAAGCCCAAATCGCTCATGTCAAAAGCTAGATTTAAGGCAGTTTGTAGCTTGTTTATTGAAATAAGAGTGCTACCAGTAATGAGAAGATCATCAACATAAAGTACAATAACCAACAAATTACCTTTAACTCGTTGAAGATACACATTTGGATAAGATTTGCATCTTTGGAAATTCTGAGAAAGAAGGAAGGAGTCCATCTTTGCATACCAAGCTCTTGGGGCATGTTTTAACCCATACAAAGATTTCTTCAATCTGCAAACTAATGATGGATCTGATGTGTAGCCCTCTGGCTATTGCATATATACCTCTTCAGCAAGGTATCCATGTAGAAATGCACTCTTTACATCCATGTCGTGCACTTCCCAGTGCTTGGATGCGGAAATAGCCAAAACAAGGCGGATGGAATCCATCTTTGCAACCGATGCAAAGGTCTCAGTGTAGTCCACTCCTTGGACTTGGGAGAAACCTTTTGCCACCAACCTTGCTTTGTATTTGCTGATAGAGCCATCAGCAGAAACTTTCATGCGATAGACCCATTTACACTTTACTAATTTTCTTCCAGGTGGAAGAGAAACTAGCTCCCATGTGTTGTTCTTTTGAAGAGAATTGTACTCTTCATCCATGGCATTTTGCCATCTCGGATCTCGGTGGGAAGATTAGTATGATGTGGGATCTGAACCAGCCATCAAATAACAAATCTTAGGAAGTAATGGATCAGCAATAGAAAGATCCATACCTGCTCTTTGAAAGTCTGCTCACCTGCTCTTTGAAAGTCTGCTCTTGTTCGTCTCGGATCAACAGGATTTCCAAGGTTCAAACCAGCAGATTAAAGAGTGTTTTGGGCCCACTTTGGTAACTGAGGAGGATCATAATGGTCGGATTCTAAACCTGATATGTCATTATCATCATGTGTTGCTAAAATATCATAAATATCAGAACTCATACCTTCATTATCACTGCACGGATCTTCTTCTGGTGAAGGCAGTGAATCGGCAGTCTCTTCCTCGACTAGTTGCAATTCTTGAAGTGGTTCTTCAAATTGCACACTACGCTCTATGAATATATTTTTAGATCTGATATCCATGAGTTTATATGCTTTTTATTCTTCCCCATATCCTACCAGTATGCACTCAATACTTTGTGGATCCAAAGCTCGTCTCTTCTTGGAAGGAATTCTAGCCCATGCAGTAGAGCCAAAAACTCTCAAACTTTACACATCCGGTTTGTGACCAAAGAATGCTTTGAAAGGAGTCATACCTTTCACAGATGAATGTGGAACACAGTTCTGTATGTATGCAGCAACATTGATTGCTTCAACCCAAATATTTGCATCCAAACCTTTTGATTCAATCATGCATGTAGCCATCTCTTTCAGTGACCGATTTTTCCATTCCGCTACACCGTTCTGCTTGGGTGTGTAGGGAACTGTATGTTGGATCTGAATTCCGCTTTGGGCACAAAGATACAGAAACTTGGCCTTGATATATTCTCCACCATTATCAGATCTAAGAGCTTTGATCTTTCTCTCATTGGCAGTCTCAACAGAAGCCTTAAAATCCTTGAATTTTCCAAGCACTTCTTACTTGTTTTTGAGAAAGAATACCCATGTAAAGTGGGAAAAATCATCAATAAATGTCAAAACATACCTTGAACCATTTAATGACATATGGGGCAGTGGACCACTGATATCAGAATGTATCAACCCCAAAACTGTAGAAGCTCTGCTAGCTTTGCCGCGGTCGAATCTGTGCTCGGGGTGCTTCCCAATGATGCAACCAATGCATATTCCCTTCGAGGAACGGATTTGTGGAAGACCATCTACCATGGAATTGTTTGATAGCAGCAACAAATACTTATAATTAAGATGTCCAAATATTTCATGCCAAAGGCTACTAACCTCATTACCATGTGTGCGAAGATCAGTGGGCTTTGCAAGCGGAATAATGTGTGAAAACTCATAGCATTTTGCAATGTGGTTTGCCTTTCCGACTGCAACAAGTCTTCCACTTTTGATATTAGAAATTTCAACTGTATTAGGGATGAATGTAACTTGCTTCGGTTCACCAGTGTGTGTCATTTGATACATAGAAAGTAGATTTGAAGCCAAGGAAGGCACATAGAGAACATTCTGAAAGCTTCCATGATCTACATGAATCGTACCTTTGCCCTTTGAAGAAATTTTTGAGTCATCTCCCAAATGGATGGGGATGGAGCTGTTTGGATCGAATGAAGAAAAAGAATCAATATTTTCATCCATATGATTCGATGCGCCCGAATCTATCAAGATAGTAGTGGGCTTCGAAACAGTTGCCATGAGTGCTCGTCCTCTTTCATGATCATCATTCCTACCCTTCTTCCTTGCACTGTCAGGAAGAGTTATGTTGTTCTTTTCCAAAAGGAGGGCCATTTGATCTATAGTCTTCTTCATACATGAACTTTCGGGATGAAAGTCACGGTTGCAATAAGTACATTTAGATTTTTGGTTACCTTCTTTGCCCTTTTGCTTGAACTTTGAACTGGATGGTGCATCCGTCTGTTTGCCTTTCTCTCTTTACTTGTGAGGTTCGAATTTGGGCTTCTCCTTCTTTTGCTTTCCTTTACCATTCGAGATATTGGGTCCTTGAACATATAAAGCTGAATCTTTGGAGCTTATGGACCCCATTTGAATCAACTTGTCATGCTCTTTTGTGACAGACTCAATGAAGGAATTCAAGGTAGGCATCTTCCAATTTGGGGTAGTTGGCCGATCGGAATTGAAAGTAGAGACAAATACCGAATAATATTTACCAAGCTTGCTGAGAATGGAGAGGATCAATTGTTTATCCTCTTTGATAAATCCACTATTCTTCAACTACAAGTTCAAGTTCTTGAATTTTGTGAAGAATTCATTAATGGTCTCAAAATTCTCAGGACTAAGGGAAATCAATTCATTCTCTAATTGAAAATCCCTAAGCTCGTCCTGCTTGCTAAATAGTGTTTCAAGTTTCTCCCATATAGCTTTTGGAGTCTTCAATCCGCTGAGATGGAAGTGAAGATCTTTGGAGATGGAGAGACAAAGAAGACCATAAGCTTCATCAAGCTTGTTTTAGTGTTTGGTTCTATCTGACAAGTTGTTTGGCTCCAATTCAAGACCAAGAGTGACTCAGTAGTAACCTTTTGAAAGTAATATGATCTCCATATCATCTTTCCAATCAAAATAATTGAATGGGGTGAGGATAGGCTTTGAAGAAGAGTATTCCATTTCTAGGAGCGAGTGCACACTGATGTAGAGGAGCTTGCAAGGGCAGAGTAGCGAATGCAAATGATGGAGACAATAACCTACAAATCACAATAAACCAAGAACAATGAGGTCGAACAATCCACCCTTTTAGAGTTGCATCACACCTGGGATTGGAGATCAAACAATGTTGAATGGGTCCAATGTATCAGATCCAGGATTTATGTGGAAACTCAAGCTTCTGGAGTGGTATTGGATGTATTTTCAAGCTTTGCATGCACAGGAGCGAATGCCCTTGAGATCTTTCATGCCAAAAAAATTTGTAATTTTTGAGCAATTCACTCAAATATTCCTATAGAAACACCTGTTGAAAAGAGATCTTGTCCCTGCAATGGCTCTGATACCATGTAAAATTAGTCACAGCAGATCTAATGAACAAGTAAATCAATCACAACAGATGAACATAAAAAATATGGTGTAAAACTGTGCAAAACATGCAGCAGTGCTCAATATCCCAGTAAGGGTGAATGATTACAATAAAATACAGTACAATGACTGAGCAATTCGAATTTCCTAAGGAGTTCATTAGAATCACTTAATGGAGTAGCTTGACTCCAACTAGGAGTCCTCATCATCAATCGGTGGTGGTCATCAATGCACAAGAACCGGTCATCCAGGTGTCAATCTGAGTCTAACTGAGTGTAACATGTGTAACTGAAGTGTGTAGCACTGATATAGGGAAGTGGGCTCAGTGGAGGGCACATGGGAGGCTAACTGAAGTCAGAACAAGTCATCTAGTCAATCTAGAGGTCCAACGGAAGTGAAACAGTCAATCGGGAGAGAAACTAGCCTCAAATCAGGGAGAATCGAAGCTAACTGAGTGTAACTGAAGTGGAACTGCAGTGGTAGGTGAAGAAGTGCGCCCTTCTCTGGTAGTAGGTGAGAAGTGGGCGCCTTCCTAACTAGGAGGGATAAAACTCTGAAGTAAGTGGCTCGCGGGTGCTAGAATAAGGTGGCTAAGGTGCTGGAGGCATCAACCTGGTGACTGGGATGCATGCAAACCCTAGAATTTGCATGCAAACCCTAATTGCATGCAAGATCCTGAAAAAGATGATGTGGATATCCAAACAGTACTTCCAGCAATCAATGGAGACTTGCAATACACCTCAAAATAACTCTCTACACTCAGCAGTAAACTATGCACTTAGCAGAAGTGAAACAGACTTACACTACAACTCAAAACATAGCTTGCCCTCATCGAATCTCTTCTGTGTATACAACAGAACCACAAGGTAAATTTTCTCGTCAGAAAAAGGGTGAGCCTCTGCTCAAATTCGATGGCTTATAAATATGCATAGGTCTTTTAGTGCTCAGTTTCCAAATAAATAAGCCTCAAGCTCCAGTCCCATCTTTCAAGGAACTTTGACCATAATTCAAGGGAGTTGTACCATAACAACAGCTAGTTACTGAGTTCCTGATGCTGCCACTTGTCCATTTCCTTCTACCCCAGATTCCATTCCACCTAGTGGGTCAGTAAACACTCTTTCAACGGTCTCTTTGGGTGAGTGTCTCATATTTTATTTTATTAAATAATAATATTGTGCAATTACAATCATCCTTGGCCACTTGGCCAAATATTAAACTTTACAATAAAAGTTAAGATAATGTTTTCTTCAAACATAAAATGTTTCAGCAAAGGGGTATGTTACAAACACCCCCACTTAAGCTCAACATCGTCCTCAATGTTGCTTATTCTTCCTCGGAGCCTCCCTGGAATGGAATTGGATATGTTGCCTACATATTACTTTCCAATTCCTAGGTAGCTTCATCAGGACTAAGGTGCTTCCATTGCACCTTTGCCTGCCCTATGGTATGATTTCAGGGCATAATTTCCCTTCTGTCAAGGATACAGTCTTGTTTCACTTGAAAATATCCTTCGGGTTCCACCTGTATGTCATTCCAATTCAGCACATGAGTAGTATCGTGCACATACTTCTTTAAAACAGAAATGTGAAAAACATTATGGCTTCTTAAATTAGATGGCAGAGCCAACTAATATGCAACTGGTCCAATCCTTGATAGGACTTCGAATGGTCCACAGTACCTTGGTGCTAGTTTAGCACAACTCCCAAGCTTAAAAGAACTTTTCTTGGGTTTTACCTTTACAAAGACATGATCTCCAACCTGAAATTCTCTTTCAGTGCGTTTCATATCTGCATAACTTTTTTGCCTATCTTGTGCAACTTTTAAATTGCCTTGTACCTGTTTCACGGTTAGCTCCATCTCTCTTAACAAATCTAGTCCTATCATTAAGCTGTCAACAGGGTTATCCCAAGAAATAGGAGTACTGCATTTTCTTCCATATAAAATCTCAAATGGACTAAGTCTAGCAGATGCTTGATAATGATTATTGTAAGCAAATTCAGCTAAATGCAAATAGTCTTCCCACTTGGTTGGTTGATCTTTAACATACATTCTTAACATGTCTTCTAAAATCTGATTAACCCTTTCATTCTATCCATCAGTTTGTCGATGGAAAGAAGTACTGAAATTCAATTTAGTATTTAGACCCTTAAACAATGTTGTCCAGAAATTTCTAGTGAACTTGGAATCTCGATCAGAAATAATTACCTTTGGAATTCCATGTAAGCAAAATATTTGATTCATAAACACATCTGCAATGTTAGCAACTTTAAAAGTAGTCTTAATAGGAATAAAATGAGCAGATTTACTAAGTTTATCCACAACCACCATTATTGAGTCATGATGTTTATGATTCTTAGGTAAACCTATGATAAAATCGATACTTATAATTTCCCATTTCCATTCCGGAATTGGTAATGGTTGCAATAGGCCAGCTGGGTGTTGATGTTCAGCCTTAATGGTCTGACATTCAAAACACCTAACTATGTATTCATCCACTTCATTATTTATGTTGGGCCAAAAATAATCCTTTCTTAACATAGTTATCATTTTCTGATAACCAGGGTGTCCCGAATAAGGACTTTTATGAACTTCATCCAAAATCAGCAGTTTAACTTTTGACACATTAGGTACATAAATTCTATTTTTATAAGTCATTAAGCCATTTTCATTAATGTTGTAATCTGTTATTAAATTTTCAGATAAATTTTCAGCAACTTTATCATGCAATTTTTTATAATTTTCATCTTGCTTAATTCCTTCTTCAATCTGATTTTCCATATCTGTCTTAAATGTGTTGATTGTTGCCACAAAAATTAATTTGGCATTTCTGCTCAAGGCATCAACAACTTTGTTTTCTTTACCCTTAACGTGTTGAATCTCGAAATCATACTCGCTAAGGAAATCTAGCCACCTAGCTTGCCTTGCGTTAAGATTTGTTTGATCCAAAAAGTATTTTAAGCCTTTATTATCTGTCATTAGTGCAAACTTTCTTCCAATTAAGTGATGGCGCCACATTTTTAGTGCATGTATCACAGTTGCCAGCTCTAGATCATAAGTTGCGTAGTTCTCTTCGTGGATTTTTAACTTTCTAGACTCATAAGCAATAGCATGACCTTCTTGAGTTAAGACCCCACCAAGTCCATCGTTACGTGCATCAGTGCATACAACGAAGTCTTTATTAGGATCAGCAATTTTTAATATAGGTGTTGTTGTTAATAACTCTTTTAACTTCTTAAAACTTTCTTCGCATTTTATATCTCTGACAAATTTCTTTCCCTTCTTCTACAAAGAAGTTATGGGATTCGCAATTCTAGAGAATCCTTTAATAAACTTTCGGTAGTAACCTGTTATTTCCATAAATGACCGTACGTCAGTAACGTCTTTAGGGACAGGCCACTCGTTAATTGCTTTTATTTTATCTGGGTCGACAGAAATTTCGTCTTTAGATATTATGTTACCTCAGTACTGTATTTTATCTTTATAAAAGACACATTTACTGAACTTAGCATAAAGCTGATGTTCTCTTAAAACTTGCAGAATTATTCTTAAGTGTTCGTCGTGCTCTTCTTTAGTTTTTGAATAAATTAGAATATCATCAATGAATACAATTACAAACTTATCTAGGTACTTATGCAGAACGTTATTCATTAAACACATGAAGACTGCCGGTGTGTTAGTTAGCCCAAAAGGAATAACTACGAACTCGTAATGTCCATAACGAGTTCTGAAATCAGTTTTGAAAATGTCTTCATCCTTTATTCTAACTTGATGATATCCAGACCTTAAGTCAATTTTAGTGAATATCTCTGCTCCGCGTACCTAACCGAATAGATCATCAATGCGGGGCAAGGGATATCGATTTTTAATAGTCATTTTATTAAGTTGGCGGTAATCTATGCACAGTCGCAAGGTACCGTCCTTCTTTTTAACAAAGATAACCAGTGCTCCCCAAGGAGACACACTCGGCCTTATGTAATTCTTATCAACTAATTCTTTCAGCTGAGATTATAGTTCATTTAACTCCATAATATTCATTATGTAAGGAGCCTTTGATTTTGGTACTGCACCCGGTACTAACTCAATGGTGAAATCAAGTTCCCTTTTCAGAGGTAGTCCTGGAATTTCTTCCGGGAATACATCAGAATATTCCTTAAGAATAAGTATGTCTCCCATTTTTATCTTATCTTCTTTAGATGAACATTCGTCATTAATCACATTCATAGCAATCATTTTACAGCCCTTTCTTATAGCTTTCTTTACTTGTAAAGAAGAAATTTGTCTCACTGATGTTTTCCTAGGAATTCCTTTTACCGTTTCAGTTTCTCCTTCGTTATTCAAACAAGTAAAAGACTTTTCATAACAGTTAAGTACTACTCTATACTATTCAATCCAGTCCATGCCAATTAACACATCATATGACCCTAATGGCAAAACATTCAAATTAACTTGTTTTTTCAGCTGACTCATAAGTAAATCACAACTTTTGACAAATTCTGTAACTTTTCTTTTAGTGCTTGTTGCTAGCTGAACTAACCATGAATTATCAAATTTTTCTACCTTTAACTTGCAACTTTTCACTAAATCAGGTGATATGTAACTCAAACTTGCACCTGGATATATTAAAATTGAAATAGATTTGTTTTGTATCAAACCTTCAATCTTGACCATAGAAGTTTGATGGTCTGCTTGTCGATTTTCCAGCACTGCATTAATCCTAGGCATTTCTCTTGCTATATCACCAACTGTCGGTTCCGCTTGTATGGTGTGAATGTTGTTGACTGTCTTTCTTCTGAGTGGACAGTTTGCTCTGGTATGTGGCCCATTGCAGTCAAAACACTTCAAAGGTGGCCTTTGTTCAGCATTTCTGGTGTTGTTATTATTATTGTTGTTGTTATTATTATTAGGCACATTCCTTGCAGCAGTAAAATTATGTGGTGCATTACCTCTGTAATTATTATTATTCTGAAAATTTATGTTATTGAAATTTTTATTATTTCCAGAATTCTTAAAATTAAAAGTTTTCTTCTTATTCTCGTAATTACTTGATTTATTATTCCTCCAACTCGATACACCTTCTCTTCTCTTATTCTTTTCAAAACAGAAATAAGCCTTCCTTGTGGCTTCTTCAAGAGTTGAAGGATTATTGTATTCAATTCTGTCCTTTATGTGGAAGGGTAAGCAGCTTAGAAACCTTTGTATCTTAGGTTTTTCTTCAACTAGGTAAGGTACATACCTTAACAAGCTGAGAAATTTGCTACATAACTCCTTCATGGTCATAGAACCCATCTTTAAATCATAAAATTCCTTTGACTTATCTTCGTAATATTGTTCGGATAAAAACTTTTTCTTAAACATTTTCTTAAATATACTCCATTTTATGTTCTTGTCCTTAAGACTTTTAACTCTTTTGATATCTTGCCACCAAATGTCTGCCCTTCCGGTCAGATTGTATATGGCCATCTTAGCTTTTAATTGAGATGAGTAGTTATAAATCTGAAAATATTTCTTCATTCCGTACATCCATGCTTCAGCTGCCTCTCTCTTTTTATTTTCGCCATTAAAAGTTGGAGGTTTTATCTTTTTAAACTCTCCTGAAATTTGTTCATAATTTTTACATCTTATCTTAGGACCACAGTCACTGTCACTACTATCCTAATCAGAATTATATTTTCTGCGATAAGTTTTATCATCGGATTCAAAAGAAGAAGAGTTACTTTCAGTTTTATAGTATTTCGCTTTCTTATCTCTGTGTTTGTAGGACATTGTTCCAGATTCAGATTTTACTTCTGTTCTCTTATCTTTTTCATCTTAACGGTAATTTTCCAATAGAATCTGATTTAATTCCTCCTGTGCTCTTAAAATTATTTCGTTTTCTTCCTTAACATTTCTTATTTCAGTTTTTAAATCCTTAACAGTACGTAACAATTCAGATGATTGGTCATTTAGTTCTACATAGATTTATTCATTAATATTTTCATGTTAGTTATTATTACGTTCATTATGAGGAGATTTGTCCTCTGTTGATTCCTACGGTATGTCCATACCTGCAAATTAAATGTCAAGTTGTTATGTACAAAAAAAAAAAATTAATAAAAGTTAGTAACTAAATTTTTTGGTTTCATTTTATGTTTTACGCGCGTGAGACTATTTCAGGCCTAGAGTTTGAACTCACGCTCTGATACTACATGTAACATCCCGAAAATCACAAAAAAATTTAAAAAATCAGCATAGCATTAATTGTTATACTTACTATGCGGAAATACAATAAATGCTTACTTGTTCTTTCAAATGACATACTGAAATAAAATGTTATACTGATCATGTATGTGTATTGTTTTACGATGTGTGTGAAATGTGTTTATGTATTCATTAGAATGTTGTTGGATGTATTCTTGCCTCAATCATGCATACTAAATCACTTTTGATTACTGAAATTTGATGTCGATGCTTTATAGATTTACTTGCTATTGTTTATATGTGCTAACTGTTTGTTCTTCTTATTGATGATGAAGGGGTCCTATGGGCACCCCGAGGCTTACTTAGCTATTAGCTAAAGCATTTGAACGTTATGTCACAGATCATAGGTAAGAGAAAAAAATAGTGTTTCGAAAGTGAATACGGAGGTCCTTTATATCGTCAGTTAGATTTCAAGTTAAAAAGAGAAAATAGAATAACTTGCAAACATTTCAAGGTCAGATCTATTTCGATTGTTTCTTCAGCTATAATCTGGAATAAGTTGTTTATATGAACTCACTCCAATTCTCAACATTTATGTTCTTCGTATTACACATGTAATTGTATAATGTTGAAAGTGTTGAGCGTCGTAATTAATGTTAAGGTGTTTTACAATCCACACTTAGGAATTATAACATGTATTCAAATATCTATGTTAATAGGATCATAACCGAGGTTCAAATGTTTTTATTGTAATTATATGCCTAATCCTTTGATCCTATGCATTATAGGTATAACCCATGATGTGATGTTAATAAGTAGACTTTGACATAAGTTTAAAGTTGCAAACTATGCACTCTATGCATACTCTTCTACTAAATTATGCGATGGCTATTTAAATGCTAGAGTATTGTAATAGTATCTATAGTTAATCTATTTGATATTTGCACCTCTTCTATAGTTTATACCGTTTATAATATAATGCCTAGAGCTTAGTAAGTATTGTAACTATACAATAGTGTTGATATAGTTTTTGTACCATGCGTAAGGGTTGTTTTTAAAAGGTGATCTACGAAATACCTTGTTTGCAATGTTGGAAACATGCAATGGTTAAAAGACTTTAGGAATAATTTATCCAGGTTATAGTATAATGTAACCATATTATAATGTTTGTGAGTCCCGCCATAAGGAATGGTCAAAACTTTAACCTAGGTTATGATGCAAATTACAAAATATAGTTTGGCCTTTGATAATTTCCATACTATAGTATGGTTGTAAACCATACAAGGCCGAAACCTTGATTTTGTTATGAATGCAATGGCAGGTGTGATGTATTTAGCAGATGTGGTAATAAAAGTGCATTTAAGGTGTAATATAGTGGAATTCTTGTTGGCATCCCTGTGGCAGGTCTTCACGTGGTCTTCTTGGTCATGGTGTTAACTCTAACTGCCTTTGGACTATCTCGATGAAGGCATCACCTAAGCATTCATTTGTGTTGGGAGTGGAGTGATGGAGAGGCCGATAGGCCTGCGGGTCTTTAGGGTTTCGTAACAGGTTCTTGGAGGCACCTTCCCAAGGTTTGATACCGCGACCTGTAGAAGAATAATGGAACTACAAAGGTGTTAAGAGTCGAGCCATGAAGTGAGGATTTCTGCACTTGTTTAGTAGTTTGCATGACTCTGGAACTCGCCATCTTGCAGGGGTATTCATCTTGGAGACAAGGTTTTTTATGATAAGCTAATGTCTCAGTTCTTTTCTTGCTACTCACGATAGTTTTAAAAAAAATGTTGATGTTGTATGTAATTTGTTTTCAAACTTCATAATACATCTTTTAACCATGCTATATTTCAATGGCAGGTACCCTTCGGGTTTGGTTTTCTATGTTCGAAGCTACGTGGAAAAATTGCTTGAAAACCGGTAAGCCTCGGTGGTTTTCCTGTAGGTTTCACTTGGAAACTATTGGTCGTTGTTTGGTTTTAGCCGAAACTTTGGTTTGTGGTCTGGCTGTAGATATGGCCATCATTTGGAATGTTGTAAGCCAAAAAAGGCAAGTGTAGGGAGGATTGGATCCTCGACCTACCTCGGTATTGACTCAGCGTTTTACTGTGTAACAATTTTATTTAATGTAAACAGTCATGCGAAGGGTTTTCCCTTGGCCATTTGATGAAATAAAATATGTTAAGGTATTTTCTAGTTGAATGTTATTTTAGGAATACGGTTGGGGTTTTTCGACCTCAAATTGTTGTTTTTCGATGTATTGTAAACTCCATATGTTACTAGGTTCCTGCATAATGGGCAGTTTCAGTTTTTAGAGCTCTCGGTAGTATTGGATGATAAATATGGTAACTGTTATGTATTTTTGAAAACTTAAAGTGGTTTTAAAAGAGTCGTTCCTGAGAGGCAATGCTTTTGGCAGCCTACGTTTGAAATGAAACATGGTTGTTAAACAATGATAAGGGCGAAAGCCCATTCCTGAATGTTTATAATATGTTTGGGTTTTATTGATAGTTGAAATGGCTAAATGCCTAAATTGTTATGTTTTCAACCATGAACTTGTTTTTCGAAAGGATTGTGTTAATACTAGTGTTGATCAAGGGTAATGATCCTTATTTAAAAACCCTGTCATAAAGCGTTTGGTGTTTTAGAAATGTTTAAGGGTTTCGAGAAAAGAAAGACATGCATCTGTAAGGTTTCAGAAATTTAACTCTGTCTTTCTATTTGATAAGAAAAAGTTAACTTAGTTATTTTTGAAAAATAACAAGGGTTTAGGACATTCATCCGAAAAATAGAAACTGTTCTGTGTTTTATTTGGTATATGGTATCGATGATAAAATAAGTGTTTAGCAGCTCTGTATAAAATATATGTTTGTTTTACAGCTGTTTAAAATTCATAAATGTTGATGAAATTCTACTGTAAATGTTTTGATACTATGATGTAGAATACTATTATGTATTAGCAGGATATTTAAATGAAAAGAAAAATAATAAATACTATTTGTTTTCTACAAGTAATAGTTTAGCTAAACTTTAGGTTTTGAGCAGGATAAATAAATGTGTATGTACTTTACTTCTATTGCTAAGAATGTAATGATATTACAATATCTAAATAAAATGATTGCTATTATGTAATATCCCAAATTTTGGACTAACTATTTCTGTTGTATATTGGGCCACGGCCCAAGCATATATGTTTTATTTCGAGTATTGGGCATGAGCCCTAGCACCTATGATTTATTATTTTATATATTGACATACTGGGCAGGGACCCTGACTGACTTCTTTATTTGAGCATATATTGGGCAAGGAGGCCCTAATGTTTTGATGATGTTCTTCAGCTTTGATATGGGTACAAACCCTAATATACTGAGATGATCCTTTGTTACTTACTGTGCAGAGCTATGATTTTTACATGATTGACTTATGTGGTGTGTTGAGCATGGACTCAGAAACACACAGATGACCTATGTACTGGGCATAAGCCTCGATGTACCTAGAGGAATGTTTATGTACTCGGAGTAAGCCCTAATGTACATTGAGTGTTGTGCATAAGCCCTCGAACACTCCAAGCTTGATAAATGAATACCGCATCCAAGGCCACTTGAATATTCTAGATGTGCCTCACAACCACATTCTAGCACTAGTGTTGAGCAGGAAGCTCTTGATTTGCACTAGCGTAACGCCCATGTGAAAGTGTTGAGTTAAAAGGCTCTGAAGAGCACTCGGCGTTACTAAATATCAAAGTGTTGAGTTAGAAAGACTCTGAATAGCACTTCTACTTTCATCACATTTATTTAATTTGGTTAAATGATTCATCTTTTATCTATCATCAAATACTACGGGAACTACCATGTTAAATGAGGGAATCCGACATGCTAGAGAGAGACTAGAGGTGCCTATCCAAGCTTACCGAAAGACCGTCCAAAGAATTGGACCATACCCTTAATGTTTAAAAGAAGTATCAAGTGAAGATACATAATTAAATAAAAGATAATTTCCATAACCTAAAGTATGGATTGACTAAGAATAGTCTTAGGTGAACAAAATGCTTAAAGGCCTCAAGGCTAAATATTATTATTAAGAGCTTTAATAATAATGTTGTTATTATTTATTTATAAAATATATATTCTTTTATATATAGTTATGCATAAGTGGGATGCCAGATTATTAAATATTATTAATAATGTTTTAATGTTTAGGTTGAAATATAATTATTGTTATTACTATTATTATGAAAATATTTAAAGTTAAAATCACTTATAGTTAAAACAAGTGAGAAATCCTAGTTCAAGAAGACTAGATATTTTAGTAAATACGATCTTTTAAATATTAATTAGTTAATTTAAAAGAAACTAAATAAATATTCAACAGTCATAATTCAAGACTCCCCTACATAAAGAGGGTAGATCCCAAGAATGGGAATCATTCTTTTTCATTATCATTCTTCTCTTATGGTAATCAAAGAGAAGTTTTCTGCTCCAAGAAACTGAAGCAGCCTCACATAATAATTCCATATCTGAACCAGCAGTGTACCTAGGGCCTCTATCTCTTATTGCATATTGGGAACCAGCTCGGGGGGATCGAGTTAGAACTAGGAACGGTTTAAGGGTCATGGTTGGGAGGAACATGGTAGCCCCAAAGTTATCCAGCTGAGGAATCATTCTAACAGGTCAACTAAACTCAACAGTGTCTACACCAATTATTGTTTGAGTGTGCAAGCTAATATAGGAGAGGAGCAAGTCACAAGGTAACCAGGTACGAATTATTAATATTCCATTTCAAGTTATAATAGAAGTTAAGTAATTAATATAAGTTGCTATCCCAGCACTATTTTTTTTAATCCTGAATTGTTAAATGTAGATTACTCATAGGAGCAAAATCCTATAACTAAGACTGCTTTAAAATTAGAAATTATGATTTAGGACCAGGGGAATGTCTAGCAGGTCTAGCCAAGCTAGCCTATGCTAGACATCCATGCAACTCGAAAACCTAGAGTTCTTTATATATCAATTTTAGACATCAGAGTTCTTTTCTTTTGTCAAGGTTAGGTAATCAAATTGCTTTCAGCTATATATTCTTGGTTTTTAGTTCCATAGTATTCTTCCCAAAGCCATATCGAATATAACACACAGTTGGGAAAACATCTTACACAGTATGTCAAGTTTCCTTACATAAACGATTTTCTCAAACCCTTAACTATGATTTTCAACCAACAGCCAAACCTTTACAACAAAAACACAACAGGTATTCAAAGGATATTTCAATTTCAAATCATAGACTCCGACATAGCTTATTTACATCTTGCATTATAATATTGTTTCTGATCCAAAAACCCTCACGGGCTTGTCTACTATTTCTTGGATCGAATCCCATTACCAAACAATGCATTTCATATCATTAAACTACATTACTTTTAGCCCATCGAAATAAAGGTCAAGAGATTGAATCTCATCAACATTTCCAAGAAGAACCTGCTATCTTATAAGTAGCCAACAGCGTAGTAGTAATACACAGAAGCAAATCTACATCCACCCAAACGTTTCGTTATCATTTAGAAACCACTTACAGCCATTCATTAAACATAAACGTAAGGCAAGGGATTGAATCCCTCTATTACCTACATTAATCCTTTTTCTTTTATTTAAAGCAACTACCAGAAAACGCAGCAAGAAGATCCAAAGCAAAACCCCACAGGCATGTAAGTAAACCAGACAAGGGTTACGCTTCTCCTACCAACACATCCTTGCTCTAGCAGTTATTTAAAACTAAGATTTACAATCCCATTCAACAGACAGAGCCACGATAGCCACACGGAGGATCTATACTCTTAGCCATTAATTCACATAAAGAAAACGCAGGGACTAATTATCTTCACCTTTCATTATTACAGGTTCAAAGTCTAATAGAAAACGCAGAGGCTAACACTTTCCCTATTATTCATCCAGACTTTAGACCGAGTCAACCCTAGCTTATATTAAACGCAGGTCATGACAAAACTACGTTTGTCCATTATAAAATACTAAACTGAAGAACTTCAGAACAAAAGCAACGATATCCAATACAGAGAGCAAACCAACACTACTACTCTTACCCATAAGAAAATGCAGAAACTAGATAACGTGCAAATCATTTATAGAATTATGCAGAAGGCCAATTCCTCTATTTATAGGTTCAGGGTTCTTTCAAAACAAAATACGTAGACATATGCCTCGGATGCAAACCCCAGTTTTATATTGGACATTATATTACAAATAGATTCAAAAGTTCAACATAGAGCCGAATGGCCAAAATCTTATACTAAGATCCGAAAACCCTCCAGGGCCATGTCGTTCCCATTAAGACCAGTAGATACATTTAACAATGGTCCATCCCATGGCGACCTCCAGGAACCCAAAACTTGTTTCAATGAACCCAAACCGAGCTCACGAAGTTCCTCATAACAAATACAAACATTACCACTCCATAGAGGCGAGAGGAAGGGATAAGAGATGGTGAACCCTGAACTTACCCCTCTGCATTGCCAATGTAGTCGATAGTACTGGCCACCAACTAGTAAACCACGCAAGGAGGAACTCCATCCACTACCTGCCAAGCCATCAAGCGACACGAGGTCAAATTCTGAGAATGTAATGAGTGCTAGATAAATGTAGCAGAAAACATTGTATTGAAATGAGAACTAGCCATTACCTGGGCCATGTTGATTTGCACTTCACCCTTGCGCATAAAACCCAAAATGGTGCACTGACTATGAGCATAACTCAAGTCAAGGCACGAAAATCTCAGAGATGCAACAATGGTTTGTCCAAATCCAAGTGAAGTGAAGAAACAAGCGTTTGCTAGGGTAACAACCCTGCATTGAAACCCTTTCTAGCTGGTCACCACTTTCAAAGTCTCCATCGTAGGTGTGGTATTCAATGCTCCAGTTAACACCATTTCCTAAGTTTAATGTCTACCCAAAGAGCTATAGTATGGAGTTATGTAAATGTCATGAATTGGTAGAAACAAGTTGTAATAATATGCAATGATCTAGTAGTTGTAGCAACTCACAATCAAACTCACAAATATGTTGCAAAGAAGAAGAGAAGGAGACACTCAATGATCACTCATAAACATAGTAGAATAGAACAATATCTCAGTATTATACAATGAATAAGAATGTAAGTGAATGAGTACAATAGAACAATAAGGTGCATAATATAGGATTCGAATAGGCCAAGTAGGGAATTCGAATACTAACTCAGAGTGTGGCTTGAATGATAGTGGAGTCATCATCCAGTCAATGTATTAGTCATCAGAGGTAACAGTCAGTCAACTGAGTCTAATTGAGTGAAGTAGGCATTGACTGAATGAAGGAGGCTCAATGGAGGGTGCATGAGGAGTCTAACTGAGTAAGGTAGGCATGAACTGAATGAAGGAGGCTAAGTGGAGGGCGCATGAGGATCTAACTGGCGTCAGAATGGGCACACTAGTCTCACTAGAGGTCTATCGGAGTGAAACAGTCAGTGGAGGAGTCAATATAGCCTCAAATCAAGGAATAACTGAATGGTAGGTGAGAAAGGCGCCTAACTGGTTGTGGTAGGTGAGAAAGGTGCACTAGCCATGCAGAAGACTGGAGAAGGGCGCCTTTGGTAGCTGGGAGGATCCCTGGGGGCTGTAGACAGGCTGTAGAGAGATGGAACCAAGCTCTAGGAGCTGGGAGGTTCACTATGATGATGACTAGATGCATGCAGTGGCATGCAAATGCATGCAGGTAAAGAAGAGCTAGAAGCAAGCTCTAGGTGCTGGGGAGACCACCATGATGCTGACTAGATGCATGCAAGTGCATGCAGCATGCAAAATACAAAATGATGGGGAGAATATTCCAACACCCCCCCGCAAGCTATACTATGAGGAAATAACTGAAAGATAGGGCCCTGGTAACTAAGACCAAAGGTCACCCTGTAAAACAGCAAGATAGGGCCCTGGTTACTGAGACCAAAGGTCAACCCGTACAATCAATCTAACATAAACTAAGTGAGGAAAGAGGGAAAACCCAGTGGGAAGAAATCCCTCCCTCAAAAATAGACGAAAAGTGCTAAACTAGCATATCATGACTTACCCCTGAATGAGGCAAGTGCCCTTCTTTTCCGAAGAAGGACCGATTGATCTGCAATGGGTCAATAATGTGAGAAGGATGAAACCTTCCATGCTGAAAATATGATCTGGTTCTTCTATGATCATGTGGATCACCAACCAAATCACCGACAGATCGGAGTGTAGTGGATGCCCATCGAGGAAGAGGAGGAATATCAGGTGAGAGATATTCAAGTTCTTGTGGATATGGATCTCCCATTCGCTCATCTTCATCATCAGTTGCTAGACCTTTAGGTTCTTGTGGATCTGGATCTAACATTCTATTATCATCAACCTTAGTTGCTGGACCTTCAGGTTCTTGTGGATCTGGGTCTAGCATTCCCTCTGAATCTGGAACTAGTGAAATTGACTCATGCTCACCATGTGCAAACTCTGAAACTGAATAGTCATGAGCAAGTAAAACTAACTCATGCTCATCATCTCTTAAAGAAGGAGTATCATCAAGACTACTGATGTCATGAAATTGTTCTAGAATATGCGAGTATCATCAAGACTACTGATGTATTGTTCTAGAATATGCGAGTAGTCTTCCTTGGAACCATCATAGCTGTAATCAATAGAAGAGCAAGAACTAGATGATGATGGATCTTCATTTAGATCAAAGGAGGAGGTCCATTCTGTAACAGGATTTGTTTCATGCATTTGTACTTCTTCAAGATTCCTCTTTTTCTCAATCTCTATTGGTGTATCAATACCTTTTGAGAGAGGAATGAAGCCAGAAAACTCATAGAGTTTGGATCTATGATTTGCAACTCCTTTGGCAATAATTTCCCCTGAAACCATGCTTTGTACCTCAACTTCATGTGGAGTAAATATCATCCTTTTTGGCACTCCAGTATGAGTCATCTAATATACTGAGAGGATATTGAGTGAAAGAGAAGGAACATAAAGCACACCAGAAAAAGATCCAAAGTCAAGATCAATTCTTCCGATACGTTGAGAAGGGATTTCTGAATTATTGCTCATTCTGATGGAAGGACCACTGAAGATTTCGAGACTAGAGAAAAGTTCCTTGGAGTAAAACATATGACAAGATGCTCCTGAATCTATGATAAGAGAAGGACTAGTTGATGCAGATGCTATGAGAGCATTACACCTTTCCTTTCCTTTGGATCTGGGAGATTCATAATCTTTCTTCCTTCACATGCTGGTATAGGAAGGTTGTTTTATTCAAGTAACTTTTCCATCAAATCTATAGCCTTCCGCATGCAATCGCTCTCAGGATGAATCCCTCTATGACAGTATGTGCACTCTGTCTTTCCCTTTTGAGAATGTTTGGCCTTCCTGGAGTACGAAACTCTAGCTAACTGGTGTGTAGGCCTTGTATCACCAGGAATCTTTGGCTTTCCTATATCATTCACTCTCTCTACAACTGTAAGGGCTTAATCCAATTTGGGTATCATCATTCCCATTGAAATCAACTTCTCTTCCTCTTGGGTGAGAGATTGTGTGAAATCATCAAATGAGGGAAACTTCCATCTTGGAATGGACAACCTAGCTGACTGGAAAGTAGAGACAAAAACTGAGAAATTTGCCCCCAACTTTGAGAGAATGGTAAGTATAAGCTGCTTATCTTCCTTCACTATCTCATACCTTTTCAACTATGATATCAAGCTTTTGAACTTGGTGAGAAAGGCATTGATAGAATCGAAGCTGCTAGGACTCAAACATATGAGCTCATTCTCCAATTTGTGTGCTACCATATCATATTTTGGCCCAAAGAGAGATTCAAGATTGTCCCACACCTCTTTTGGAGATGTAAGATCGATAACATGAAAGAGCAGTTCATCAGAAATTGAGAGAAAGAGGAGACCAATTGCTTCATCAAGCCGATCCATTTACTTGGACTTTTCAACTACACTGAGAGGTTCTACCATCGTTCCGTTGAGTATTCGGGTGAAGCTCTTGGATCTCATGAAGAGAGCCATCTTGGCTTTCCACTCAACATAGTTGGAAGATGTAAGCTTTAGATCCATCTGAACAGAGAAATTCAATAGTTGAAGAAGATTCCGAACAGGTGAATAAACCTGCAAAACAATAAAGATGTGTTGATGGAGAATGTTACACTTTGATTGAACACTACCTTAAGGAAAGATAGCTGCTCAAAGAAATGTTGCAACCGCTGCTACTGCAACTGCTGCAATTCGAATAGTTGCTTCCTACTCTGATACCATGTAATAATATGCAATGATCTGGCAGCTATAGCAACTCACAATCAAACTCACAAATATGTTGCAAAGAAGAAGAGAAGGAGACACTCAATGATCACTCATAAACACATTAGAATAGAATAATATCTCAGTATTATACAATGAATAAGAATGTAAGTGAATGAGTACAATAGAACAATAAGGTGCATAATATAGGATTCGAATAGGCCAAGTAGGTCATTCGAATACTAACTCAGAGTGTGGCTTGAATGATAGTGGAGTCATCATCCATTCAATGTATCAGTCATCAGAGGTAACAGTCAGTCAACTGAGTCTAATTGAGTGAAGTAGGCACTAACTAAATGAAGGAGGCTCAATGAAGGGCACATGAGGAGTCTAATTGAGTGAGGCAGGCATGAACTGAATGAAGGAGGCTTAGTGGAGGGCGCATGAGGATCTAACTAGAGTTAGAATGGGCAGACTAGTCTCACTGGAGGTCTATCGGAGTGAAACAGTCAGTGGAGGAGTCAATCTAGCCTCAAATAAAGGAATAACTGAGAGATAACTGAATGGTAGGTGAGAAAGGCGCCTAACTGGCTGTGGTAGGTGAGAAAGGCGCACTAGCCATGCAAAAGAATGGAGAAGGGCACCTTTGGTAGCTGGGAGGATCCTTGGGGGTTGTAGACAGGCTGTAGAGAGCTGGAACCAAGCTCTAGGAGTTGGGAGGTTCACTATGATGATGATTGGATGCATGCAGTGGCATGCAAATGCATGCAGCATGCAGTTTTGCATGCAGGTAAAGAAGAGATAGAAGCAAGCTCTAGGTGCTAGGGAGACCACCATGATGGTGACTGGATGCATGCAATTGCATGCAGCATGTAGATCTGCATGCAAGCATGCAAAATACAAAATGATGGGGAGAATATTCCAACACAAGTGTCCCCTTACCCCAAGGTTCCTTTTTAGACCATAGCCTTGCACTTTTAAATTAGGATCACTTCATTACATGGTGGTAGTTATATTCATAGGATGAACCCCTTATACAGGTACCTGCATGCACATGTAGGACTAGCCATTAGCAATTGCTAAGTAAGAACAGGAACCCCAAGTCTTACCCTTACCTTTCGGAAGCACTACGAGGGTACATCTCTTCATGGAACACCAAGTTCCTCTCATAGGCCTCAACTTCCATTAACAAAGGCCATCATGCTTGAAGAGACTAGATTAATCATTTGTGATGAAACTAAACATACAAAAGTAAAGGAAGGACCTTAAGTTTATGCTATCATATATAAACTTGCTATCAGGATACATATACATCAACTACCTTACTTCATCACCTTCGGCAGAAAACATAATTGACGAAACTAACTTCTTTTACTTTAAAAACTCTCATCATCTCAAACAAAGTACCGACACAACTTCCCAGTACTGAAGTTAATTTACAAATACATTATCTATGTAGGCATTTTTAGTAGTAAGGAAAAAAATTTAAATTTTTACTATTTTTGGGATATTACAAGTGGTATCAGAGCCCAGCTACAAAACTAAGTGACCTATTGGGCTCATTACAAACAGAACATCTGCTGTAGATACACAGTAAATAGAAACGTACATTTAAAAAATTTATTTTGTTTTATGTGAAAATGAACTAACAGATTTTTCTGCTCTTGACACTTATATAACATTTCAGGTACAATCATTGTCTGAAAATGAATGCAGAACAGGGCAGCAACATAAATGGAAATCTGAACTCTCCACCACGAGAGCAAGAAATTGTGGTGAAACTAAAATTGGATTTAATGAAATCTATGCAAAATCTACAGGCAGAATTCCAAAGTTTCAGAGATGAGAACATGCGAGAAAGACGAGAATAGCAAGCTATAAATGAAGCTCTGCTTCAGACTTTAACCGGGGAAAAACCCCACGGACAACCCACACTCTCAGTAAACACCTTTAAAAAGGGAAACGGCCATACACATAAATCTGCCAACTCTAAGGGAGAAGAACAAGAAGAACACATACCTGAACCAATGGAAGAGGACTATAAGAGCTCTTCCAACGATGACGGTACACCACCTCCTTGCAAGAAAAGGAGGAAAAGTGACGACCATTTTCAAGGAGAATTCAGAAAGATAAAATCCCCAACTTATGACGAACAAATTAACTCTAGGAAGAAGGTTGAGGAGTGGCTTCTAGGGATGAATAAGTATTTCAAATTTCATAACTACTCCAGCGAAAAGCAAGCCCGACTAGCCATATACAACCTGAATGGTAAAGCAGCCAAATGGTGGCGGGACTTGAAACACACCAAAGGACAAGAACTGAGAGACATAACATGGGATACGTTCAGCAGAGTATTCCAGGACAAATATATGTCTGAAAGGTTCTTTGACAAGAAAATTAAAGAATTTCATGAGTTGAAAATGTGCTCCCTAACCATGGAGGCATTCATAAACAGATTTTTAGACCTGTTGCACTATGTTCCATACATCAGAGATGAAAAGGTCAATATACAACAGTTCTTGGGAGGTCTGCCACCAAACTTTAAAGAAAATATAGAGTTTGACATGCCCAAAACCCTAGATGTGACTCTACATAAAGCAAGATTGTGCTATGAGCACAGATAGCCAAGGAATGATAACATCAACAGAAGCAGAGATAGGTTCAGAACCTTCTCGGACAACTACAGACCAGGTTTTAAACCTCCACCTTACCAAAAACATAACAACATTTTTCCACCCAATAGAAGCTTCAATCGACCTCAAGCACAGTCAAGTGCACCCCCACCACCTATCAACAGGCCAGCTTTCAACAAAGGGACAAAAGTTGTCCCACCATCCGTTTCTTGTTGGAAATTCCAAGGGCCCCACTACTACAGAGACTGCCCCAGCAAAACGGATGGATTTTTACACAACGTCCAAGCAAAACCTACCATAGGATACATGGAAAAAACACCTAGGATTTATGCCGCTCTTGATGGTCGACAAGTAGATCACCAGGCCACCATGGTTAAAATTGAGGGTAAGATCTCAAACACAACCGTTTCAGTTTTAATAGATCCTGGCACATGCCAAAGTTATATCTCTCCTAAGATAGTGGACACTTGTAAGCTAAACCGAGAGCACCACGAGAAACCGTGGCTGGTACAACTAGCCACCGGTACCAAATGAAAGGTCTCCGAGTTAGTTCAAACTTGTGAGATAGACTTAAATGATTTTCCAACTAGGTTAGAATTAAACATTCTACCCCTAGGATCGTACGATGTACTTATCGGCATGGATTGGTTAGAAGAACACTGATGTCCTACTTGACTGCTTAAACAAGTCCTTACTCTGCAGGGATGACCAAGGGAATCAAAATATGATTCAGGGTATCCCTAAGAAAGTGTCTATAAGTCAAATCTTCGCATTACAAGCAAAGAAATGTATCAAAAAAGGTTGTAAACTCTTTGCCGTCAATATCCAAAACATAGAAACTGATAGGGAACAGAAGATTAAAGACTTCCCAGTCCTCATAGAGTTCAGAGATGTATTTCCCGAGGAAATATCAGGATTACCACCCAAACGAGACTTAGACTTTTCCATTGAACTAACACCCAAGTCAGTACCAGCTTCCAAAGCTCAATACCGCATGAGCACACCAGAATTAGTGGAGCTCAAACTTCAGTTACAAGAACTAATCGGCAAAGGGTACATCCAACCGAGTGTGTCCCCTTGGGGAGCACCAATACTCTTTGTTAAGAAGAAGGACAGAACAATGCGAATGTGCATCGACTACCGCCAACTCAATAAAATGACCATTAAGAACCATTACCCACTCCCTAGAATCGACGACTTGTTTGACCAAGTCGGAGGGGCGAAGATCTTCTCAAAGATTGACTTACGATCCGGATACCATCAGGTGAGAATCCGTGATGAGGATATCAACAAGACCGCTTTTCGGACCCGTTATGGCCACTACGAGTTCGTAGTGATGCCCTTTGGGTTGACAAACGCACCGGCCAACTTTATGTGTATGATGAACAGCATCTTTAGTAAATACCTCGATAAGTTCATTCTAGTCTTTATTAACGACATTTTGATCTACTCCAAGAACGAAGTAGAACATGAATAACACCTCCAAATTGTTTTACGTATACTACAGGAACACCAAATGTACACCAAGTTTAGTAAATGCGATTTCTACAAATCCTAGATTCAATACTTAGGACATATCATTTCTGAGAAGGGAATAGTTGTTGACCTCAAAAAGATCAAAGCTATGGAAGAATGGCCCACACCTACGTGCGTATTCGATATAAGATAGTTTTTAGGTTTAGCCGGCTACTACCGAAACTTCATTGAGAACTTCTCGTGGATTGCATGCCCCGTGACTGCCTTACAAAAGAAGGAAAACAAGTTCATCTAGACAACTAAGTGCGAAGAAAGCTTTCAGAAATTGAAACAACTATTGATTAGTGCACCAATCTTACGAATTGCAGACCCCAATGGGGACTTCGTCGTTTGCACGGATGCAAGCAAGGAAGGAATTGGGGGAGTCCTTATGCAAGACAATTTTTCCACATGCTACAAATTGAGGAAATTGAAAGAACATGAGCAGAACTACCCTACGCATGACCTCGAACTAGTCGCCATCGTCCATGCTCTGAAGATGTGGTGACATTACCTTATGGGAAAGAAATTCCTATTAATGACTGATAACATGAGTTTGAAGTATCTTTTTGACCAACCCGACCTAAATGCTAGGCAGGCCAGATGGTTATCCTTCCTTAGTGAGTATCATTTCGAACTAAATCACATTAAGGGAAAGGAAAACAAGATTGCAGACGCCTTGAGCCGACGAGCACATATGCTTTACGAGGTCACGGTGAGTCAAACCGACCCAGACTTACACCATAATATTCGAATGGCATGTAAGAGTGACAGTTACTACACGGAAATCCTTGCAAAGATCCAGGAAGACAAACTATTCCAAGAACAAAAGGAATATAAGATAGACGAGTCAGGACTACTGTGGTCGAAAGAGCAACTTTACGTCCCAGAGAGTGGAGACATTAGATCAAACATTCTCACCGAGTTTCATCAGAAACCCTATTCAGGGCATCCCGGATAACAAAAGATGATATTGGCAGTAAAGAAACATTACTTTTGGCCTAAGTTGAAGGCCGACATCACCATGTTCATCGTGAAATGTCAAGAATGCCAACTGGTCAAAGCAGAACACCAACACCCCTCTAGTTTACTACAACCTCTACCCATTCCAGAATGGAAGTGGGAGGTGATAAGCATGGACTTCATTACGGGATTACCCAAGAGTAGGAGATAGAACAATTCCATCTTTGTGGTGGTAGACAAGATGTCTAAGGCAGCCCATTTCATAGCGGTAAAATCTACCTACAAAGCAATCCACATCACGGACATCTTCTTGAAGGAGATCTTTTGATTGCATGGGATACCCAAGGCATTCATTTCTGATCCAGACACGAAGTTCACTAGCAACTTCTGGAGAGCATTGCTCTTCGGTTTGGAGACACAGTTACAATTCAGTACTGCATACCATCCCCAAACGGACAGGCAAACAGAATGAGTAAACCAAATCCTTGAGGACATGCTGAGAATGTATGTTATGAACAACCCCACAAAGTAGGAAGACTATTTACACCTCACAAAGTTTGCATACAACAATGGTTATCAAACCTTGGCCAAAATGAGCCCTTTCGAGGTACTCTACGGCAGGAAATGTCAGACACCCGTGACTTGGGACAGTCCGGTAGGCCGACTTATGTTAAGACCCAACCTACTAAAAGACTTGGAACAGCTAGTCTCCAAGGTACAACTGAACTTGAAAGAAGCACAGGACCGCCAAAAGAGTTATGCGGATAAGAAAATAAAAGACAAAGACTATCAAGTCGGCAAACATGTTTTCCTAAAAGTAAAGGCAAAATGAAGCTCTTTGAGCTTAGGTCGATGCGGGAAACTAGCCCCCAAGTTTTGAGGACCTTTTGAAATACTGGCCAAGAAGGGCCCAGTGGCGTATGAGTTAGCCCTACCAGCTCATGTAAAAGTTCATAATTTTTTTCATGCATCATTATTAAAGAAATATGTATACGATAATAAACATGTAATTGATTGGCCCTTATTACAGGTGGAGCCCGAAGGGGAGTTCAGGCCAGAACCACTCCACATTCTGGACAAGAGAGAGGTGTAGCTTAGGAGAAGGACCATCACCCAGCTGAATATTGCAATGGAGGCACTTCGGACCAGAGGAGGCTACTTGGGAAAATGAAGCAACCATGAAAGAGGCATACCCTGCCTTGTTTCGTGACTTCATTTCTAATCCATAGAAACACCGGGACGGTGTTGTTTTCTAAACGGGGAGGGATGTAATATCCTGAATTTTGGACTAACTATTTATGTTGTATATTGGGCCATGGCCCCAGCATATATGTTTTATTTCGAGTATTGGGCATGAGCCCTAGCACCTATGATTTATTCTTTTATATATTGACATACTGGACAAGGACCCTGACTGACTTCTTTATTTGAGCGTATACTGGGCAAGGAGGCCCTAATGTTTTGATGATGTTCTTCAGTTTTGATATGGGTACAAACCCTAATATACTGAGATGATACTTTGTTACTTACTATGCAGAGCTATGAATTTTACATGATTGACTTATGTGGTGTGTTGACCGTGGACTCAGAAACACACAGATGACCTATGTACTGGGAATAAACCCCGATGTACCTAGAGGAATGTTTATGTACTCGGAGTAAGCCCTGATGTACATTGAGTGTTGGGCATAAGCCCTCGAACACTCCAAGCTTGATAAATGAATACTGGATCTAAGGCCACTTGAATATTCTAGATGTGCCTCACAACCACATTCTAGCACTAGTGTTGAGCAGGAAGCTCTGGAATTGCACTAGCATAACTCCCATGTGAAAGTGTTGAGTTAAAAGGATCTAAAGAGCACTCGGGGTTACTAAATATCAAAGTGTTGAGTCAGAAAGACTCTGAATAGCACTTCTACTTTCATCACATTTATTTAATTTGGTTAAATGACTAATCTTTTATCTATCATCAAATACTGCGGGAACCACCATGTTAAACGAAGGAATCCGACATGCAAGAGAGAGACTAGAGGTGCCTCTCCAAGCTTACCGAAAGATTGTCCAAAGAATTGGACCATATCCTTAATGTTTAAAAGAAGTATCAAGTGAAGATACATAATTAAATAAAAGATAGTTTCCATAACCTAAAGTATGGATTTACTAAGAATAGTCTTAGGTGAACAAAATGCTTAAAGGCCTCAAGGCTAAGTATTATTATTAAGAACTTTAATAATAATGTTGTTATTATTTATTTATAAAATATATATTCTTTTATAGATAGTTATGCGTAAGTGGGATTCCACATTATTACATATTATTAATAATGTATTAATATTTAGGTTGAAATATAATTATTGTTATTAGTATTATTATGAAAAGATTTAAAGTTAAAATCACTTATAGTTAAAACAAGTGAGAAGTCCTAGTTCAAGAGGACTAAATATTTTAGTAAATAATATCTTTTAAATATTAATTAGTTAATTTAAAAGAAACTAAATAAATATTCAACAGTCGTAATTCAAGACTCCCCTACATAAAGAGGGCAGATCCCAAGAATGGGAATCATTCTTTTTCATTATCATTATTCTCTTATGGTAATCAAGGAGAAGTTTTTTGCTCCAAGAAACTGAAGCAGTCTCACACAATAATTCCAGATATGAACCAGGGGTGAACCTAGGGCCTCTATCTCTTATTGCATGTTGGGGACCAACTCGGGGGGATCTAGTTAGAACTAGGAATGGTCTAAGGGTCATGGTTGGGAGGAACATGGTAGCCCCAAAGTTATCCAGCTAAGGAATCATTCTAACAGGTCAGCTAAACTTAGAAGTGTCTACAATAATTATTGTTTGAGTGTGCAGGCTACTATAGGAGAGGAGCAAGTTACAAGGTAACCAAGTACAAATTATTAATCTTCCATTTCAAGTTATAATAGAAGTTAAGTAATTAATATAAGTTGTTATCCCAGAACTATTTTGTTTTTATCCTGAATTGTTTAAATGTAGATTACTCATAGGAGAAAAATCCTATAAATAGGACTGCTTTAAAATTAGAAATTATGATTTAGGACCAGGGGAATGTCTAGCAGGTCTAGCCAAGCTAGCCTGTGCTAGACATCCATGCAACTCGAAAACCTAGAGTTCTTTCTGTATCAATTTTAGACGTCAGAGTTCTTTTCTTTTGTCAAGGTTAGGTAATCAAATTGCTTTCAGCTATATATTCTTGGTTTTCAGTTCCATAGTATTCTTTCCAAATCCATATCGAATATACCACAAAGTTGCGAAAACATCTTACACAGTATGTCAAGTTTCCTTACATCAATGGTTTTTCAAAACCTTAACTATGATTTTCAACCAACACCCAAACCTTTACAACAAAAACGCAACAGGTATTTAAAGGAGATTTCAATTTCAAATCATAGACTCAGACATAGCTTATTTACATCTTGCATTATAATATTGTTTATGATCCAAAAACTCTCACGGGATTGTCTACTATTTCATGGATTGAATCCCACTACCAAACAATGCATTTCATATCATTAAACTACATTACTTTTAGCACATCGAAATATAGGTCAAGAGATCGAATCTCATCAACATTTCTAGGAAGACCCTGCTATCTTATAAGTAGCCAACAGCATAGTAGTAATACACAGAAGCAAATCCACATCCAACCAAATGTTTCGTTATCATTTAGCAACCACTTACAGCCATTCATTAAACGTAAACGCAAGGCAAGGGATCAAATCCCTCTATTACCTACATTAAGCCTTTTTCTTTTATTTAAAGCAACTACCAGAAAACGCAGCAAGAAGAACCAAATCAAAACCCCACAGGCATGTAAGTAAACCAGACAAGGGTTACACTTCTCCTACCAACACATCCTTTCTCTAGCAGCTATTTAAAACTAATATTTGCAATCCCATTCAACAGACAGAGCCACGATAGCCACACGGAGGATCTATACTCTTAGCCATTAATTCATATAAAGAAAACGTAGGGACTAATTATCTTCACCTTTCATTATTACAGGTTCAAAGTCTAATAGAAAATGCAGAGGCTAACACTTTCCCTATTCTTCATCCAGAATTTAGACCGAGTCAACCCCAGCTTATATTAAATGCAAGTCATGACAAAACTACGTCTGTCCATTATAAAATACTCAACTGAAGACCTTCAGAACAAAAGCAACGATAGCCAATACAGAGAGCAAACCAACACTACTACTCTTACCCATAAGAAAACGCAGAAACTAGATAACATGCAAATCATTTATAGAATTATGCAGAAGGCCAATTCCTCTATTTACAGGTTTAGGGTTCTTTCAAAACAAAATACGCAGACATATGCCTCGGATGCAAACCCCAGTTTTATATTGGGCATTATATTACAAACAGCTTCAAAAGTTCAACATAGAGCCGAATGGCCAAAACCTTATACTAAGATCCAAAACCCCTCCAGGGCCATGTCGTTCCCATTAAGACCAATAGATACATTTAACAATGGTCCAGCCAATGGCGACCTCCAGGAACCCAAAACTTGTTACAATGAACCCAAACCAGGCTCACGAAGTTCCTCGTAACAAATACAAACAGTACCACTCCATAGAGGAGAGAGGAAGGGATAAGGGATGGTGAACCCTAAACTTACCCCTCTGCATTGCCAATGTAGTCGATAGTACTGGCCACCAATTAGTAAGCCACGCAAGGAGGAACGCCATCCACTACCTTCCAAGCCATCAAGCGACACGAGGTCAAACCCTGAGAATGTAACGAATGCTAGATAAATGTAGCAGAAAACATTTTATTGAAATGAGAACTAGCCATTACTTGGGCCATGTTGATTTGCACGTCACCCCTGCGCATAAAACCCCAAATGGTGCACTGACCATGAGCATAGCTCAAGTTAGGGCATGAAAATCTCATAGACGCAACGATGGTCTGTCTGAATCCAAGTGAAGTGAAGAAACAAGTGTTTGCTACGGTAACAACCCTGTATTGAAACCCTTTCCAGCTGGTCACCACTTTCAAAGTTGCCATCGTAGGTGTGGTATTCAATGATCCACTTAACACCATTTCCTAAGTTTAATGTTTACCCAAAGCGCTATAGTATGGAGTTATGTAAATGTCACGAATTGGTAGAAACAAGTGTCCCCTTACCCCAAGGTTCCTTTTTAGACCTTAGCCTTACACTTTTAACTTAGGAACACTTCATTACATGGTGGTAGCTCTATTCATAGGAGGAAACCCTTGTACAGGTACCTGCATGCACATGTAGGACAAGCCATTAGCAATTGCTAAGTAAGAACAGGAACCCCAAGTCTTACCCTTACATTTCGGCAGCACTGTGAGGGTACATATCTTCATGGAACACTAGGTTCCTCTCATAGGCCTCAACTTCCATCAACAAAGGCCATCATTCCTGAAGATACCAGCTTAATCATTTGTAACAAAACTCAACATACAAAAGTAAAGGAAGGACCTCAAGTTTATGCTATCATATATAAACTTGCTATCAGGATACATATACATCAACTACCTTACTTCATCACCTTCGGCAGAAAACATAATTGACGAAACTAACTTCTTTTACTTTAAAAACTCTCATCGTCTCAAACAAAGTACTGACACAACTTCCTAGTACTGAAGTTAATTTACAAATACATTATCTATGTAGGCATTTTTAGTAGTAAGTGAAAAATTTTAAATTTTTACTATTTTGGGGATATTACAGTTTTATTGATAGCTGAAATGGCTAAATGCCTAAATTGTTATGTTTTCAACCCTGAACTTGTTTTTCGAAAGGACTATGTTAATACTAGTGTTGATCAAGGGTAATGATCCTTATTTAAAAACCCTGTCGTAAAGCGTTTGGTGTTTTAGAAATGTTTAAGGGTTTCGAGAAAAGAAAGACATGCATCTGTAAGGTTTCAGAAATTTAACTATGTCTTTCTATTTGATAAGAAAAAGTTAACTTAGTTATTTTTGAAAAATAACAAGGGTTTAGGACATTCGTCCGAAAAATGAAACTGTTTTATGTTTTATTTGGTATATGATATCGATGATAAAATAAGTGTTTAGCAACTCTGCATAATAGATATATTTGTTTTATAGCTGTTTAAAATTCATAAATGTTGATGAAATTCTACTGTAAATGTTTTGATACTATGATGTAGAATACAATTATGTATTAGCAGGATATTTAAATGAAAAGAAAAATAATAAATACTATTTGTTTTTTGCAAGTAATAGTTATAGATAAACTTTAGGTTTTGAGCAGAATAAGGAAATGTGTATGTACTTTATTTCTGTTGCTAAGAATGTAATGATATTACAATATCTAAATAAAACGATTGTTTTCTGTGTTTATTTATGACTAAATCATAAAATATGTTAGTTTGCATTTGTAAACAAATAATGAAATACAGGAAACATGGCAAAGTTTATCTATCCAATCATTCAATCTACTGCATATCATTTATCTACTTTTAAACATCCTTCTCTGTACTAGAGTACGGCACAAAGACAGTGCGTGGAAAAATACAGGGAAGTAATTTATTCTATCATTTCATATAATTTCTTCAACAATTTACAGAATCATAATCAGTTTAGAAAATCAAACATTTACTTCTGCAAATGATAACTATCAATATTTAGCTAATAAATCATAAATCAACAGTTACAAAAAATAAATTATAACCATTTAGGAAATGAAATAACAAGTAAAACCTGCAAATGTAGATAGGGTGGAAAAACACCCGAAGAGGTCTGTTCCTCCCAACCTTCTCTAGAAGAAGCATCCAATATCACTTGCTCCTTTGGACCCCCGATCCTGTTTACTGAACCACTAGGTAGAAGACTCTGTGTAGAAGCAAGGCACTCTGGTTGTACTTCCAGCAATCAATGGAGACTTGCAATACACCTCAAAATAACTCTCTGCACACATCAGTAAACTATGCACTTAGCAGAAGTGAAACAAACTTACACTACAACTCAAAACATAGCTTCCCCTCATCGAATCTCTTGTGTGCATATAGCAGAACCACAAGGTAAATTTTCTCGTCAGAAAAAGTGTGAGCCTCTGCACAAATTCGATGGCTTATAAAGATGCCTAAGTCTTTTAGTGGTTAGTTTCCAAATAAATGAGCCTCAAACTCCAGTCCCATCTTTCAGGGAATTTTGACCACAATTCAAGGGAGTTGTCCCATAACAATAGCTAGGTACTGAGTTCCTGATGCTACCACTTGTCCATTGCCTTCTACCCCAGATTCCATTCCACCTAGTGGGTCAGTAAACACTCTTTCAACAGTCTCTTTGGGTGAGTGTCTCATATTTTATTTTATTAAATAATAATATTGTGCAATTACAGTCATCCTTAGCCACTTGGCCAAATATTAAACTTTACAATAAAAGTTAAGATCATGTTTTCTTCAAACATAAAATGTTTCATCAAAGCGGTATGTTACAAACACCCCCACTTAAGCTCAACATCGTCCTCGATGTTGCTTATTCTTCCTCGGATCCTCCTTGGAATGGAATTGGATATGTTGCCTACATATTACTTTCCAATTCCCAGGTAGCTTCATCAGGGCTAAGGTGATTCTATTGCACATTTACCTACCCTATGGTACGATTCCGGAGCATAATTTCCCTCCTGTCGAATATACAGTCTGGTTCCACCTGACAATCTCCTTCGGGTTCCACCTATATGTCATTCCAATTCAGCACATGAGTAGTATTGTGCACATACTTCTTTAAAACATAATTGTGAAAAACATTATGGCTTCTTAAATTAGATGGCAAATCCAACTAATATGCATTTGGTCCAATCCTTGATAGGACTTCGAATGGTCCACGGTACCTTGGTGCTAGTTTAGCACAACTCCCAAGCTTAAAAGAACTTTTCATGGGTTTTACCTTTACAAAGACATGATCTCTAACCTAAAATTCTCTTTCAGTGTGTTTCAGATCTGCTTAACTTTTTTGCCTATCTTGTGCAACTTTTAAATTGCCTTTTACATGCTTCACGGTTAGCTCCATCTCTCTTAACAAATCTGGTCTTAGCATTAAGTTGTCAAAAAGGTTATCCCAAGAAATATGAGTACTGCATTTTCTTCCATATAAAATCTCAAATGGACTAAGTCTAGCAGATGCTTGATAATGATTATTGTAAGCAAATTCATCTAAATGCAAATAGTCTTCACACTTAGTTGGCTGATCTTTAACATACATTCTTAACATGTCTTCTAAAATCTGATTAACCCTTTCATTATGTATGTCATTTTGTGGATGGAAAGAAGTACTGAAATTCAATTTATTATTTAGACCCTTAAACAATGTTGTCCACAAATTTCCAGTGAACTTGGAATCTTGATCAGAAATAATTACCTTTGGAATTCCATGTAAGCGAAATATTTGCTTCATAAACACATCTGCAATGTTAACAGCTTTAAAATTAGTCTTAACAGGAATAAAATGAGCAGATTTACTAAGTTTATCCACAACCACCATTATTGAGTCATTTTGTTTCTGATTTTTAGGTAAACCTGTGATAAAATAGATACTTATAATTCCCCATTTCCATTCCAGAATTGGCAATGGTTGCAATAGTCCAACTGGGTATTGATGTTCACCCTTAATTGTCTGACATTCAAAACACCTAACTATGTATTCAGCCACTTCATTCTTCATGTTGGGCCAAAAATAATCATTTCTTAACATAGTTATCATTTTCTGATAACCAGTGTGTCCTGAATAAGGACTTTTATGAACATCATCCAAAATCAGCAATTTAACTTTTGACACAGTAGGAACATAAATTCTGTTTTTATAAGTCATTAAGCCATTTTCATTAATGTTGTAATCTATTATTAAATTTTCAGATAAATTTTCAGCAACTTTATCATGCAATTTTTTATAATTTTCATCTTGCTTAATTCCTTCTTCGACCTGATTTTCCAAATCTGTCTTAAATGTGTTGATTGCTGCCACAAAACTTAATTTGGCATTTCTGCTCAAGGCACCAGCAACTTTGTTTTCTTTACCCTTAATGTGTTGAATCTCGAAATCATATTCACTAAGGAAAGCTAGCCACCTCGCTTGCCTTGCGTTAAGATTTGTTTGATCCAACAAGTATTGTAAGCCTTTATTATCTGTCATTAGTGTAAACTTTCTTCCAATTAAGTGATGGCGCCACATTTTTAGTGCATGTATCATGGCTTCCAGCTCTAGATCATAAGTTGCATAGTTCTTTTTGTGGATTTTTAACTTTCTAGACTCATAAGCAATAACATGACCTTCTTGAGTTAAGACCCCACCAAGTCCATCGTTACATGCATCAGTGCATACAACGAATTCTTTATTAGGATCAGCAATTTTTAATATAGGTGATGTTGTTAATAACTCTTTTAACTTCTTAAAACTTTCTTCGCATTTTTTATCTCTGATGAATTTCTTTCCCTTCTTCTACAAAGAAGTTATGGGATTTGCAATTCTAGAGAATCCTTTAATAAACTTTCTATAGTAACCTATTATTCCCATAAATGACCATACGTCAGTTACGTCTTTAGGGATAGGCCACTCGTTAATTGCTCTTATTTTATCTGGGTCGACAGAAATTCCGTCTTTAGATATTATGTGACTTAAGTACTATATTTTATCTTTATAAAATTCACATTTACTGAAATTAGCATAAAGCTGATGTTCTCTTAAAACTTGTCGAATTATTCTTAAGTGTTCGTCGTGCTCTTCTTTAGTTTTTGAATAAATTAGAATATCATCAATGAACACAACTACAAACTTATCTAGGTACTTATGCAGAACGTTATTCATTAAACACATGAAGACTGTCGGTGTGTTAGTTAGCCCAAAAGGAATAACTATGAACTCGTAATATCCATAACGAGTCCTGAAAGTAGCTTTGAAAATGTCTTCATCCTTTATTCTAACTTGATGATATCCAGACCTTAAGTCAATTTTAGTGAATACCTCTGCTCCGCATACTTGATCGAATAGATCATCAATGCGGGTAAGGTATATCGATTTTTAATAGTCATTTTATTAAGTTGGCAGTAATCTATGCACAGTCGCAAGGTACCGTCCTTCTTTTTAACAAAGATAACTGGTTCTCCCCAAGGAGACACACTCAGCCTTATGTAATTCTTATCAATTAATTCTTTCAGCTGATATTTTAGTTCATTTAACTCCAGAATATTCATTCTGTAAAGAGCCTTTGAGTTTGGTACTGCACCCAGTACTAACTCAATGGTGAAATCAAGTTCCCTTTTCGGAGGTAGTCCTGGAATTTCTTCCGGGAATACATCAGAAAAGTCCTTAAGAATAAGTATGTCTTCCAGTTTTATCTTATCTTCTTTAGATGAACATTCGTCATTAATCACATTCACAGCAAACATTTTACAGCCCTTTCTTACAACTTTCTTTACTTGTAAAGCAGAAATTTGTCTCACGGATGTTTTCCTAGGAATTCCTTTTACCGTTTCAGTTTCTCCTTCGTTATTCAAACAAGTAAAAGGCTTTTCATAACAATTAAGTACTACTCTATGCTATTCAAGCCAGTCCATGCCAATTAATACATCATATGACCCTAATGGAAAAACATTCAAATTAACTTGTGTTTTCAGCTGACTCATAAGTAAATCACAACTTTTGACAAATTATGTAACTTTTCTTTTAATGCCTGTTGCTAGTTGAACTAACCATGAATTATCAAATTTTTCTACCTTTAACTTGCAACATTTCACTAAATCAGGTGATATGTAACTCAAACTTGCACCTGGATATATTAAAATTGAAATAGATTTGTTTTGTATCATACCTTCGATCTCGACCATATAAGTTTGATGGTTTGCTTGTCGATTTTCCAACACTGCATTAATCCTAGGCATTTCTCTTGCTACATCACCAACTGTCGATTCCGCTTGTATGGTGTGAATGTTGTTGACTGTCTTTCTTCTGAGTGGACAGTTTGCTCTGGTATGTGGTCCATTGCAATCAAAATACTTCAAAGATGGACTCTGTTCAGCATTTATGGTGTTTTTATTATTATTATTTTTGTTATTATTATTAGGCACATTCCTTGCAACAGTAAAATTCTGTGGTGCATTACCTCTATAATTATTATTATTCTGAAAAATTTCTATTATTGAAATTTTTATTATTTCCAAAATTCTTAAAATTAAAATTTTTCTTCTTATGCTCGTAATTACTTGATTTATTATTCCTCCAACTCAATACACCTTCTCTTCTCTTATTCTGTTCAAAACAGAAATTAGCCTTCCTCATTGCTTCTTCAAGAGTTGAAGGATTATCATATTCAATTCTGTCCTTTATGTGGAAGGGTAAGCAGCTTAGAAACCTTTGTATCTTAGGTTTTTCTTCAGCTAGGTAAGGTACATACCTTAACAAGCTGAGAAATTTTCTACATAACTCCTTCATGGTGATAGAACCCATCTTTAAATCATAAAATTCCTTTAACTTATCTTCGTCATACTGTTCGGATAAAAACTTTTTCTTAAACATTTTCTTAAATATACTCCATTTTATGTTCTTGTCATTAAGACTTTTAACTCTTTTGATATCTTGCCACCAAATGTCTGCCCTTCCGGTCAAATTGTATATGGCCATCTTAGATTTTAATTGAGATGAGTAGTTATAAATCCAAAAATACTTCTTCGTTCCGGACAGCCATGCTTCAGCTGCCTCTCCCTTTTCATTTTCGCCATTAAAAGTTGGAGGTTTTATCTTTTTAAACTCTCATGAAATTTGTTCATAATTTTTACGTATTTTCTTAGGACAACAGTCACTGTCACTGCTATCCTGATCAGAATTATATTTTCTACGATAAGTTTTATCATTAGATTCAGAAGAAGAAGAGTTACTTTCAATTTTATAGTATTTCACTTTCTTATCTCTGTGTTTGTAGGAAATTGTTCCATATTCATATTTTACTTCTGTTCTCTTATCCTTTTCATCTTGATGGTACTTTTCCAGTAGAATCTAATTTAATTCCTCCTGTGCTCTTAACATTCATTCGTTTTCTTCCTTAACATTTCTTATTTTAGTTTTTAAATCCTTAAGAGTACATAACAATTCAGATGATTGGTCATTTAGTTCTACATAGATTTCTTCATTAATATTTTCATGTTCGTTATTATTACGTTCATTATGAGGAGATATGTCCTTTGTTGATTCCTCCGGTATGTCCATACCTGCAAATTAAATGTCAAGTTGTTCTGTACAGAAACAAATTTATTAAAAGTTAGTAACTAAATTTTCTGGTTTCATTTTCAGTTTTACGCACGTGAGCCTATTTCAGGCCTAGAGTTTGAATTCGCGCTTTGATACCACATGTAACATCCCGAAAATCACCAAAATTTAAAAAAAATTCAGCATAGCATTAATTGTTATACTTACTGTGCAGAAATATAATAAATGCTTATTTGTTCTTTTAAATGACATACTGAAATAAAATGTTATACTGATCATGTATGTGTATTGTTTTACGATGTGTGTGAAATGTGTTTATGTCTTCATTAGAATGTTGTTGGATCTTTTCTTTCCTCAATCATGCATCCTAAATCACTTTTGATTACTGAAATTTGATGACGATGCTTTATAGAATTACTTGCTATTGTTTATATGTGCTAATTGTTTTTTCTTCTTATTGATGATGAAGGGGTCCTATGGGCACCCTAAGGATTACTTAGCTATTAGCTAAATCATTTGAACGTTATGTCGCAGATCACAGGTAAGAGAAAAAAATAGTGTTTCGAAAGTGAATACGGAGGTCCTTTATATCATCGGTTAGCTTTCAAGTTAAAAAGAGAAAATAGAATAACTGGCAAACATTTCAGGGTGAGATCTATTTCAATTGTTTCTTCGGCTATAATCTGGAATAAGTTGTTTATATGAACTCACTCCAATTCTCAGCATTTATGTCCTTCGTATTACACATGGAATTGTATAATGTTGAAAGTGTTGAGCGTCGTAATTAATGTTAAGGTGTTTTACAATCCACACTGAGGAATTATAACATGTATTCAAATATCTACGTTAATAGGATCATAACCGAGGTTCAAATGTTTTTATTGTAATTATATGCCTAATCCTTTGATCCTATGCATTATAGGTATAACCCATGATGTGATGTTGATAAGTAGACTTTGACATAAGTTTAAAGTTGCAAACTATGCACTCTATGCATACTCTTCTTCTAAATTATGTGATGGCTATTTAAATGCTAGAGTATTGTAATAGTATCTATAGTTAATCTATTTGATATTTGCACCTCTTCTAAATTCTATACCATTTATAATATAATGCCTAGAGCTTAGTAAGTATTGTAACTATACAATAGTGTTGATATAGTTTTTGTACCATGCGTAAGGGTTGTTTTTAAAAGGTGATCTATGAAATACCTTGTTAGCAAGGTTGGCAACATGTGATGGTTAAAATACTTTAGGAATAATGTATTCGGGTTATAGTATAATGTAACCATATTATAATGTTTGTGTGTCCCGCCATAAGGAATGGTCAAAATTTTAACCTAGGTTATGATGCGAATTACAAAATATAGTTTGGCCTTTGATAATTTCCATACTATAGTATGGTTGTAAACCATACAAGGCCGAAACCTTGATTTTGTTATGAATGCAATGGCAGGTGTGATGTGCTTAGTAGATGTGGTGTGAAACCTAAGCATTCATTTGTGTTGGGAGTGGAGTGATGGAGAGGGCGATAGGCATGTGGGTCTTTAGGGTTTCGTAACAGGTTCTTAAGGCACCTTCCCAAGGTTTGATACCACAACCTATACAAGAATACTGGAACTACCAAGGTGTTAAGAGTCGAGCCATGAAGTGAGAATTTCTGCACTTGTTTAGTAGTTTGCGTGACTCTGGAACTCTCCAACTTGCAGGGGTATTCATCTTGGAGACAAGGTTCTTTATGATAAGGTAATGTCTCAGTTCTTTTCTTACTAATCACAATAGTTTAAAAAAAATGTTGATGTTGTATGTAATTTGTTTTCAAAATTCATAATACATCTTTTAACCATGTTATATGTCAATGGAAGGTACCCTTCGGGTTTGGTTTTCTATGTTCGAAGCCACATGGAAAAATTGCTTGAAAACTGGTAAGCCTCAGTCGTTTTGCTGTAGGTTTCACTTGGAAACTGTTGGCCGTTGTTTGGTTTTAGCCGAAACTTTGGTTTGTGGTCTGGCTATAGATATGGCCATCGTTTACAATGTTGTAAGCCAAAAAAGGCAAGTGTAGTGAGGATTGGATCCTCGACCTACCTCGGTATTGAATCAGCGTTTTACTATGTAACAATTTTGTTTAATGTAAATAGTTGTGTGAAGGGTTTGACCCTTGTCCATTTGATGAAATAAAATATGTTAAGGTATTTGCTAGTTGAATGTTTTTTTAGGAATACGGTTGGGGTTTTTCGACCTCAAATTGTTGTTTTTCGATGTACTGTAAACTCCAGATGTTACTAGGTTCCTGCATAATTGGCAGTTTCAGTTTTTAGAGCTCTCGGTAGTATTGGATGATAAATATGGTAACTATTATGTAATTTTGAAAACTTAAAGTGGTTTTAAAAGAGCCATGCCTGAGAGGCAATACTTTCGGCAGCCTGCATTTGAAATGAAAGATGGTTGTTAAACAATGATAGGGGCGAAAGCCCATTCCTGAATGTTTATAATGTGTTTGGGTTTTATTGATAGTTGAAATGGCTAAATGCCTAAATTGTTCGGTTTTCAACCCTGAACTTGTTTTTCGAAAGGATTGTGTTAATACTAGTGTTGATCAAGGGTAATGATCCTTATTTAAAAACCCTGTCGTAAAGCATTTGGTGTTTTAGAAATGTTTAAGGGTTTCGAGAAAAGAAAGACATGCATCTGTAAGGTTTCAGAAATTTAAATCTGTCTTTCTATTTGATAAGAAAAAGTTAACTTAGTTATTTTTGAAAAATAACAAGGGTTTAGGACATTTGTCTGAAAAATAGAAATTGTTCTGTGTTTTATTTGGTATATGGTATCAATGATAAAATAAGTGTTTTGTAGCTCTGTATAATAGATATGTTTGTTTTACAGCTGTTTAAAATTCATAAATGTTGATGAAATTCTACTGTAAATGTTTTGATACTATGATGCAGAATACTATTATGTATTAGCGGGATATTTAAATGAAAAGAAAAATAATAAATACTATTTGTTTTCTGCAAGTAATAGTTATAGCTAAAATTTAGGTTTTGAGCAGAATAAGGAAATGTGTATGTACTTTACTGCTATTGCTAAGAATGTAATGATATTACAATATATAAATAAAAACATTGTTTTCTATGTTTATTTATGACTAAATCATAAAAGATGTTAGTTTGCATTTGTAAACAAATAATGAAATACAGGAAACATGGCAAAGTTTATCTATCCAATCATTTATCTACTTTTAAACATCCTTCCCTTTTCTAGAGTATGGCACAAAGACAGTTCGTGGAAAAATACAGGGAAGTAATTTATTCTATCATTTCATATAATTTCTTCAACAATTTACAGAATCATAATCAGTTCAAAAAATCAAACATTTACTTCTGCAAATGATAACTATCAATATTTAGCTAATAAATCCTAAATCAACAGTTACAGAAAATAAATTATAACTATTTAGGAAATGAAATAACAAGTAGAACCTGCAAATGTAGATAGCCTGTGGACAAACACCCAAAGAGGCATGTTCCTCCCAACCTTCTCTAGAAGAAGTAGCGAATATCACTTGCTCCTTTAGACCCTCGAGCCTATTTACTAAACCACTAGGTAGAAGACTCTGTGTAGAAGCAAGGCACTCAGGTTGTACTTCCAACAATCAATGGAGACTTGCAATACACCTCAAAATAACTCTCTGCACTCAGCAGTAAACTCTGCACTTAGCAGAAGTGAAACAGACTTACACTACAACTCAAAACATAGCTTCCCCTCATCGAATCTCTTGTGTGCATACAGCAGAACCACAAGGTAAATTTTCTCATCAGAAAAAGTGTGAGCCTCTACTCAAATTCGATGGATTATAAAGATGCCTAGGTCTTTTAGTGGTCAGTTTCCAAATAAATGAGCCTCAAGCTCCAATCCCATCTTTCAGGGAACTTTGACCACAATTCAAGGGAGTTGTCCCATAACAACAGCTAGTTACTGAGTTCCTAATGCTGCCACTTGTCCATTGCCTTCTACCCTAGATTCCATTCCACCTAGTGGGTCAGTAAACACTCTTTCAACAGCCTCTTTGGGTGAGTGTCTCCTATTTTATTTTATTAAATAATAATATTGTGCAATTACAGTCATCCTTGGCCAATTGGCCAAATATTAAACTTTACAATAAAAGTTAAGATAATGTTTTCTTCAAACATAAAATGTTTCAGCAAAGGGGTATGTTACACTATATTCTATGCCTCGGGTCTAAATCTCCATATATTGATGCCTTGTGAAATCTCCTTAGCTCATGCAGTCTCCATAGTGTGGATAACTACATTCAAACTATCTCCATATCTTGGCTACATGCATGCAAAGCTCTTTTCAATCATCGGTTGGCTAAAACTATTGGAATATTCTAACCATCACATCTTGTTTTTGTATGCTTTGCATGCATGCATGAATTCCATGCAGCACTCCATGCATCCATGCATTGGTAGTGGCGTCTCCTAGCACCTAGTCCTTAATTTAGGCTCCCTAAAGCTTAACTTTGGTCATCATTAGACCTCTTATCCACTTAGAGTGCCTTGGATACATCACTGAATTCCAAAGGTATTCATGCATGGTTTTAGGAGTCAGTACAGTGAGTTCCATGATTTAGGGTGCCTTGTCCTCTTGATTACTCAGTTAACTGACTCTTACACCTAGTTTAATTGCTATTGAGTGTAGGAGCGCCTATTTTGACCACTGCAAGTTAGTATTGTGCCTCCTTTGAGTCTCATCCCCTAATATCTAACCCCAATGACTTAGTTATGTTCCATTCCACCCCAGTTGACTAGTCATTCATCATCGGTGGCCACTAGACCTTATCAGGATATGTTTTCAATGCAAACTAAGCCTGCCATAGGTGTGGATTACAACTACCTCTTTGGGCTCACAAATTTCTCCTTTGGATATGTATTATTTATGTACACATTTTACTTAATAATAGAGGTAATGGAAGTTTTTCCAATTGTTCTTCACTCTCTTGTGTTGTAACACAGTTTTTCCTTCTCTATTTTTCCTGCTCAATTCTTTTGATCTCTCTTAGACTTAGTGTCAATTTTATCTTTGTCTCTAGATATCTGTGAGAATTTCACAAAATCTCACATGGTATCAGAGCTTTGTTGAGCAAAGTAATCTTTCATAGATTTTTTCGGATCTTTTTTGTGCAGATATTCTACAACAGCTTCCATGAATCTGAAAGCAATTCCTCCTCTCTCTCCATTCAACTATGATGAGTGGAAACAAAAGATGATAGCATATCTGAAGAGACAAGGTATTTTTGATATGTGTATTGGTTTTATGAGATATTATGCTTCCTATGAAGATAAGAATGATTGGATAAATGATTATGACACAGCCTATGGAGCAATGTGCCTTGATATGTCTCCTAGTATGTGCTAACTCATGGAAATTGTTGAATATCCAAGTGATCTCTGGACCCAATTAGACAAAACATTTGGCAAGCAGAATGAAAAGATTGGTGCAAATAATTTGGAGAAAATTACGAGTGATTCCTCCTCAAGTGTTCTCTAATTATGTCTCGGCCTCAAGTATCTCTCATGGTGAAGTTGTTCAATATGAAGAAGAAGTTGTAGATTCAACACACAAAGTTCCTATTGAAGACATTCCTTCCACTACTGCCCTAGAAGTTGAAGACACTTTCGAATTGTCCCCTTCCCATGTAGATGATGCAGATGAAAATGATACAACTAATGAAGCTGATCCTTTTAGAGAGATTATCCATTCCTCACTCTAGACGTTGAAGAAAGTTTCGAATTTTCTACTTCCCATGAGCTTACTGATGCGCAAGATTGTGATCTACTGGAAGTTTTGGAGGCTAGATCAATATTTGGAGCTACTGCATATGGTTTCCTTGGTTCCATGCCTCCTTCCTATTCCATAATGATCAAATGCATACTTCCTCAAGCTGCAAATGAAGTTCGAGACATTCTGAATTCGCTTGGACACTTGCTCCTCTCACTTGGAGTTGATTTGCAGTCCAAGCCACCACCATCATGTCATGGTTCATTTTGTTTTGATCTCACCTATGTTGGTTCAAAGGAGATATCAAGGAATGATCTTTACATTCCTGGAGTTGATCATACCTCAACTGGTTCGAATTTGAAGTTCCAGGATGATATTCATATTTTTGGATTTGTTCTCACCCTGTTTGGTTCAAAGAGCAAGTTCAGAGAGCCACTAGATTGGCTTGCATCCATTGAAGGAGAATACAAGCACATTTTTTTAGACTGTGATCCACTTCTTCCCAAGAGGAAGATAACTCCAGACATATGATCAAGCATCACACCTACTTGAGTTTGGAGCAATTAATTTTTTGGTGTGTTTCATGTCCATATTGAGGGGGGGTTTTTTTCCCATGGGGTTTTCCCCTCTTTCATCACTTAAATGGACTAATAAATTTGTAAAGTGTGACATTTGGTCTCAGTTACTAGGGCCCTATTTCTAATCTTTCCTCACATAGTCAGGATTAAGGGGGGGTGTTGGAATATTCTAACCATCTCATATTGGTTTTTCATGCTTTTCATGCATACATGCATTCCATGCAGCACTCCATACATCCATGCATTTGTAGTTGAGTCTCCTAGCACCTAGTCCTTAATTTAGGCCCCCTAGAGCTTAACTTTGGTCATCGTTATCCCTCTTATTAACTTAGAGCGCCTTGGTTACATCACTGAATTCCAAAGGCACCCTCATGCATGATTTTAGGATTCACTATAGTTAGTTCCATGATTTAGGGGCCATGTCCCCTCGATTACTCAGTTAACTGACCATTACACCTAGTTTCATTGCCACTGAGTGTAAGAGCACCTATTCTCACCACTACAAGTCAGTATTGTGCCTCCTTGGAGTCACATCCCCTAATATATAGCCCAATGACTCAATTATGTGCCAGTACACCCCAGTTGACTAGTCATTCATCATCGGTGGCCACTAGACCTTATCGGGAGATGGTTTCAATGCAAACTAAGCATGCCACACGTGTGGATTCCAATTGCCTCTTTGGGCTCACAAATTTCTCCTTTGGATATGTATTATTTATGTACACATTTTACTGAATAATAGAGGTAATGGAATTTTTTCCAATTGTTCTTCACTCTCTTGTGTTGTAACACAGTTTTTCCTTCTCTATTTTTCCTGCTCAATTCTTTTGTTATCTATTAGACTTAGTGTGAATTTTCTCTTTGTCTTTAGATATCTGTGAGAATTTCACAAAATCTCACATAGTATCAGAGATTTGATGACTAAAGGTAATATTCCGGAGAGTTTTTCGGATCTTTTTTGTGCAAGTATTCTACAACAGCTTCCATGAATCTGAAAGCGGTTCCTCCTCTCTCTCCATTCAACTACGATGAGTGGAAACCAAAGACGATAGCATATCTGAAGAGACAGGGTATTTTTGATATGTGTATTGGTGTTATGAGAGATTCTGCTTCCTATGAAGAGAAGAATGATTGGCTAAATGACTGTGACATAGCCTATGGAGCAATGTGTCTTGCTATGTCTCCTAGTATGCGCTACCTCATGGAAACTGTTGATTATCCAAGTGATCTCTGGACCCAATTGGACAAAGCATTTGGAAAGCAGAATGAAGATATTAGTGAAAATCATTTGGAGAACAAGCCCAGTGATACCTCCTCAAGTGTTCTCTCTAATTATGTCTCGGCCTTGAGTATCTCTCATGATGAAGTTGTTCAAGATGAAGAAGAAGTTGTAGATTCAACACAAAAAGTTCCTGTTGAATGCATTCCTTCCTATGTTGCTCTAGAAGTTGAAGACAATTTCGAATTGTCCCCTTCCCATGTAGATGATACATATGAAAGTGATACTACTAATGAAGCTCATCCTTTTGGATATATTATCCATTCGTCCCTCTAGACGTTGAAGAAAGTTTCGAATTTTCTACTTCCCATGAGCTTACTGATGTGCAAGATTGTGATCTACTGGATGTTTTGGAGGCTAGATCAATATTTGGAGCTACTAATATGCTCTCCTTGGTTCCATGCCTCCTTCCTATTCCATAATGATCAAATGCATACTTCCTCAAGCTGCAAATGAAGTTCGATACATTCTTCATTCGCTAGGACACTTGATCCTCTCACTTGGAGCCGATTTGAAGTCCGAGCCACCACCATCATGTCATGGTTCATTTGGTTTTGATCTCACCTATGTTGGTTCAAAGGAGATATCAAGGAACGATCTTTACATGCTTGGAGTTGATCATACCTCAACTGGTTCGAATTTCAAGTTACAGGAAGATCTTCATTTTTTGGATTTGTTCTCACCATGTTTGGTTCAAAGAACAAGTTCAGAGAGCCACCAGATTCGCTTGTATCCATTGAAGGAGAATACAAGCACATTTTTTTAGAGCATGATCCACTTCTTCCCAAGAGGAAGATACCTCCAGACATATGATCAAGCATCAAACCTACTTGAGTTTGGAGCAATTAATTTTTTGGTGTGTTTCATGTCCATCTTGAGGGGGGTTTTGTTCCCATGGGGTTTTTTCCTCTTTCCTCACTCAAATGGACTAATAAATTTGTAAAGGGTGACCTTTGGTCTCAGTTACCAGGGCCCTATTTCTAATATTTCCTCACATAATCAGGCTTAAGGGTGGGTGTTGGAATATTCTAACCGTGATTCTAACCATCTCATCTTGGGTTTGAATGTTTTGCATGCATTTTTCATGCATGCATACATACCATGCAGCACTCCATACATCCATGCATTGGTAGTTGAGTCTCCTAGCACCTAGTCCTTAACTTAGGGCCCCTAGAGCTTAACTTTGGTCATTGTTATCCCTCTTATCCACTTAGAGCACCTAGTTTACATCATTGAATTCCAAAGGCACCCTCATGCATGATTTTAGGATTCAGTACAGTCAATTCCATGATTTAGGGCGCCATGTCCCCTTAATTACTCAGTTAACTGACTGTTACACCTAGTTTCATTGCCACTAAGTGTAGGAGCGCCTATTTTGACCACTACAAGTCATTATTGTGCCTCCTTGGAGTCACATCCCCTAATATATATCCCAATGACTCAGTTATGTTCCAGTCCACCCCATTTTACTAGTCATTCATCATCGGTGGCCATTAGACCTTATTGAGAGATGATTTCAATGAAAACTAAGCATGCCACATGTGTGGATTCCAACTACCTCTTTGGGCTCACAAATATATCCTTTGGATATGTATTATTTATGTACACATTTTGTTGAATAATAGAGGTAATGGAAGTTTTTCCAATTGTTCTTCACTCTCTTGTTTTGTAACACAGTTTTTCCTTCTCTATTTTTCCTGCTCAATTCTTTTGATCTCTGTTAGACTTGGTGTGAATTTTCTCTTTGTCTCTAGATCTCTGTGATAATCTCAAAAAATCTCACATGGTATCAGATATTTTCTGAGTAAAGGTAATATTCCAGAGATTTTTTCAGATCTTTTTTGTGCAATTATTCTACAACACCTTCCATGAATCTGAAAGCAGTTCCTCCTCTCTCTCCATTCAACTATGATGAGTGGAAACCAAAGACGATAGCATATCTAAAGAGACAGGGTCTTTTTGATATGTGTATTGGTGTTATAATATATTCTTATTCCTATGAAGAGAAGAATGATTGGCTAAGTGACTGTGACAGATCCTATGGAGCAATGTGTCTTTCTATGTCTCCTAGTATGTGCTACCTCATGGAAAATGTTGATTATCCAAGTAATCTCTGGACCCAATTGGACAAATAATTTGGCAAGCAGAATGAAGATATTGGTGAAAATCATTTGGAGAACAATCTTAGTGATATATCCTCAAGTGTTCTCTCTAATTATGTCTTGGCCTCAAGTATCTCTCATGATGAAGTTTTTCAAGATGAAGAAGAAGATTTAGTCTGATTCAACACAGAAAGTTCCTATTAAAGACACTCCTTCCTCTATTGCTCTAGAAGTTGAAGACAGTTTCGAATTGTCCCCTTCCCATGTAGATGATGCAAATGAAAGTGATTCAACTAATGAAGCTGATCCTTTTGGAGAGATTATCTATTCCTCACTCTAGACGTTAAAGAAAGTTTCGAATTTTCTACTTTCCATGAGCTTACTCATGTGTAATATTGTGATCTACTGGATGTTTTGGAGTCTAGATAAATATTTGGAGCTACTTCATAGGCTCTCCTTGGTTCCATGCCCCCTTCCTATTCCATAATTATCAAATGCATACTTCCACAAACTGCAAATGAAGTTTGAGACATTATGCATTCGCTTGGACAATTTCTACTCTTACTTGGAGTTGATTTGAATTCCAATCCACAACCATCATGTCATGGTTCATTTGGTTTTGATCTCACGTATGTTGGTTCAGAGGAGATATCAAGGAACGATCTTTACATTCCTAGAGTTGATCATACCTTAGCTGGTTCGAATTTCAAGTTGCAGGATGATCTTCATATTTTTGGATTTGTTCTCATTGTGTTTGGTTCAAGGAGAAAGTTCAAAGAACCACCAAATTCGCTTGCGTCCATTCAAGGAGAATACAAGCACATTTTTTTAGAGCATGATCCACTTCTTCCCAAGAGGAAGATACCTCCAGAAATATGATCAATCATCACACCTACTTGAGTTTGGAGCAATTGATTTTTTGGTGTGTTTCATGTCCATGTTGAGGGGGGTTTTGTTCCCACGAGGTTTTTCCCTCTTTCCTCACTTAAATGGACTAATAAATTTGTAAAGTGTGACCTTTGGTCTCAGTTACCAGGGCCCTATTTATAATCTTTCCTCACATAGTCAGGTTTAAGGGGTTGGAATATTCTATCCATCTCATCTTGGTTTTGCATGCTTTGCATGCATACATTCCGTGTAGCACTCCATACATCCATGCATTGGTAGTTGAGTCTCCTAGCACCTAGTCCTTAATTAAGGCCCCCTAGAGATTAAATTTGGTCATCGTTATCCCTCTTATCCACTTAGAGCACCTTGGTTACATCAATGAAGTCCAAATGCACCCTCATGCATGATTTTAGGATTCAGTAAAGTTAGTTCCATGATTTAGGCCTCCATGTCCCCTTGATTACTCAATTAAATGACTGTTACACCTAGTTTCATTGCTACTGAGTGTAGGAGCGCCTACTTTTCCCACTACAAGTCATTATTATTCCTCCTTGGAGTCACATCCCCTAGTCTATAGCCCAATGACTCAGTTATGTGCCAGTCCACCGTAGTTGACTAGTCATTCATCATCGGTGGCCACTAGACCTTATCGGGAGATGGTTTCAATGCAAACTAAGCATGCCACATGTGTGGATTCCAACTGCCTCTTTGGGATCACAAATTTATCCTTTGGATATGTATTATTTATGTACACATTTTACTGAATAATAGAGGTAATGGAAGTTTTTCCAATTGTTCTTCACTCTCTTGTGTTGTAACACATTTTTTCCTTCTCTATTTTTCCTGCTCAATTCTTTCGATCTATGTTAGACCTAGTGTGAAGTTTCTCTTTGTCTATAGATCTCTGTGAGAATTTCAAAAAATATCACATGGTATCAGAGCTTTGCTGAGTAAAGGTAATATTCTGGAGAGTTTTTCAGATCTTTTTTGTGCAGGTATTATACAATAGCTTCCATGAATCTGACAGCAGTTCCTCCTCTCTCTCCATTCAACTACGATGAGTGGAAACTAAATATTATATGTGTATTGGTGTTATGAGATATTTTGCTTCCTATGAAGAGAAGAATGATTGGCTAAATGACTGTGACAGATCCTATGGAGCAATGTGTCTTGCTATGTCTCCTAGTATGCGCTACCTCATGGAAATTGTTGATTATCCAAGTGATCACTGGACCCAATTGGACAAAGTATTTGGAAATCAAAATGAAGATATTGGTGCAAATCATTTGGAGAACAAGCCCAGTGATACCTCCTCAATTTTTATCTATAATTATGTGTCGGCCTCAAGTATCTCTCATGATGAATTTGTTCAAGATGAAGAAGAAGTTGCAGATTCAACACATAAATTTCTTGTTGAAGACATTCCTTCCTTTGTTGCTCTATAAGTTGAAGATAGTTTCGAATTGCCCCCGTCCCATGTAGTTGATGCAGATGAAGGTGATACAACTAATGAAACTGATCATTTTGGAGATATTATCCATTCCTCACTCATCTTCTCAATATCTTCGATTTCAAATTCTGAGCAAGATATGTCAGTTACTAATCTAGAGGTTCAATAAATTTTTGAATTTTCTACTTCCCATCAGCTTACTGATGTGCAAGATTGTGATCTATTGTATGTTTTAGAGGCTGGATCAATCTTTGGATCTGCTGCATATGCTCTTCTTGGTTCCATGCCTCCTTCATATTCCATAATGATCAAATGCACACTTCCTCAAGCTGCAAACAAATTTCAATACATTCTTCATTCGCTTGGACACTTGCTCCTCTCACTTGGAGTTGAGTTGAATTCTAGGACACCACCACCATGTCATGGTTCATTTGGTTTTAATCTCACCTATGTGTGTTCAAAGGAGATATTAAGGAACCATCTACACATTCCTGGAGTTGATCATACCTTAGCTGGTTTGAATTTCAAGTTCCGGGATGATCTTCATATTTTTGTATTTATTCTCACCATGTTTAGTTCAAAGAGCAAGTTCAGAGACCCACCAGATTTTCTTGCATCCACTGAAGGAGAATACAAGCACATGTTTTTAGAGCATGATCCACTTCTTCCCAAGAGGAAGATACCTCCATACATATGATCAAGCATCACACCTACTTGATTTTTGAGCAATTAATTTTTTGGTGTGTTTCATGTCCATATTGAGGGGGATTTTTGTTCCCACGAGGTTTTTCCCTATTTCCTCACTTAAATTGACTAATAAATTTGTAAAGTGTGACCTTTGGTCTCAGTTACCAGGGCCCTATTTCTAATCTTTCCTCACATATTCATGGTGAAGGGGGGGGTGTTTGAATAATCTAACCATCTCATCTTGGTTTTGCATGTTTTGCATGCATTCCATGTAGCACTCCATGCATCCATGGATTGGTAGTTGGATCTCCTAGCACCTAGTCCTTAATTTAGGCCCCCTAGAGCTTAACTTTGGTCATCATCATCCCTCTTATCCACTTAGATCACCTTGGTTACATCACTAAATTCCAAAGTCACCTTCATGTATGATTCTAAGAGTCAGTACAGTCAGTTCCATGATTTAGGGCTCCTTGTCCCCTTGATTACCCAGTTAACTGACTATTACACCTAGTTTCAGTACTACTAAGTGTAGGAGCGCCTATTTTGACCACTACAAGTCAGCATTGCACCTCCTTGGAGTCTCATCCTCTAATATCTATCCCCAATGACTCATTTATGTGCCAGTCCAGCCCAGTTGACTAGTCATTCATCATCGGCGTCCACTATACCTTATCAGGAGATGGTTTCAATGCAAACTAGGCCTGCCACATGTGTGGATTCTAAATTCCTCTTTGGGATCACGAATTTATCCTTTGGAGATGTATTATTTATGTACACATTTTACTAAATAATAGAGGTAATGGAAGTTTTTGCAATTGTTCTTTATTCTCTTGTGTTGTAACACAATTTTTCCTGCTCAATTGTTTTTATCTCTTTTAGACTTAGTGTGAGTTTTATCTTTGTCTCTAGATCTCTGGGAGAATTTCACAAAATCTCACAAACACGGCATCATCTAACCTACTCTCATGCATCAAGTAGTCTACATAGAAACACCTTTAAAGATACTAATGTTTCCATACTTGGAAAGTCTTCTAACCTAGAGCGCTCCATATACGATTGTTTCCATGCTTGGAAACTCTTTTAACTCAAATCACTCCCTAACATTTAGGTTTCTAGGCTCTGCACACTATGCCAACCAATGTATGCTTAGCTCACTATGTGCCAACCACCATATGCTCTGCTCACTATGCCAACCCCTTTATGTTCTTTAGATGCAAACAATTTCCATAGTTCACTCATAGCTCTTCTAACTCATGATTCCCAATAAAATATAGTTATGTAGCGATGTAATCCTTTCAAATCCACACATCCATCTGCTACCCAAAACTCCAAAGATACCAATGTTTATGTACCTGGAATCTCTTATAACTCACAGCACCCACTAACACCAGTAGTAGAATCTCTCTTGGTGTGATAACTACAATTTTGTAGGTAGGTGCAACAATGACGACAATAAAATCCTAATTTGGATGACCCACAAGCTTTCCAAATCAAGCATGAAGAGGGAATTCATTTTCTACCTCTGGAGGTAGATGCTCAACAAATTTGCTTCATGTTCAGAGCCCTTCTCTATTGGATACAATAGTGAACAAATGAGCCTAAAGGCAATGTAAATAACTAAGGAACCTAAATATTGAGGAACCAAGAACCTACTTTGGAAATAGAGTCTTCCTACATAATCTTGACAAACAAGCTATCCATAGACTAAAGCTTATTGGCTCTTAGTTTCTCTATCTATTTAAACTTCGGCACATATCTTCTTGTTCCAGCGCATTCTACAATATATATTCACTTAATATTTACACGACTGATCCTATGAATCAATGATAAATATATTCCATTGCATATACTATCGTCACTTCTTCATATGATTCTTTAGCAGGAATAAAACAAAAACAACAGTCAAGGTTTAATAAAACAAAGACAACATTCAACCTTTAGAATTTATTTACATGCCTTTGATAAGAGGTAAAAAGGTAGATAGCATATTTTTTCCAAAAGAGCAAAGGTTTGAATTCCTCATTAATTAAAGGTAGTGTACGGATAGGGGAGTTGAGATGTTGCAGCAGCTGGAACCGGTGCTACATGGTTTTTGGGTGGAGATGGGAAAATAGATAATGGACTAAGAATGTTTAGAAGAATAAATATATCTCCAAAAATCTAAAAAATAGGATCAAGGGACAATTTAACAAAGTATCCTCGCCCATGCATGAGAATAATAAAAAGCTACAATCACGAATAGTCACAGAAAAGACTCCAATATTGAATTACTTTTATGCTATTATTTTCTGAAGAATAATTTGGCTTGAAATTTATAAAAGATAAACCATATAATAGCAATTCTAAACCTAACCCACAACCGACTCATATAATAGCAATTCTAAACCTAACCCACAACCGACTCATAGTCACTTGACCTTACCATAGAGATAATAAATTTTACTAAAAAGCCACATAAAACTTTGAAAAGTTCAAAAACGAGCTCATATGTATCATTTCTGGAATTGTATTTTCTAAACAAGAAAAATAGTTGCAATGCAGCAAGTTCCTGCTTGATATTAAAGAAAAAAATTTAATAAACAAGTTGGATGTTAAAAATGTCATTAATAATAAATTAAATAACAAAAAAACTTAATGAACAAGTAAAAGTAAAACTGATAGCAAAGATTCAAAATTATATCTAGAATCTCAGGAGTCCAATATTATATAGGATTTCGAGACAAAAACAAAGTAGACTACTATAGTATTTTCTTGGTTAGAGTGGATACTAGAAAATGAATGCATAAATATTAAAATCCACAAGGGCTATCCCCATCTATGTTTAAAGAGACTTGGAATATAACAATACAATGAATTTTATAATATAGTTGGTTTTCAATTCAAACATGCTTATATAAATGATATCAAAAAACATGGAAATATAATTCACATGTGAAATAGGTAGAGGCATAGGAGAACAAGGCATGTAAACAACCAGTATTGGAAGTCGTTGACATTGCCATATCCATTTACGATTTGGCACGCCCCTACTACAGGGAATGCTTTCACCACCAACTCACAGTTCACATATTCTCTACGCATTTGTGAACTTTGTGGAGATTGAAATTTGAAAATTTCAGACCATTCTACCATTGTTATCTTTACCATCATAAGGTTCTTAGTTGGAGTTAGTTGATTGAACTTGGCATGTTCATGTATGTATGTATATAATTATTTATACCATTGTAAAATTGAGATAATTGGAGTGATAACCCATATTAAATAATTAATTAAAAATATTAAAGAGATTTTTAATTTAAAAAATTATTAAATATAATATTTGTGACCATCCTAAATAAAGTAATAAGTTAAATGAATTCCAGGTACTTTCATGTTAAGACTAGCACATCAAATATATCCGTGTAGCTATGTCCGTTCAATTTATTAACATTAATAACTATGATATTATCCAATTGTCATAACTAAAAAAGAAAGTTTAGCATCCTAGCGATGTCCATTACATCTTGTTTTGGACATATTTTATTTTAATTAGAATTTTCCCAATAGATAATTGAAACATATTGTAGGTTCGAGTCAAATGAAAAAAAAAAAAAATATTGAAGATAATAAATAACAATTGTAAATTAATTATAATATAAATGAAGATAATAAATAAGAACCATAAATTAATTATAACATAAATGAAACTTAACTTTCGAACTTCAAGGGATAAAAAAAAAAATTAATATTGAAACCAAAGGTTGGATATATATATTTTTTATTGTACGTAAACGCTTCACATAAATGTTATGTTAAATAAAATAAATGTATGCTCCTTATATTAAAAGGAATGTACGCTTCATTTACAGATTCCATACAAATAATGTTCCTTTATTTAAATCCACTACCTCAAAGAAAGGGATTTATTTATTTATTACATTATTTTCAAAACAAAATACCAAAGATGAAGAAACGGCATTAAGCTTCTTACATCATTTATTTATTTATTACATTATTTTCTATTTATTACTTTATTTTCAAAACGAAATACCAAAGATGAAGAAACGACATTAAGCTTCAAAGGTTGCACACTTCGATCAGCTGAAACTCGCCTTACAAGAACACCAACTTCATTTATGAAACTTAGCTTAATTAAGATAAAATAAATAAATGTCTTCCATCTTAAATAAATATATGCTCAGTATATTAAGTAAATGTATGCACCTTACAACAACAATAGTTTCATTTGTGAGGAACAAAGCCAAGACTAAACGCTAGAAATAATTATAAAAGCTAGAAATAATGGCACCGCTTGTCACTATCGCACCACATTAACCACCACACTCGCACTTTTTCAGTTTCTCGTAAAAGATTACTCTACCCACTTGTAGTTAAAATTGCAGCACCTCCCTTGTAGAGTTGACACATAACCATGCAAGAATTCATTTTGCAAAAGTCCAGGACAGAGTTTCATACTCAAGATCAGATCAGTTGTATCGGCCAGTTTCATACTCAAGATCACACAATAGAATTGGAAAGGGGCCAGTTGCATACTCTAAAATTTTTAGAGGAAAAGGCCAGTCAATTATAGGACCTGAAGCTGTTCCAGTAATATGTATATGTTATTTTTACCAATAAACCTTGAGTAAGAAAAATAACGTTCCATCCCATAACCTTGTGACTATATCTATTTGACTAATACTAGTTCTTAAAGTTCTCGATAGTTCTTAAAGTTGTCAATATTTGTGAATCCAAATAGACCGAATCCATTACTCTTTCTTAATATTTGTGAAGCTTGACTAATACTAGTTCTTAAAGTTCTCAATATTTGTGAAGCCAAATAGACCGAATTCATTACTCTTTCTTAATACTTGAAACCTTGTATTTGTATTTGAAAAACCAATACCTTTTTCTTTGTCAGGTTTGCCTTCTGGAATCATATCTGCAATGTTGTAGTTGCATCCATCCCCTTCCCCATCCCCAGCTGCATCTGAGTCTGGCACGACATGTATTTGTAGTATGCGGTCTGAAAATTTACTCTCATTGAAGGCAAAGGTGAAGTCCCACCCAACAATTGATCCTGTGTTGCAATTCCTCATATCTTGGATCATCCTGTCACATCACAAGTCTGCCATTGTTAGCTGTAATCCTTTTCATTATTAGATAAAAATATCTTTATTCAAAAATTAAGGTTCCAATGGTTTTTCGGCTGAAATTATTAGAGCAATTTCATGCTATATTGCTCACACAAAAATGGGTATCCAAATGCATTTCAGTGGAGTTTCCGTGGCTTAAAACTCATCCTATTATATCTTAACTAATTGAAAGTCACCAACTAGGGAACGACACTTGTAAATGGATTGGAGAGAGATAATGATGATCATGGATTATTAGCAAATATGTGGAAATAAATACAAAGATCCCACTATTGTAATAAGTTGTTGGATCCATTGCATGAAGCTGGATTTGGAGGCTTGGATTGCCTTCAATGCTTAAAGGCTTGAGAGCTACCAAAGGGACAGAAATCCAAAAACGCACAACTAAGTGTTCTCCATGTGCTGCAATATAACCATTTATAAACCTCACTAGGAATAGAGGCAATTGGGATCAGAAATGGAGGCGATTGTGATTGGAAATGGAGGGATTGGAACCCAGAGAGCTTCAGGTCAATATTATTATTAGCCAACGAATTATAACATGCTAGGAAGTTAACTTATTAAATCCAATCCATTGTTTCAAGAACACCATGGAAGAATCTTCTTATTTTCTTTAATCTTCATAGTATATAATAGATTTATATAAAAATAAATAAATAAAAATATGGCACTCTCACCCAATTTTGAGCTTATGACACCTGCCAAAATGCATGTATTCACTCATTTGCACTCGTGGTCCAGATTATTGCCACTGGTCCAGCTTACTGCCACTTGCAAATTGCAAATGCATACAATGCTACGGGCTTTTTCATGTTAGACCCTACGTGTTGCTAGCAGGTGAGCTAGAAATAATGGAATGAAAGATGAAGAAAAACCCCGGAGAGTTCTACAACAACATCCACACCATTAACAAAAGCAATTCTACCAATATTACATGTTACTTGATCCCGGAAATATCATTTAGGAGTCCCTTAATGCAGAAACTGAACATTTTTTCACAGTTTTTAAAGGATTTTGGTGAATTATTCTTCATTTGCACGTTGCCAGGGTTTCAGATATGCATTGATGGGGAAGCAGGGGGCGAATATGTAGAAAATTATAGACTTTACGGACTATACAGATACTTACAGTAAAGCAGTACAAGATATGTAGATGTCGGATTCCAGACCTTGTTGCTTGCTGGATTTATGGCTTCGGTTCCGAGGTTTTAATCTTTGTATTCTGTAAACGCAAATCTTCAAATTTATTAGTGCTATGTCACCTCACAGGATCTCAGTTCCCTCCATGATCAGGGATTTTGACACTGGCAGTGAGGTGGGGGTATGTGTAGAATTTAGAAAGCAATGCACAATGGACAATGATACGATAGACTATGTTTTGGGGGAAATATAATTTATATAATAATCACTTCTTTTTGATGATGCAAATCGATAACAATGGGAGCAATTTGCTCAAGGAGATCCGCTGTTGACACTTCTAATATAAACTTAGGTGAGAGGACTGATTGACATGCTCATGGTTGCATACCTGGGCCATTCGCAAGATTGGGTTTCCAATTATCTCGATCTTCCATGAGAAGTATTCCCCCACTGGAAAATTTGGGGAATATAGAAAATGAGCGACCGAAGCTCACTTCTCTCAATAATAGATAAGTTACTGGTCACAAGAACTTGCATCACAGTTATGACAGAAGTGATCAAAAGAGATTATCAAGGGTTCTCTCAGGGAAAGCCAAGATTGCAAAGTCAAAAACTAAAATCATGGCGAAAATGGGGCCAGCCAAGGTGTGCAGCACTGTATTATTATTTCTTTTAGATTTTTGGATGCTTTTATGCTTTGTAGGCTTATTGCTCTCATTTCTTCCATGGTATCCAGTGTTTGTCATTTTACTTTCTGGCATTCTTTTTACCTTCCAGTATCAAACCTAAGATGGCATTAAAAGTAGCATTTTACATTGTTCCGTTCTTTATGTTTGGGTAGAAATTAAAGTAGTATTTTGCATTGGCAGTATGTTCATTTCTTCAGTTTTGCAACAATTATGTTCTTTATGTTTGGGTCGAAATTATTAGAAGCAAGAAGAGTCAATACATCTGTGTTTAATAGACCGCCTCTATCTGGAAGAACAACCCAAATATACTAGCCTGAAATGAATACATTTTGGCATTGTCAACAACCTCATCCGATTGCAAAAGATATTTCTTGTACATAGCAGTGTATCCAAAATGATAAATTATGCCAATTTAGAACTTTGACATATTTTATCCAGATACTCGATACATTCATTCTCCCAAATAGATAACCATATTCAAGAAATAATCTAGAACTTAAAATTTCTGATATGTGACTATCGTTAGACTCATCTTCACTTAAAATAATCCCCTCATCTATGTGGCTTTATTGGGTTTTTAACCGTTTCTCTATTCAGAAGATTATGTGATTATATTTGGATAATAATGATGCTTCCAAATAGATTAGTATATTTAAGAAATATTCTGAAACAAGTAATTTCAAATAGGGGACTGTTAACCAATGGAAATGGTTAACATTCTGGCTGCATGGTGCCAAATTTAAGGGTTTGAATTTTGCAATTAAAGAGGCGCTCGGGAAACATTCTGGCTGCATGGTTTCGTATGTGGAGGTTCGGGAGGAGCTTAAGATTTGGATGTGGAAGCAAAAGCAACAACCAGCCTTATCTCCAGACAGATTGAATTTTCAAATGGGAAATTGAACTATCACTGCATCCCATGAAACCATATCACAATCATAGGCATCAACAGATCTTTGGCATTCAAAATGACAAGTTTCAACAATAAATGGCAGACAAATTAAAGAATCATTTCATGCCACACCGGGCTCCTCATACCCCTGCGCATAAATGTGAACACACTGGCAAACATTAAGCTTCGATATCAGCAACATATTTCTCACTGGATGATTGCAAACCACTCTCAACCGCAGAGCAGCTCAAGTGAAAGCAGATTATAACTCATTTTGGAAGCAAACGCATATTCTAAAACATAATTTTCGTGGTCAGAACAAGAAGAGCAACAATTTTCATGCTCCAGAAATGAAGATAGCTGCAATGAAACTGTACAGTCGAATTCATGTTCATATTCAGCCGAAAGAAACTTCAGATAGGATTACTAACTAGAGAAGCATCCAAATTTTAGACAAAAACTTTTCCAGTATTTTCGAACAATGTATTCAGTCGATTTCGAACGGCAGAGAAGATGATACCCGCCTATTGATCCTTGTCTGGCAGTTTGAAGACCTATTCTGAAACTAAGAGAGTATATTAAACACACTTGAAGACCTACAAGCTCATCTCTCACACCTGTTTCACAGCAATCCATCATTCAAATAAATCTTAGAAGGATGGACAGTGCAAGATTTATCTTACACGAGTTCAAAGGAAATCTCAGGACGGACAGTGCAGGAGTTATCTTGCAGGATTTTCTTTTTGTTTTCATTCTTTGGCAGGGACTAGTGTTCTCTGCACCGAAGGTTGATTAAAGTTCTTGACATGTGTTATCCGTTGTCATTCAACTACAAATGGATATATTGTATGGGATATGCACATAGCTCAAAATTTTGTAGTAAATATGCAATTATTGCATATCTCCGATTTATCTTACAGCAATAATAAGTATATACGTGGCGCATGTGTGTTTTTTTATTTTTATATTTATTTTTTAAATATTTTTATATCTTAATAATTGATTTGCACACCAGGGAAAAAATGGCAAATCTTTGTTTTTAGCCAATCAGAAAATAAATTAATTTAATTTTAAAAATGTATAATTTCTTTTTTATATTTAAAAAACTTAGTTTAATAAGAAAATTTTCAAAAACTTTGGTTAACACTAAAAATTATTTGAAATTATTTGAAGTCAAACTAGCTATAGAGACCAATCGATCTCTATAATCCCTGCGAAGCAGGGACTAATAAAATCCGTCAAGTCAAAAAGTCATATATCTAAGTTTCCACCTAAAATCCTGCCACTTATTTACTTTATAAATTGCACACTTTCCCATTGGATAATAAATTGTTAGATTGAATATTTCCATAGATCAACAACGGGCATAATTGAAGCTCAAAGTTTAATTTGAAGGTTATATAGCGTAAACCTACATATATGCATGTCTCCAAATATGGTTGATTGAATATTTACATTGATCAAAAACGGGCATATATGTAGGTTTACGCTACACAACTTTCAAATTAAACTTTGGATGGTTGTAGGAGTGGTCTTCTTGTCCTCTTTATTCTGAAATTTCTCAGGATTAAGCTCTGGATGAAGCCTCCAACATTTGGATGATCATGACCCTTTTTCTGGCAATGTGAGCATATAGGTTTATCTCCCTCTTTCTTCACTATAGATGTATTCTTACCTTTCCCTTTACCTTTGAACTTGTTTCCATCAGGTTTGAAAGGTTTCTTTGAAAAGTTTCCATTTGTATTCTTCCCCTTGGACTCCATATGATTCGCTTGAACGCATACCTCATCAAGGTTAGTTGGATTAAACATAAGTATCATATGACGTAAATAACTATGTAATCCACCTATGGACTTGAGAAGAATTTCTTGAGTGTAAAGAGGTATACCAAGTATTAAAGCTCTTTTTCAGAATTCTTGCGTGTACTCCTGCACACTTTGTCCCTTACCTTACCTCAAATTCTTCCAATCCATCATGGCTTGCTGCATATATCTCAATGGATAGAATTGCTTATTTAATGTTAAAGTGAACTCATGACAAGAGGAGATGATATTTCATTTTTAGGAAATATCCATTTGAGTTATACTCTCCCACCATATGAGAGCGATCCCTCCAAGTCGGAGAGAAGCCAACTGAATTTTTATGCTATCTTCAGTGAAATTTTGAATCCTACAATAAATCTCTATTTGACGGATCCAATTATCCAATTTCCCAGCATTAATTTCTCCATTGTAAATAGGTAAGTCAAACTTAATATCAAGCTTTAATTAAGGCACATTAAAATCAACTCTTTTTTTTCAGGTGAGGAATGTAAAGATCCATCAAGAAAAGATGGTGAATATGGAGGAGTTTTAGGAGGTTCCTGACCACCTCCTTCTTCTTTACCTTTAGCATGAGATGAACCACCTTGTTCAGCCTTCTTCCGATCTTGATAAAGCTCTTCCACCATAGTTTGCATCCTCATGAAATCTTTAAGGAATTCTCCCTCATATGGGATTGAATAAGTCCCATCTTCTCCTTTTTCTGAAGCCATTATTCCTCTTCTTGAACCAATCTCTGGATCAAATTATTCAATCTCTCCTTCACCATGTTGAAGCCTAGATCTTGTTAGCATAAACAAACTCACAATGCAATGGTTAAGCTGCTCTGATACCAAACTTGATTTGAAAACTTTAGGATATTTTTAACCATATAAATTGCATGTGAAATTTGCATGTTAAAACTCATAAAAGGTTTCTAAAAGACAATTTTTAAATGCTTAAATCAATCACATAAGCAAATAAACAAGTATGCAAACCAAAAATTTGTAGATAGCAGATGATAACGGAGTTCACCCTTCTTGGGCTACGTCTTCGAGCCACTTCCAATGAGAAGGTCGATCTTATTAAGTCTTCAAAAGATTACATACATGAGTTCTAGAAACACCTCTGAGTTATGTCAGTCAAACCCAAAAACCGAATGCACCACTATGTTCCTCTCGAAATTCTGACAAGAATGAGTATAAACTCAACCTGATTTTCCTGAGGCCTCCTCTGGCATGCAAATCGAGAAACACCTATACATGTGTTGTACGGATCGTACGGTTCTATACCATGTTGTACTATGCATCCCGCCTCGATATCTGCGCAAACAATGGTCTCTTTTGGTGTCGAACTTTTGTCATTTCAAGGCTCAATTTATGTAGTGGTTTGGGCGTCGAAAGGAGAGGCCACGTGCCCCTTTTTGGCCCCAAACTCCCCCTTAAAATTTTAACCAAATTTTTCCATATCCCAACCAACGTATGGACTGTGGCCCATTGTTAATGCGTTGGTTATTGGGGGCAGAGGTCCCAGGGTCAAACCTGCAGGCCTCTCCCATTTTAATGTGATTATCGTTGCAATGTTGTTGGCATATGGCACTTTGAATATGTGTTGGCGTGTTGGTTTGTTACGTTGGTTCCATGGTATTGTTTGTTGTTTGATGTGTTGTTGTGTTGGCTCCATCATTGGTATTTGGCATATAACATTGTTTCTCTATCAGTTATGGTTCCATGTTCAAGCCTCGGTGTTGGCCATGGGGTCAAGCGCTAAGCCCTCAGCCCCGCCCCTTTTTCCAACAAAACCCACCATCAACTTTAAATAGAATATGTTGACTATGGTAAAGAAACAACTTGCGGGGATCACGGCTAGGCGAGCTCTGTGGAGGCATAGGCGGAGTGGATGTCAGGTGTTCAATCCTCCCCGACTCCATAGTTTTTGTTAGATGGTTCAACCGACTGCCAACAAGGCTACCACATGGAATTACCTGATTGGTCCACTTGGATACCAACCTTGCCACTTGTCAACCTATCATTGGCCCATTTTTACCCTTTTTTTTCCTTTTTCGCGTTTTCGAAACTCAATAACTTTCACCTCGAGAGGCCATTTCACACGAAACAAACGTTTCCAAAAATCTCTTGGCGAGCTCTAATCTTATGTAAGCTTATTTTCACCTTTTGAAGACTTTAATTTTGATCAATCTTGGAGATCCTCCTGGATCACAAGATGACTAACCAGTATGAAATGCAAAATCTAAAAAATGGGTCAGCCATTATTTGAAGTGATTTTAAGATGTTGGGAAAGAAATTGATATCCTTCATCAACACAATTTTCTATTGGACAGTCAAGGTAAATGGAAAAATATTGGCAGTAGACTTGGTCAATTTCAATTATTAAAAATAGGGGCATTCATCTTATAATTGCAGCATTAGTCAATATGGGTCCTTACAACTTGGTTCATTCGACTTTGAAGGATCGATAAAGGGATACAATGTTGCATTAGAACATGCAATGTTTTAGTTGGGGGGAGGGATGATGAGTTGTGGTGTTACCATCTTTTGTTATCATCATTCCCTTATTTATAAACCATTTTCACTTACCCATACCCCTGTATTAATCCTCTTTAATGACACTAAATTTAGGCTCGAGGTGTTTTTCCATTGCATTCTCTAGTATTTCATTTGATTTTATGATTAAAAATTAGAAGAACGATGCATTGTATTTATCTTTGAATAATGGTTTAGTTTGGAGATTGTTGCAAACCCATTTTCTACATCTTTGCATGGTATGGATCCCACCTATTTTTAGAATGCTATAGATTTGTATGTTTTATATCTATCCATGGGCTACATATCCACTTGCTACCAATGCCACAATTTTTTTTCTATGGATCTGCAAACTCCAACTGTTACATATCCATGTGCTACCAATGCCACAAGTTTGTTTCAATGGATCCACATATTATAGACTAAGGAAGTTTTGATTTATATGGGTGTAGGTTAATTGCTACATATCATATAGGGTGTCATGAAGGAGCACCACATATGCCATCACTTCAATTATTCGGTTTTTAGTTTCCACCTACTCTTTGGGCTTTATTCCAACAAAGTGTTAAGAGATTGTTGTGTTAATATCCATCCCTCCAATTATGGTGTTATCCTAGCAGTTAGTTATTGTCTTTGAATCCATGAATCTAGGCATCCAACACCAATCATGTTGCATCAAATATTGATTCTTGTAGCTACAATAGAGACTAGTTGCAATTGATGCACTTAAAGAATATGTTATGTTCACATTCAAAGTAGCACTTAGAAGGAATTAATAGAGATGCTACGAGTTCAATACTATAGCCACTTAGAGAACAAAACATGCAATTCATAGTTTTAATTGTTGGATGGTGGATTTCTAGAGGACCACATAAGCAAATCTATTTTTCTATATACTTGTGTGTTCCAAATTCATTTTGGAAAGTACGGATCATATGGTGAACATGATTGGTCTATAAAGATTACTACAACTCCCTCGTAACCAATACGTCCCTAGATAACAATTTCAACAACATTTTCTAAAGATGTAATATTCAAAACAAATATACATGTCTTCATGGCTCAACACCAACACTTAATTGCTCATTTTGTTGTAACAACTTGAGCTTAAGCAAATTTGTAGTAATTCCTCTTAAACAAGTAATTATCATTGGCATTTATAAAAAAAAACCATTTGTCTCTACCAAACGGAGGGACTCTTAGAGAAAACTCTCCAATACATCATGGGATAGTGTAGATATTTATGAAGACCTGATTTTAATCTAGATTACAGTTTGCTAGTTTCTTGTGTTAGTATATGAAGTGTTAATTGTGTTTATGATATTGCAGTTTAGACTCAGTGCCTTGTTTTGGGAAGCATATCTCACTCCAACATAATAGAGCATTGTGTACTTTAGTAGTCTTTCATTTATTTTGTGTGTGTTTATTTATGTTTGCAGTGTGATTATTTCCTTCACAGTATTTTATTTTTTCAATTTAGATTAATTCTTCATTATTCCTTAGTAGCTAGTCTTTATTAGAGTTTTCCAACAACAAGGACTTTGAACTATGGAAAAAAGAAGTTCCCAAATCATGCAAGGAGATTCTCTTGTGACATAAGCATTAATATGACAATGTGAAAATAAATAAATCATGTCAAGTGTGATTGAGTGTTAATTATGAAATAACTAGCTTTTGATTTATGGTGTGGTATGTTTTCATTTCTGCAATGCCATTCCCTTTCTTAGATAACAATGTAATTTATTTCCATGGAAGCATATTAGAAACCCCATGAAAGTAAAGAACCTAGAGCCTGCATATACAATGCACCACATCCCACAAGCATTTGGACCTCAAGTTGACAATTTAATGCACAATCGCTTTCATTACTATTACTACCAATTGTAGGGTAGTAAAATAGACTGTCAATGCGTATGTGTGAGAATTTCTTTCATTTGGAGAAAATTAGAATCCTTGGAAAACTGTAGTCATAAAATCCACTATAAAACCCATCTGGTGCCTAAACTTACTAGCAATCATTAAGCAACATTGTATCATGTTTGTCTATTTAAATAAAAGTTATTATATTTTTATTGAATGATGTTTTTAAAATTATTAACTATTTTTCGTAGTTATTAAATTTTAGATTTAATTAAAATAAAAATAAAAATAAAACTTTAATTTCAATTAAATTGATCCTAAATCAAAATCCAAACCCAAACAACAAAAACTAAAACATGTTATTCAATTCCAAACATTCACATAAAGCATCGATATTCTTATGTCATTTTTAGTGATGAGGACCCTATTTTCGCAACAAAAACTACATTGGTTAAATGACTACCTAAGGGGACCAAAACCCAAGTGATTATGCCCATGGGTTGACTTATAAGCAAGTTAAGGATTTAAAACTAACAAAAGAATCGATGCTACAATTATTTGTTAGCTCTAACATTGTAGGACTTGGGGGCCTGATGGTGGGATAAAGTGATTTTCACTCTCCCCACTAGTGTTCAAATCCCCCAATGATACATTGACCCATTGTCATAAGACTTGAGGGGTAGGCATCTCGTTGGAATTTGGGATCTGAACTATATATGTGGTCTCTGGACATCTCAACCCTTCCTAAGTCATAACTTATTGGTATATTTGGCTTGCAAGTTGTTGGATATACTCTTGGGTTATAGTGGTAGCTAGTTGGATTTGAACCTGGGCCTTTCCCAGGTAATTCCAGTGAGTTACTGATTTCCATGGTAAAAAAAAACATTATAGATCATCCTTGTATTTTTCTGTTGGAAATCTAATCCTTTGAGAGTTTTACTCCACCCACAATTGTAAATAATGTAAATATTTTAAGAAGATGAATAGACTCCAGAGGAATCCAAGAGACCTTTGGGTAGGTGAAACTCAAGAGGCATTGATATTGTATAAATAAAGCACTTATGCTCATCTATAAACAATTCAAGAGTTATTTTACCCTACAGTGGTATCAAAGCATAACTCATGTTGTCTATGTCAAACCTGGCATTATGCATCGTTCTAACATCCACCTGTAATTCTTTTGCATTCATTCTGGCCTCTCTTATGTTTTCTAGTCCTTCCTGCTCACTCATTCGTTCGGATTTCTAATAGATTCTTCTGCTCTTGGAATTTCTCCTTAGCACATTCCATCCACAATGATGAGTTGAGCTTGAAGATTATTGTGGGGTGCTATGAATTCATTTTCAATAGTGCTTGTGACCTACAAAAAGAATGAATGTAAAGACTAATGAATTGGTGATAGTGCATTGTCATGGTGATAGACTAGTGACCTGGTTGTAGTGCATTGTCACAATCCATGGAAAAGCCGTGTGTTGAAGTTTTGGTGCACAAACCCTAATTTTTCCCTAGATTGAAATTGCATTGAAGTTTTTAACACTATTGTGTTGAGTTTTGAGGTGGTGCGACCCACAACTATCGTGGAGCTTCCAATAGTTGATTCCATGGAGGAGAGACTATTATATCGCTATAGACCCTTTGCGACCTCATTTTTAGAGTGTTACGACCTCCTTTGACAGTGAGAGGAGTACGGTAAAATTTCCATTGGTGCATTCTATCTGCATGTACGTTGATTGTTGCTCAGTTTGCTATGACCTCTCAACAGAGCTTCCATCTCTCGTGGAGGTTCTAGAGGTGTGTTGGTGATCTCTTTCATTGTGTGCTATGGAGATTTCTACATGGAATTTTTGAACTTGATCTGCTTTGAAAGATCTGGAGCTATTGCAACCTCTTTGGAGAACTGTGACCTCTACTTTTTCAATGGGAAACCCTAATTTCTCCTCACTCTCTCTGTTGAACACTGGTGCAGTGAGCATGGAGAAATCCCAGTACAACTCCAATCTTGGCTGCGTTGTAAGTTGAATCTTGAAATGTTTCTTCCCGCACCTGAATATAGGTATATTGATTGTGAATTAGGGTTTGACTATTGGATGTGCTAATCTCTTACAAAATGACTATGCATTTGTAAATGCAATGTGGAGATTTTTTGTGTGTGATATGGTGTGGTTGTGAGATGCATGGCATAGGATTGCATAGGAGTTCACTTTTTATTGAGGTGTATTGATCCATAAGATTGGACTTGCATTGTATTTGTACTATAGAGAATGTGCAGAGACTTTAAGACCTGCACCTATTTCTAGTTTTCCTCCACAAACTTCACCACTGCCTATTGCAATGCATAATTATCTACATTTTCTATTGTATTGTCATATTGTAAAACAAAGGTAGCAGAGACTAACCTACACCTTTCATTTGCTTCCCAAAACAAATTTTATCAACAGGTGACAAAGATAACAAGATATAGAAGATGCATTCATTGGAATCCATTGTTGGAATAGTCCTCACTGGAAAGGACAACTATCATGAGTGGTCAATGAAAATCAAAGCCACTTTCATCTATAATGATTTGTGGGAGGGGATTTGCGAAGGTACCACTATTAAAACTAATACGGGACTGAACTTGAAAACTGACCCAAAGCCACCAACATCAAAGAAAGAACGAGAGATATGGGAGAGCAAAGAAAACAAATCCTTGGCGATGATCTCTGCAATAGTAAGTGAAGAGGTGAGTCAACACATGCTGCCTGCAACATCATTCTTTGAATCCTTGAATTGTGGTACTTGTATGACTCACATTCTGGAATGGAGGTGATTCAGCTAATGTTGAAACTATTTAGTTTAGAAGTGAAGAATAATGATCCCATGTTGGTTGCATCTGAGATCAAAGAAATCATGCATAAGATTAAAGCCTCTGGCATGAAACCAGACCTTCCACTTGCATCATTTGTAAAGTCTCTCTATCCTACACATTCAAACTATCTTGAATCACTTCAAGCCAGTGACAAGTTCAAGAACCTCACCTTTGAAATCTTCGTGGAGAAGATTGCAGAAAGAGAGAAAGCCTTTGGAAAGAATACTAGTGAACCTGTTGGAGATACTCTTTTCCTTGCTCAGAAAGCAAAGAACCAGACTAAATACCCTTCCAAGGGAGAAATCAGTAAAAGAGGAAGAGGAAGAATAAACTTCAAAGGAAGGGGGGGCAGAAACAACTCAAGCAAAAGACCATATATGAAGTGTACACAATGTGGGAAGAATGGACATGAAGCAGATCAGTGTTGGGCCTCTTGGAAATTCATCAAAGGAAGAAATAACCAAAACAAAGAAGACAAAAATAAGATCCAATAGGCTAGTAAAGCTCTTGATTCTTCTCATTGTATTGTTGCACATTGTAATCTTGGAATAAATGAAATAACATCTTTTTCATCTTACAAAGATTGTTGGTTGCTTGATACCAGTGCAACATCCCACATGCAAAGATTGTTTTGAAGAACTGGATGACATTGTAGATGGCATTGTGTATTTTGCAGAAAAATATATCCTCAAACCAAATGGAATTGTTTCCATCTGGCTCAAGCTTCCTGGATTACCTAACTTTGTGTTGAAGAATGTTCTCTATCTTCCAGAGTTGCAAAGAATCATGTTGTCCTTAGTGCAGATTCAACAACCATGACATTCCATCCACATGTTTGATGGAATTGTAGAGATAAGGAATTCCTCTAACAACAAGGTCATCATGACTGGATATGAAGATGTGAATTTGTTGAAGTTGAAGGGCTCTTCTGCAAGAGTTCGGAACTTTGCCTACCTCTCTCAGCATGGAGAAGGTAATATATCATCTAGTTTGTTATGACATGCTAGATTTGGTCATTTGAATTATAACATTCTTTGTTTGTTGAGAAAGAATGGTGTATTTGGTTTTCCCACCATTCCTAGAAAGATGAACAAATGTGATGCATGCATACCAGGAAAACATAGTAAGTAGCCATTCCAAGAGTCAAAATTCAGAGCATGTAGAAAGTTAGAGTTGGTTCGCTCTGACTTATGTGGCCCCATGCCTATTCCTTCTGCCATCGAAAATAGATATATCATGACATTTGTTGATGACTACACCAAAATGTGTTGGGTATACTTGTTAAAGACAAAATTTGAAGTATTTCAAACATTCAAGAACTTTAATGCATGGATAGAAAATCAAGCACAATATCATATTGGCACAATTCCTACCGATAATGGAAAATATTATACTTCTAATGCATTTAAAGACTATCTTCGTCAACATGCGATTACACGTCAAACTTCAGTTCCTTATAATCCTCAACAAAACAGTGTGGAAAAAAGAATGAACATAACCATAATGAATATGGCACGCTCAATGATGTTTTCAAGAATGTAAAACTGGTGTTTTGGGGTGATGCAATATTGTGTGCATCATATTTGAGAAATAGAAGTCCTTCTCATGCTCTTGAAGACAAGACTCCAAATCAAATGTGGTATGGCCACATGCCATCAGTAAGGCATCTCAGAGTTTTTGGTTCCACCTGCTATGCCTTGATACCTAAGGAGCAAAGAGACAAGCTTGGTGCTTGAAGTAGAGGATGCATTTTCTTGGGGTATTTAGACACCTCCAAAGAATTTCATATTTATGATGAGGTAAACAAGAAGTTTATTATTTCTAGAGATGTCATTTTTCTTGAAACTAATAAAAATGATGAGTCTATTGATAGACAGCTTGATCATCTAGAGAAATTTTCCCATCTAAAGACATTATGGAGTCAATAATGAAATTCCACATATTGAAGGGGGGATCCCTATCTTGGATCAATATTTGTAATTTCCTTTTGAAGCACCAAAACCCCCTCATGAAGAATCTCATGAAGAAGAAGCTCCTTCCACTTCACCTAAACAGGAGGTTCAACTCGATGATGTGGTTGAGAGGATTGGAAGATTGAATCTTGAAGAAAATGAAGCACCTCCAGCTGATCAACATGGACCATCATGGAAAATTCCTAAATGGGCCACAAAGACACTTGAAAGTGTTCATCCAAATGAAGTTGGAAAGACGGGAACAAGAAGTTCAACCAGACAAAAAGATGGAGAAGAAGCAGATAACTTAGGTGATGACATGGATGTCTCATTTGATTATGAATTGAATTTATATGCTGATTTTAAACCAACTTCCTTTGAAGAGGATTCTACTCATGATAAGTGGAATAAGCCATGTAGAATCAGTACGATGCACTCATGAAGAATGGAACCTGGAATTTGTTTGATTGTCTAGTAGGAACCAAACCAATTGGATATAAGTGGGTATACAAGAACAAATACAGACCAGATGGATCACTTGACAAGAACAAAGCAAGGCTTGTTCCAAAAGGCTATGCACAAAAGGAAGGAGTTAATCTAGTATGAAGAGATGTTCTCCCCCACGGAAAAACGGGCTACCATCCACACCTTACTCTCTTTGGTTGCACAAAATGGGTGGAAATTCCACCAGATGGATGTAAATATAGCTTTCTTGAATGGAGACTTGAAACAAAATGTCTTCATGTCTCAGGGACAAGAAAAAAAAGGTATGTAATCTTGTCAAATCCTTGTATGGCCTGAAACAAATACCTCGAGCATGGTATGAAAAGCTAACCAAGTATCTTTTAAAGTTAAATTTCAAACACTATAATCTTGATGAAGCAACATTGTTTGTAAAGAAAGTTGGAATATATGGTGTGTTTCTTGTGGTGTTTGTAGATGACCTTTTGATGATAGGGCACCAAAAAGTTACATTGCATCCATCAAGAAAGATTTGAAGAAGGGATTTGAAATGACAGATCTGGGACACCTTCACTACTACATGGGAATTGAAGTCACTCAACATCCTAAGTACATATTCATCTCCTAGATGAAGTATGTTGGAGAATTGTTGAACATATTTTGCATGACAAAATGCAACCCTCTCAACTCCAATGGAACAAAAGCTGAATCTCGCATCAATTGAAGGAAAAGAATTCAAGGATGCGACCAAGTACCAACAGCTTGTGGGGATCCTTATCTACCTTACAACCACCAAACCACATATTTCATATGTTGTTGGCATCCTTTCAAGTTTCATGCACAAACCTTGTGAAGGACACTGGTCTACTACAAAAGGCGTTCTAAGATACTTGAAGGGGACTCAAGACTTTGGACTCAAATACTCTAAGGTGGATGACTTCAAATTTATTAGGTACATTGATTCAAACTTTGATGGCGAAAAAGAGATAGGAGTGTCAACTTTGTTAAGATCCAATATGCTAATATAGATAACATCAGTAGTCAATTAAATTTCACAATAATATCATATACAGGATCACTGAAAGAATAACAAACACAACATAAACACAAGAGACACAAATTTATCCTAGGGAACCCTCTAGGGGAAGAAAACCCAGCAAAACTTCCTCAATATAGATGATCAAAAGTACAAAGACAAAACCCCAAACAAGTGCTCCTTCTCCTTGCATCTCTCTCTCTCTCTCTCTCTCTCTCTCTCTCTCTCATGCAAATTACACAAGTGAGTGTGTGTGAATGAATGAATAAATGAGAGAGCCTGGCTATCTATTTATACATTCACTTCTACTTTAATTTTGCACTTTTACATGTCGGCCTCAACTAACTTTACCACTCAACTAATATTGATTTGGCCGACTCCTCTAGGGGACTTAAAAACCCCATTACATTTGACTCTAGGGGATCTATTGCCCCGACTTACATGGGAGGATTTACCTCATGACTCTATGATGACTAAATACAATAATAACATCCCGATGGAGGAATAAAACATCTCTAAATAAATTGCAATAATAAAATACAATAGAATATTCTTCGAATTTACAATATTTCAACACTCCCCCTTAACAAGAAGGGTATTCTACTGACAACAGCAACATCGACTGAAGGAGCAAGGAGAGAGAGCATCATCAACAACATCAAGGTGATACATCTATAAATCATTGGAAGTTTTCTTCAACAACATCAGCAACTGGAACAGTTACTGGAACATATTCAATATCTTCAACATCTTCAGTACTGGAGCATCATCTTCTACAGCATTGTTTCTTCATCTTTGGTCTTCATCTTCTGCAGCACTCAATCGCTCGATTTTCTACAGCAACACTTGATCTCTCGATCAGCAACAACATCATCTTGATCTTCCGATCAACAACATCAATATAACCTGCAACACACATGATCCAATTACGGGATGATCAATCCCTATCACTTTAGGACATAAGTCCAAGGATGACGCAATCCAACCACAGTACCAGTCCTTTTTCATACTGGATGTGACTTAGATCAAATCTAGGGCTTTCCACCACAGTGCTAGTCTTGTGACCTAGATGAAATCTAGGGTTTTCCACCATAGTGCCAGTCCTTCTTCATACTGGATGTGACCTATATCAAATCTAGGGTTTACCACCACAGTGCCAGTCCTTTTTCATATTGGATATTACCTAGATCAAATCTAGGGTTTACCACCATAGTGTCAATCCTTTTTCATACTGGATGTGACCTAGATCAAATCTAGGGTTTTCCACCACAGTGCCAGTCCTTTTTCATACTGGATGTGACCTAGATCAAATATAGGGTTTACCACCACAGTGCCAGTCCTTTTTCATATTGGATGTGACCTAGATCAAATCTAGGGTTTACCACCACAGTGCCAGTCCTTTTTCATATTAGATGTGACCTAGATCAAATCTAGGATTTTCCACCACAATGCCAATCCTTTTTCATACTGGATGTGACCTAGATCAAATCTAGGATTTTCCACCACATTCTCGGAGACAAGAGTCTACGGACTCCTTTAGGCCATGTGTTCAGGGATGATACAAGCCCACTGCAACATCATCATCATCACATTCTCAGAGACAAGAGTCTACGGATCCTTTTAGGCCATGTGTCCAGGGATGATACAATCCCACTGCAACATCATCATCATCACATTCTCGGAGACAAGAGTCTACGTATCCTTTTAGGCCATTTGTCCAAGGATGATACAATCCCACTGCAACATCATCATCATCACATTCTCAGAGACAAGAGTCTACGGATCCTTTTAGGCCATGTGTCCAGGGATGATACAATCCCACTGCAACATCATCATCATCACATTCTCGGAGACAAGAGTCAACGGATCCTTTTAGGACATGTGTCCAGGGATGATACAATCCCACTGCAACATCATCATCAGCATCAACATTGTTCCCCCTTTCGAGGAAGGTCCTTTCGAACCACACCAAGCTTGTCACGGAAGTACTCAAACTTCACTTGAGATAGAGGCTTAGTCAAAACATCAGCAACTTGCTCATCAGTGCTCACATACTGGAGATTTATAGCTCCCTTTTGTACCATATCTCGTATATAAAAATATCGTATTTCTATGTGCTTTGACTTGTCATGGAACACTAGGTTCTGTGTCATCTTTATACAACTATGGTTGTCACATAGAATCACTGTGGTATCCAACTCTAGGTCAAATAGTCCTGACATCAACTTCTGAAGCCATATGGACTCACAACTAGCAGAACAAGCTGCTATATACTCTGCTTCAGCTGTGCTGAGAGCAACACTGGACTGCTTCCTTCTAAACCATGAGATTATGGCGGATCCCAGACAATAACACCCACCTGAGGTGATCTTCATGTCTGAGACACTTCCAGCCCAATCTGCATCTGTGTAGTCATGATCTCCAACATAGTATGGACCAAATTCTATCGCACCTTTCAGGTACCTCATCACATGCTTTGCAGCTACCAGGTGAACACGTCTAGGCTCAACTAGATACTGACTCAGGGTGTTCATGGAAAAGCATATATCTGGCCTAGTATTCGTCAAATATATCAACGAACCAATCATCTGTCTGTAAACTATAGAAACCACCGTCCATCATCCCAGATCTCTACTTCACAATTTCCATAGCTAAGGAAAAATCTCATCTAATCTCAGCCACATATCTAATCACAAGAATCATGCCAAGATTCTTTAACTCTGAGATCTACTCCCTCTGAAGTGAAGTCTTCTACATTTGAGTATCGTCCACATCATGCACATTCTGCATTCGGTGATCTTCTGCATATCTATCTGTGTCATCTCCCGTCAGATGGGTCTATTGATATGAGCTTCAAGATCACTCGAACAATAGTGAGTTCCTTCTTGCATCTAGCATGTCATCTGTATATAGCAACCATCTTCAACCTTGTAGCAAAGGTTGAAATCCGCATCAGCCATGGTGATCATCAACCTTGTCAAATGACTATCGATCCTGGGTACCTGTTGAACCCGTACAAAGCCTTCTTCAATCATGTGATTTTCTTTCAAATCTTGGGAGTTTGCTCGATATGCACTTCTTCTTCTATTACACCATTCAAGAGAATGGTATTGTCATCCATGGGTGTAATCTATCTCTAGAAGTGTGTCTAGCCACTGGAGCAAACATCTCATCATGATCCTCTCCCCCTTTCTAAGAGAATCTTCTAGCCACGAGCCTTGTTTTGTACTTCTATAGTATGTTTGATTTGTAAGTCTTCTTGTTGAACAGGCATCACTTGTTCTTCGGAACAAGTGTTCATCATCCTTCTTTTGTAGATCATAGCACACGATCTTTCCTACAAATCAAATTCAATTACATGATTAGTAACACTTCATAATCATCAAATCATGTTGACATTTCAATGATAACCTATTATGCATACTGATATGATTCACATAGTTATGCAACTATCTTGACCAATACTTTGGCACAACACTTTTCCATATCTTGTATGCATACAGTGGCTATCTAGATGCCTTCCATCTCTACCAGAACATACTATCAAGAGCGTGCACAGCTCCTAGCATGTTAGCTAAGAGGTTTCATTCTAGGCAAGCAACAATGGAATGTTTGTCCAATTTACCTATCATATGCATATTAGTAGTCTATTGTTCAATGCTATATGAATGCTTACACTATGCATGATACATTTCCTAATTTAGGATTAAAAATATGCATACAACTATTATGAGCAATATCATTAACTATACAGAGATTCAAATAACAACTCAAATACTTATATTTTATGTTTATGTGGTTTCCTCCCTCTTGATCTATGTTTTCCCTTTATGATAGCATCATGATTATATGTCTTTGAACTTCTATCCATCCTAGATTAGCACTATGCACCCTTAAATGTGTACTAGTTTCATCATTGTGTCATCCTCGTAAGTAGAGCTTCTATGTGATAAAAGACTATGGATGAGTCTTTGTCTTCATGTCATCATGGTCATATATTCTTAATCTAGAACTTGATTTTTCTTTCTCATGTACCTTTCATGTTAGCAAACAACATCATCCTCATACAACACCACAAGTGCATTAGTACAATAAACCTAATCAATGAATGTCTTCTATCATTCACATGCATTCATACTTTTACTATGGTGATTAGAAAAATATAAAATTAATAATGATTGTACTAACCTCAATAATATGAAGACAAACATATCATGAACTTAATCATCAGATAAATAAAACAGATTTCAAAACATACCTGCATCTCCTCAAGTCATAAATGTCGAGATTGCTTGTAGTCTTCTCTATAAGGGTAAAACCCTAATATTCCAAGGTAGATCACTTGTAAACATCTTTGCAGTAACCGTATTCGGTTGGCGAGTTAACCGTGTCCGGTTAAGGGTTAAGAAGCGAGACCATCTTCCATATTTGAAACAAATGATAATAATATATTGATTGATGATGATAAAGTTACAATAAGCTCGCCTTTATAGGGCTTGAGCAAGAATAGCGAAAGGTTATACCCTTTCGCTTATTAACCTAATAATCTATTTAATATAAATAATAATATTAATTAAATATTCACAGCATTGCCTTCCCCTTTTGGAAATCTTTGTCCTCAAAGCTTGAGTATTTTCCTAATGTCGTCCTTCATTCAGATTCAGTGTCGGTATTAGAATCAGACGTGATTTCTTGTGTAGAGACTTGCACTTCCTTTCCATTGATGATTTTGCATTGTATTGTCTGATTGTTCCTACATTTATGGCCTGGGATCCAATCATCACCGCATCGACGACATATGTTTTTCTTATTTTTTCTATTATCAGAGTAATTGTTAGATGACTTTGATCTATTTTCCATTTCATAGGAATATGATTGAGGTTTGTGGCATTGATGGCCGGGTGACCAAGTATCTGCACAGTACCTACATTGTGTCTCTTTTTCTTGTCGATAATGGTTATCACCTCTTGTTTTTATTCCTTCCAGTTTGCGTTCTGCGGCTTTTGCTTTATGTCTTGCTACCTCTACGTTAGGTATGTCATGTAACTTTAACTCTTTTTGGAGGTATGGTTTAAGACCTCCTAAATAGGTTTCGAGTCTTTGCTTGTCCGACAACCCAAATACTCGTATCGATAAGGATTCCCGCTGATGTGTGAATTCCTCAACGCTTCCAACCTGTTGTAATCTAGTAAGTTTACTGAAAAATTCATCTTCTTTGATACCTTGAAACCTATTAAAAAAATCATTTTTGAACAAGTTCCAAGTGTAGGAAAAATTGTCTCTCTTCCACCATAAGTACCAATTATAGGCGTACCCTTCCATATGCATTGACGCATATTTCACCTTCTCCTCGTCAGATTGAATATTGTAAATGTCAAAGTATTATTCTGCTTTGTTTAGCCAAGCAACGCATTGGTCTTCACTTCCATTGTATTTTGACAACTCTATTTTTGCCTTAGGTGGGTACACTATGTAAGGGTGATATTGATTCCCTTTTGCTTTATGGTTTGATGGTGGATCGGAACTACTAAACGATGTAAGTGACATATTTGAACTGCTTCGTTGTTGGCGGTGATTTTTATCTTTTTTATTCTCTACTATCTTACTGATAGCTTCTATTTGGTTGTTTAATTGTGCCTCCATATCTAGCAGTACTTTTGTTTCTATCTCTTGCTTAACCGTCGCATTGTTAATCTTTATTTCTTTTTGCAATTCATCTTGATTCTTGGCAAGTGCTTCCTATGTGAAAATATGAAATGAGGCAACTAGCATGTTTGGACTGCTAACTTGGTCTGTCTTAGGCGTTAGTCTTTGTAACACCTCCATTAATGTATTATGGTTATGCGTCATGGTGCTCAAGTTCTGGGTTATGGTGTTTATGTTTTGAGTCATAGCACTCATTTTGTCATCCAAGTCTTTTTGTTTTCGTTCAGAGTGTCAAATTTTTCACTCAACCTTCTTTCTAGTACCAGAACAACTTCATCTTTGATTTCTTTTTTAAGCACGGCATTGTTATTTTTCATCTCTTCCTTTAAATCTTCTCGAAACACTTTCTCAAGTTCATCCATTCTAGAGTTTAGACCTTCGACGATTTTTAAATCTCTAATTTGGTCTTTTTCTAATTTTTATAGTCGGTCTCGTAACTCGGCCATGGTTCTTGACCTGGTGTGGGGAGGTGAATATTTGGAATCAATCTTGGAGTAAGGATAAGAGTTAGGGTTAGGGATAAAATAATACAATAAATATTATTAAATTATAATAATAATTTATTATATATATTAAAAATAATAATACAATAATTATTATTTAAATTATAATAATTTTAGTATGTATGAAAAAAAATATAATAATAAAAATTTATTATTAATTTTTTTGTGTTTTGAATGTATGCAGGTCGTTGGGAATGGCGGGAAGTGATAGTGGGGAGGCGGTTATGGAAGAGTGTAGAGGGAATGTAGAGGGAGGGAGGTAGGGATGGCGCAGTAATGGGAGGGACGGCGTTGGTGGGGAGAGGAGTGCCGGCAGAGAGGAGGGGAGGGGCGCGGGGTTGAGAGGAAGAGAGGGCACGGGGAGGAGCAGAGAGGGCACGGGGAGGAGCAGAGGTGGAGGGGCGTGGAGCTACGGTGTTGGGTGAGCAGGGAGGTAGATAATGGAGTTGGAGCAGGAGGCTGGAAGGGGAGGCGGAGATGGAGCACAGGGAGGAGGCGCGAAGGGGAGGACGAGGATGGAAGTGAAGGGCAGCGCGGAGGTGGTGGATTAGTGGTGGAGCACGTAGGCAGTGGAGTGGGGGCCGCTGGAGGATGTTGATGGATGAGGGCAGCAGCGTGGAGAAGCTGTGCGTGGGGAGAGATGCAGCAGGGAAATGTGAAGTGCGGTGGTGGAGGGAGAGAAGGCTGGGCGAATGGGAGAGCATGGGATGAGGAGCAGAAGGAGGGGGTGGCAGCGAAGAAGGGGAAGGATGGCTGAATAACAGCTTGGAGAGTCGGATGCAGCTTGGAGAGTCGGATGATGATCTGAAACCGTGCGTGTAGAGTGGAGTTGAAATAATGTGAGCCAAAACCGTGCTCAGCAACCGTATCCGATTGGATTTGAAGGGAGAGCCGAAACCAAGCTCAAGTCGAAGGAGCCGAATCCGAGCTCTGATACCAAATGCAACAACCGTCTTCAGTCGACGAGTTAACCGTGTCCGGTTAAGGGTTAAGTAGCGAGACCGTCTTCCATTTTTGAGATAAATGATAATAATATATTGATTGATAATGATAAAATTACAATAAGCTCTCCTTTATAGGGCTTGAGCAAGAATAGCGAAAGGTTACACCCTTTCGCTTATTAACCTAATAATTTATTTAATATATAAATAATAATAATAATTAAATATTCACAGCAATCTTATATATATTCATGGTTCTAGGATTATATAATACTAATTCCATTTAAACCTCCTTCATTGCTGCCCTATGAGTCTCCCAACTTTGCTAGGATTTCTTCTTACTTGTAGAACCCGAAAAACCCTAATTTTCAATCTCTTTCCTCCCGCAACATTTGATGAAAGATTAATATATATGATGAAGGGATTCCAAATCCATTTTCAAAGTTTCCAATGTTGCATCAGGTGTCTCCAACATTATATCAAGTCCTTCCATACCTAAAAAAATGAAAACCCTAAGTGAGAGCTTCTTCCTCCTCTTCTTTGATTTCCTCCGTTGAGTTATTTCAGATGTGCCTTATTGTTTCTGGTGTATCTCTAAAATTTCAGATCCTCGGGGTCTAAAACTTCATTTTGTGGTATCCTGACCTGTCATCTTTCTAACCCCACATATTTGAGCTTCATTGGATTCTCCATGAGAGAGATATGCTAAGTTTCCCAACATTACCTATTTATGGGATGAAACAGTATAGCAAACTTGTACTGCGTGCTACGTGTCACTGTTTCAACTTCGGCCTCTGATAATCAAACTTGTGAAACTAAATTTCGTGCCCTAACTATCACTTTTTACATAATTATATTTGGAGCTTCCTATCCCGAGGTATGACATTTTTCCCTACGTCACCTATTTAGGGATGCATTCTAGAAGAGGCAAATACCCTAACTTGTATGGATCACATCTCACAAAGTACAATGAATATTGAGGCTGAAACTAGGACACAAGGTACATGAACATTTCATATTCGTCCTGTCCAAGTTTCAAATCCTGAACCTTCTCCAAACGTTATTTATAGCGAAAATTCCAAGATGACTAGTTTTTGCTATACAAAGCCCTAGCTTTCAAATTGTCGCAAGTGAAACAAGTGTCGTAAATGTCATACATTGCCTTCTTTCAGGATAGCTCCGATACCATGTTAAGATTCAATATTCTAATATAGATAACATCAATATTCAATTCAATTTCACAACAATAGCATATACAAGATCAGTGAAAGAATAACAAGCACAACATAAACACGAGACGCAAATTTATCCTGGGAAACCCTCTAGGGGAAGAAAACCCAGCAAAACTTCATCAATATAGATGATCAAAAGTACAAATACAAAACCCCAAACTAGTGCTCCTTCTCCTTGCAGATCTCTCTCTCTCTCTCTCTCTCTCTCTCTCTCTCTCTCTCTTATGTGAATTACAAAAGTGAGTGTGTGTGAATGAATGAATAAATGAGAGAGCCTAGCTCTCTAGATTTACATTCACTTCTACATTAATTTTACAACTTGACATGTCGAACTCAACTAATGTTGACTAGGCTGACTCCTCTAGGGGTCTTAAAAACCCCTTTACATTTGACTCTAGGGGATCTATTGCCCCGAATTACATGGGAGGATTTACCTAATAACATTCCGACGGGGGAATAAAACATCTCCGAATAAATTACAAAATAAAATACAATAGAACACTCTTCGAATTTACAATATTTCAACAAACTTTTGGATATACAATGAGTCTTGGATCAGCAGTTGTCTCCTAGAGTTCATGCAAACAATCAGTTCCAACAAATTCAACAACAGAGGCAGAATATGTGGTTGCTGCAAAAGCAACTAAATAGATTGTGTGGCTCAGGAAAATACTTGATGGTTTGCGGGAGAAGCAAGAGTACTCCCTTATTGATCGACAACACTTCTACAATCAAATTGGTCAAGAATCTCAGATTTCGTGATCGAACCAAGCACATCAACACAAAGTACCATTTGATTCGGCATCGTGTAGAGGCCAAGACAATTCATTTACGACATTGTTCCATGAAAGAGCAAATTGAAAACATCTTCACCAAAGTGCTTGGACAAGAAAAGTTTGCAAGATTTAGAAACATGTTCGGACTTACAAACATCTCTTTGGATTAAGGGGGGGATGTTGGAAATCTAATCCTTCGGGATTATGATTCCACCCACAATTGTAAATAATGTAAATATTTTAAGAATATGAATAGACTCTGGAGGAATCCAAGAGGCCTGTGGGTTGGTGAAACCAAAGAGTCGCTGAGATTGTATAAATCAATCGTTTATGTTCATTAATAAACAATCCGGGAGTTATTTTACCCTACGTTTTCAAACACATTTTTATGAATTATTGCATGTACTAATCATTAGAGAAAATTTGGGGTCTAAAATGGGCCTTATAAGAAAACAAGCCAACCATAATTTCTTGATAAGTTGGAATTCAAGAACCAATAGAATTTCAATAACATGAGTCACCATAATGGTTGACTTGAGATATTTGTCATAAAATAAACTACTTTTTTTGTTCGTATTTTCAACATATCTCCTTGTGTTTTAACTCAAATTTCAAGCGGGAGCACTCATTGGATGCGGAATAAAATTATGCATCCAACGAGTACCCACACTGCATACTTTTAATGGACCTTGCTGCCCCAAAAACAAGAAATACCTGAAAAAATGTGATGATGATGTCAACATCATGTTTTTACAAGTATTTCTTGTTTTTGGGGCAGCGGGGTCCGTCAAAAGTATGCAGTGTGGGTACTCGTTGGATGTGGAATTTTATTCCGCAACCAACGAGTTCTCCCGCTCGAAATTTGAGTAAAAACATAGGAAGATATGTTGAAAATACGAACAAAAAAAAATAGTTTTTTTTTCTTTCTTCCTCCAAAATTAATAAGTATTATTTTATTATTTTAACTATTATTTTATTATTTTCCTAGTGGTGTGGGTGCCTTATACAACAACATTGGCTATTGACTCATCTTTCTTCAACAGTCTTCAACCCATAGTTCCTTTGAGTGCAACTCGGTAGATTCTTCTTTACTTTTATGTTTACATGTTTTTGGTCCTCATGACCTCACGAAGTCGATGAGACAATTTTGGGCAACATGCAAGCAATTTCACGACTAGTGTTAATTTTAGCAATTTTCTTTCCAGAGCTTGTATGTCATTTGTAAGCAAGTATTTAGGTTTCTTGTAGAAAAAAGAGTTGAACGCCACTAATTTCATCAACATGTAAGACATCATTATTTTTAGTAGTGTATATTTGTAGATGCATTATGTTTGCTAGAAATTTCATCATTTTTATTTTCATTTTTAGTGTTTCCTACTTTTTTGGAGCTATATTGTTTTGTGGGCATGTCTGTATTTAATAGTTCCTATTTGTGGAAGGCATGGGTTGTGATGTCCTAGTTCCAAACATGCAATGTTGGAGTCATTTCTAGGTTCCTATGTGTGAAGGATGATGAGTCAAGTACATTATTGGGTAGATGTAGGTGCGCTCTCATTGTAAGTGGAGGAGGGTCTAATGAGTAAGACATTACAAAATATATTATGCTAAAAACACCTTCAAATTGAGTTGATTATCCTAATTCAAATTGTTGTGTCTAGTGGGCATTCTTGCTCAGTTTGACTTTTCTAAAACCTTGATTTGCCTTGCTAATTTAGTCTGCAGAAAAGCCTAGAGTGATTTGCTAGCTTATGCAAATCCAAAATCTAAAATTTCTATTATTATTTCATCCCATCTCCAATTACTAATTGCTACAGTTGCCTATCCTAAAGGCTAATATCAATGTTATATCAAGCTTTATCCCAACTTCACTATTTTGATCAAAGTAACATATAAAACAACCTTAGAGGCCAATTCGACCTTCTAAGCATGATTGGCAATTTTCCTAGTTTATCTATAGCCTAAAAGCTTGGCTTTGACTATGTATACATATCTGCATGCAAACAAAAAGTTAAAAAAGATAAAGTAGTTGTTGTTAATAGAAAGAAAGAAACCCAAGTCAAGTTTTCCTAAATACTAATTTTGTCAAGAAAAAATGTTAATAGAAAGAAAGAAACCTAAGTCAAAATTTCCTAAATGTTAATTCTGTCAAGAAAAAACGGTCAAGTCGACTTCCTTTGCAAACATTAGCATGTAACTTAGTCTTAGTTCACAAGGATATTGTTGGAGATTATTTGGACTCATTTTAGCAAGGGAAAGTACCAAATATGCCATTAGTCAACGAGTTGAGTAAAAATGGTAGCAAACATAATGCAAGGTAATGGAAACTACAACTATAGAAAGGCCCTTAGCAAATTATCTATGTACTAAAATTGATAAACAACAATTGCTCTAGAGAATATTACTAATTCAAACGAGAGGATGATGTAAGCAACAAATTTTGGGATTTTTTTGAAGAAAGTGCAATTATAGCAAGTCAAGTGAGGTGGTTAGAGGACCTTTTCAGCAGTCTTTTTGGTTATTTAGGAAGGTCAAGTGAGATTAGTGACAGAATTTTCCTCAAGTATGGTTGTCTTGATATAGCATCCACTAATGCGCCTTAAACATCGGGTATAGGGTTCAATTCACAATAAATAGTGGTTGTTTTGGGGGCAAAGGCAGCCTTTTGCCATAAAAAGTCACCTAAATACTAAGCCAATCCACAATGGCAAGCATGCAAAATCTCTTTATCTTTGGTATGATTTTCTTTCATTTTTCAACAGGCAGTTAGGGCAACTTATTCTTTGCATTGGAATTCTACATATGCACAGTTGAGATGATGAGAGGAGGTTAGACCGTGGTTTTTTAAGAAGATTGCAACAATGAATTCTCATCATCCTTTCACTGACTAGTTTCGATGGTCCACCTCCATCATTGCATGCTAATGGACCTATGGAAACATGTCATGTGTTGTCACTATGATGTAATCCATGTATCTTGCATAATAAACTATTTGGTTCGATTATGCCTTATCTCTAGCTCTTAGAACCTTTTGGTTGGACGTTATTCTAATAGTGTTGCAAGGATTTGATTGGTTTTGGCTTGCTCAATGTTGTAGTTTGTTTAGAAATCTAATCTCAAACCTCCTGATTTTTATTAAGAATTTATCCTCACTTTTGACCACTAACAGGTGGCTCAAGAGTGGATTTTTTGTGCACTCACCATTTTGTTATCGACGCAAATTTATTAAATTTGATAACAACCTACAACCCCTAGGGATACCACGATGACATTGGAAAAGCACCAGTCCAAATGGAGAAGCATGTAGTAGTGACTAGGCTAGATGGCCTATAATTATTAGGCAAGTTTGTTGGTGCAGATTTGTGTGATAACAAATTGCATCATTGTTAGGACTTCGTCAATCCTTAGATATATGTAATGACATCAATGAGATTCACTTCATTTGTGGCTTATATTTTATGTCCCCCACCGTGACTCATTGTTGTAGGTTTTATCACACTAGAACATTAGAGTAGATCATTTATGAGTCTCCCTTGGAAACTCCATTTGCAAAAGGATGTTGATTGATCATGGATGTTAAATGCATACAATTGGTTAAGAAGTTTTCTCACATTAAGAAGGTAAAAGATGAAATCGTTCCCATGTTTCATGTCAGATTTGTCATGGCATTGCATAAGATTCATCCCGCGTTCCAACCAAGGAACATTTTAGTGGATCATGCCTTTGTTTTTTATTCAAGATTTTGCTCCCTTTTATGGAGTGAGAACCCAACAAATTTAGGGCAAGCTTTTTGTGTTGCCCTAAGAGTGCAAAAATCCATCGTTGTTGAAAAGGAACATAATAGAGGAAAGCTTGCATGTGATGAAGTTTCCAATGATGAAAGGATTGACAATGACCCATATTTGCAAGGTCGTGAATTAGTCATTGCACCACTTCAACCATATGCAATGTTCCATGAAGAAGAAGAAAAAGAGTCGAGTTACAAGTTGGTTCATTGATTCTTTCCAATGATTGAAGATAAATTTGAAGAAAAGCAACAAACAACCTATGCAGAGTTGAATTAGTGGAAGAGTTTGTCCTTCCATATCCCAACAGTGATTCAAGAATAGTGCAATGAGATATCGTTGCAACAGTGAGGGCAACTTTCAGTTCAACAAAAAAAAAATGATCTTCCTCATTGTTTGCAAATTCTCACATTCAAATTTTGTTCTTCACGACAACCCATTGTTACCATATAAAGATACCAATAAGGATACAAAAATTATATAGTATAGAAAAAATTATATCCAAAAAACCCAACTACAACAAATATAGGAATATAAATCACATAAACCAAGAGCATTATATATATTAAAATTTTCTTATATTGTTTTCGAGGAAAGAATCAATTTTGTCTGCCCAAAGACATATCATCAATCCAAAGGCTACAACGACAATAAGGTCAATCAAACTTCCCTAGCAAGGCACTCCACCTTCTTCCTAGAATTTCCAGATGAAAAGTGGGTCGACCAATGAAGCTAATCCACTTAACTTTATGGTACATTATATCGTATTAAGTGAATGGGCTTAGCAATTAAAAACATGTGTTTCCTCTTGAGATATCATGGGTCCAAATTCAGAGGGAGGTAGGGCATGTGCACCTCCGTAGACTTTAGTAGTCAAATCATTGCGTGGAGGGGTCGCTTACCTCACAAACAAAGAGGCCTCATACACCAATTTGGTGTGTGGCTAGGTTGTGATTTTAAAATTATATTAGTATCATTATTATTATTATTATTTTATGAATTTGCATTAAAGTATTATTTCCCTTGAAATTTAACTCAAGCCCAAAATTGGTGAGTGTTGTATTCAAAGCACACGAATTTGTCTCCTCACAATGAAGCCAAAAAAGTCAAGCTCACAGAGCTTGGATCAAGCCCTAAACAAACAATTACAGACACTAGGGACACCCTAATATTCATAAACATTGCACACACAAGACAAAGGGATTATCCCCTCACAATGAACTGCAAAACAAATACCATCACAGCGTAAATCACAGAAACCAAAGTAGCCCTAAACAGATATGATGGAGAAGACATTTTCATCTAATGGATGGAGAAGACATTTTCATCTAATGGATGGAGAAGACTAGTGTAGCTAGCCTCCCAGGGCCTTAGACAAAGGACAACACAGTAGGAAAAAACTATACAAGAGGCAAAGACGACAGGAGCAAGAGAACAATGAAAAAATCACACTATCGAACTTTGCTTCGTTTTTTAAATTTTTACCTTACGCTTTTTTTGTATCATATGGTCCAACATATTTATGGTCATCTCATACCATACATTACAAAAATGAATACAATGAACAAATATATTGAAAATTTGAATGTATCAATCGGGTCACCTCATACCATACATTACAAGCCCGCTAGGAAGCCAAGTAAGCTTCAAGTACAATTTGTTTCAAACTTTGAAATTGCAATGCCTTTCATTTCTATCTATTTGTTACTCAATGGAAAATTGAAATATAATTTGTTGTCTTGACTCTTTCCTTTCCCTTTATTTGTTGGAGATGTTTGGTGGACAAACTATGACAGAAGAGTCCCAGAGTTACTTGCCATTGAGTGCTTAGTCAAAGTCGCAGCACATCAAGGTATGTCCACCACCTCAGTGACATGGTCTATGTTTACAACAATCTAAGGTTGTGGGTCATCTATACCATACATTATAAAAACGAATACAGTGAACAAATACATTGAATGTATCAATCGGTATATACAGTGAGATACCATCCTATCCATATTTGATTATTTCTGACCCAGCTGCAGTTGTATCCGGCATAGGCAACTATGGGACAACCACGATTATTCGGAATTGTATACTCATTAGCTTGAATGACATATTTCTCGGCAACATCTATTGGAGAATTGCCCTTTGGGTGAAAGCACCCTTGTAAGCAAACGTCACCTAATGGGAAAATGGCATTGGATTAGGTTGGTGACCCTATTTTCACTCTCGTAAGCTAGGTATGCTCGAGTTTTTAATGGATCCCCATTTTGTTTAAATAGCTGTAAAAGAAGGGTTCTCTCAAATTTCTTTCATAGTGAAGGCTATGTCTGGGAGTTCTAGGAAAGACACTGGAAGTCTAAATCTCGCACTACAATCAGACATCTTTATTCTGTTATCTGCCCTGATAAACGGGTTGGATTCATTCATGTGCAACATGCTCTTTTATGTATATAACATAAGCAGCATTTTACAACCACAAAAAAAACATTTTGGGCAACGAAGCAAATAATCCATGAAGTGAAGCCAAGAAAACAAATGAGTTTTGTAAGTTGTGAATTAACACAATGTAGTTGATGCTCTATCAAAAGATTCTCAAGAAAATAAAATCCGCTTATAAAATATATTTTCAAAGACCATTAAAAAAATCTCTTGTAATAAAAAAGTCCAGATTCATTCATCTCAAAGAGACAAAGAACTTAAACTTTCCAAGTTTCCAGTTATCAATGGCTTATGGGATGTTTTTCAAGCTCAAAAAATCTAACTTTCTAAAGAAATTTTGCAGCACATGGGTTAAAATTATTCCCATCTCATTGAAGAAGCAGTGGATTTGTTAGTCATGCACTGGGTGAAACACAACTTGTTACATGGTTGTTATTCAATTCACTCAATTGAAAAGTTTGAATAGTTAGGGCCTATATATATTATATATTTTAATGCCCTGTATCCTACAGGAAAGGCCTTAATATTGATCAAATCCAAGTTATATTAAAAACTCCAATTGCAATAGTTCTGCTGATTAATTGGTCGCTACCAGTAACTAGCCTTATATTTTCAGTATCTGAATCCCAAATATTCACAGTATTTGGTACTACTAATCATCCAGGCTCAATCACAAGCCAAATATGGAAACTTCAACTTAACTAAGCACTCACATGTAGCAAATACCAAATTCTGCTGCTAAGATTTCACATAAAGACTTAAATACAATACTTTCCTGAAATCTCTAAATTGCTGCCACAGCATATCCTCCGGAAACTGGACAGTGAACAGCTTAGTTCATGTACAACATTAGTTGTCCATCATGGAAGATGGTTTCAAGGAGATATACAAGCCCAGCTAAACATTTTAAAACCACCAAAGGATTCAACACTTCATTTACTGATCAAGAGGAACCCACTCAAGTTCCAGGTCCAATTCTCCCGATTCAACATTTTGTAGCTTTAGAAATACATCTTGTTTTACTCGTCCCTCAATCAGGTTAATTACACTGTCTCTTAGAAGAGCATTATCACTGGTGGCCAGCCATTTTCCTATCTGAATGGTGCCAGATATATCAGTGTTTCCAAGTGCACTTGCAGCAGAAACCAGTGGTTGAATCGCAACCTCAGCATCCCCCATGCTATCGTCTGCCGAGAAGGTGTCTTTATCAAAGACTTGCTGCCAAAACAACACCACACAAAACTTGGAAATGACCAAACTTTATATATGATTGGCAAAAAAACTTTAGTTTATAAACACTTACCGTGGTCTAATTGCAGTCTTCTGAAAGCATAAAGAATAAGATGACATGTAATGGAGCAGCCTTCCAATTTCAATTGGTTTGCATACATGAAGTTACTACATTTATTGGAACAATATATAGCCCTTCTAATTTAGAGATGTTACAATCAACAGTTGAGGGTAAGCACCATTTAAAGTTTTAAACTTCAGATTATTATGATGGCGATAAAGTCAAACGTTTTGTAAGGATTGTGGTTGATAACTGAAAAATAAATCAGAAGAATAAACAAAAAGGAAGCAGTCATTAATTGAGTATAGCATTTCAGTCAACGAGAACATTTCAGTAAAAGGAACGTGAAGAACTAAAAAAACTGTGAAAGGATCCAATACAAACATGGAATACAATTGCAATAAAGCTGGATATTTATGATATTCAGATAAATCACCTGACCTTAGCTCTTTAATACCACAATTACTAATAACAACCATACTGTACTTGACTGCCAAAATTGCAAAAATTAACAAAGATCAGGTGCATATCAAGCCCTTCTCTGTAGGAGGCTTGTCCACAGGATACTCTACAAATGTCTTAAACTTCTCAGTGCTAATCTAAGTTGCAGGAAACGTGTTACTGGGCCCTGTACCACTGCCGTACCAGGAAGGAAACACATTTGGTGCGGCCCAGAAATGCGTTTCCGGCCGTACCACCTCGTTTCACGTCGAGGAAATGCAGATGGTATGGCCGAAAACGCATTTGCATACCGTACCCACGTCTGCACGATGCATTTCCTTCTCAAATTCTCACTTTTTCAGCCAAGAAAAGAACCTGTTAGCTTAATCAATGAGTTAAGTTGTTTCTTAATGGGTTAATGGTGGTTTAGGAAACCTCTAGAAGCCTCTAAAAGTCAATTTTTTAGTTTAAGTTGACTGTTCACATTTTGATATATGTAGCATTGTAGCCTCATACATAAAGGCTGATTTTGAAATTTTTAATATATATTGTATTGCCAAGGTTGTTTTTGGATATTACTACTTGGCAATTTGCATTATCTAATCATCTATGACAATCATTAATGATATAGAAATGGACTTATGAATAAAATGTGATGTTAAATGTTTGAAATTATGATTTATCACTTGTCATTTATGTTTCACATTTAATTTTTTATGTCCTTGCTAATTTGGTAATATATATATATATATATCGTGTTTCTCCATTTCCTAAATTTTGGGGGCCCGCATTTCCAGTGTGTTTCTGAATCGGATACACGTTTCCATTTCCCCATATCATGCAACTTAGGTGCTAATGTTCCTTGTTATAATCTTGACCTTTCCACCACACCTACTAATGCCATTCTCCAGTATTGGATCTAGAGAGCATGTCCAAATTTGGTTTTTCCTTGATCCTTATTGAACTTTCTTGCCTCAATATCACTTGCAATATTGCATCACTTACAGCATATCCAAATAAGCTGAACTAGTATGAGACATGCATCAATTGATCACATGAGTATTCTCTGGAAACAATCCATAAGCTTTGAATATATTACACAATTCTGATCCATTTTCTGCTAACCCTCAATAAAGTCTTGAACAACAGTGAGGCAAACATTATAAGGCATACATTAATTTATGTTTCCTGCATTAAGCACCAATCATTGAGGCAAATGTTTCTCCCACCATCCTCAATTGTATATATAATTCATGCCATTTTCATGGCTGTGTTACATGGCACATTTTGGGAAACTTCAAAATGATGGTACAAGACCAACATGAAAAATGACTCACAAAAGTTAGGATTTTACTTTCTGAAATTTCTAGTATGCAATTGAGGACCACCGGTATATGTTTGGGAGGTTAAAACATTGGTTTCTCATACTTCTAGATAAGAACATAAATGAACACAAGAGAATACGGTGGGATGTGAGGGATGTGTTAACCCTCTTTTGGCAAGGGGTGATTTTGATCAGTTGTTCCTGATATGAGATCTATGGCTTCAGCATAGATCATTGGTCAGAGGTCCTTCAGCATATATCAGATGGTCCATGTGCCTTGGATATGCCTAGCCCGATACAATGTTTGATCCTCTATGTGTTGTGACATCTCTAACCCTCATTTACTCTTAGCATGTTTTCTTATATGGCGATATGTTTGCATGGATTGTTACTTTTATGCTCATATAATGATTCATATGCTTAAAACAATTACTCACGTCATAGACTTTCTTTGGTGCGCTCTACCTTAGAAGTGTGTTAGTCCAAAGGTCAATTTGTACCTTAGTCAACTAACTTAAAGTGTTTTCATCCATTTCATAACAATTTACCTAAGCCATTTTCAATTTTGTTTGATGATTCATCCATCCCTTTCATTTTCCCCTCTATGGATGATCTGTCATTAGTAATAATCTAAGGTCTCATTACTATTCCCATGTATGAATGCCCCAAATAAAGTCAAGAGTCTAGTACTCTCAAGGATGACGTTTAGAAATTAAATGTAAATGCAAATGGAAAATTATGAGGGATACTCCCCTTGCAAAAAGCCAAGTTCCCTTACCCTAGATTATCAAAGCCAAATCTAAAGAAAAAGGGACTAAGCGAATGAAAGTGCTATAAAATGTAAATAAATGAAATATCAAAGGGAAAATAAAATAAAGGGATCGCAATATGAAGCACGAGGATGGATGACCCATACAACACTTCCTTAGGCCACATGAGGAAGAAACATCTAAAATCCTGGCTCTTGAAAGTTAAGGATCGACTAGTCACTCGTATGTTGCTATGATGGTTATTTCATAAAGACCCCCTTTCTTCCCTAGTACATAATTCACTTCAAGCAAACCTCACTTGACTTAGATAGTTAGGCTATGCATCTTAACTTAGGGGTGTCACATCTAATAAGGGTTTAATAGGGTCACAACAAAGTTAGGATGTACGAGTAAAGGTTAACTAAATTGTTGAATTGTTAGAAAGGTATAATTGTAACTTTATTTAGTCAATTCTCGCTAGCTCACTTGGTCAAGGGACGAGTATTCGCCAAGGGCGACCCAGGTTTAAATCCCCTTCGGGTGAGTTGCGACACCCAAAAAATCCAACATAATTGAAGGTTGGTGTGGCCCAGGCCGGGTGCGATTCCTATGTGATTTTGACGGCTTAGATGCCCATGGGTTGCGGTTTCTCAGCCAACGGTGGAAATGCACTGGCTCCGAGTGATGGGAATTTCTTACAAACAAAAAATAATAATTGTAACTTTATTTCATGTATTTTTAATTTATTTTCATGTTTGATAACATTGCCTAAGTTAAATGATGGGTTAACCTTATGCGATAGAGTGATTTATCTTTTATACACGATATGACAATTGAGTCGATATGTTTGATGGTTATTAGGCATATTTCCATGGAGCGCTACACTTGATGTTCACACATGATGTTCCTAGCCTTTTTGAGAGGGACATCCCCCTTTCTACATGATGATACCATTACTCTTGGCATGTGGAAGGCTTGAGCCTTGTTTGAACCATTGCTACATCATATTTGGACCTTACATTTCCCTTTGGGACAATTGACATGACATGTGGATGCTTCTAGAGGACCATTGGACCTTGTTTCATGCAAACATCGCACACTTTGGCACTTGAGATGGACCATTTGAGGGTTTTGAGGAGGGCATCCTAGGATTTGACCTTCAGATTGACCCCTCCAACCACTTGGCACCCTCATTGAGGGTAGCGCTCACCTATTTTGGGGGGTTTGTTGCATGCATGGACCATTTTGAGATTGGCATCCCCTTGGGAGACTCATTTGTAGGCTTGCAGCTGCACATGTGGATTTCTAGGAGAGTGCTTGGGTTTGTTGGCATTCTTTATTGATGGAGGTTGGGTTATGGACCATTCTTGTGGGAGCGCCCTAGATTTGAGGCTTGGTTGTTATGTTTGGTCATACCTTGGACCATTTTCATGTTGGCATTCTTTATTGATGAAGGTTGGGTTATGGACCATTCTTATGGGAGCGCCCTAGCTTTTGTAATATCCCCAATGCAATTATAGGAACAATTTCTATTTTGGTTGTGTGCAATCGTTAAACAATTTGCAATTTACATTGATTTATAACTTTCTTAATCAATTTGTATTTCCATAAACACTTCGTCAAACAATTTGAGAGCAACCCAAATCGACACAAAATAGGAGAACATTGGCATTTTACTATGGATGGTAGAGAATAACACAAAAAACTATGGTTTCTATAGCAGCTACAAGGTACTAAGGACACACAACAATGAACCTAGATATAATGCCAATGAATTCAATCGTTGCTTCCTCTTCAACGGCTTCAGCTTCTTAGGTGGATTTGGCCCCAACAAGAAACGCATCCCTGCTCAAGAGTATTCGACACTTTATTCTCAACGAATTCGGCTCCTCTGCTATTATCGCCCTTCACAATAGAATTTGCCTTCCCTTACTGACTTCGACCACTAATGCTTAGCCCCACAATCAATTTTGACCTTCCTAAGTGACTCGGGCTCTTCTAGAAAATTCAGCTTTCCCTTTTTGGAATCGGCCCTCTCTCCAAGCTTCGGTCTGCCCCACAAGTCTTAACCCTCTACAAGAAGTTCGGCCCCTTCACAAAGAATGCGGCCTTTCGAGGATTATGCCCCTTCAAGGAAGTGATTCGACCCTTCAAGGAGATTCTCCCAACCCATGCCACGACCCATAGGGACTCGACACCCTTAACAGCAAAATCAACCCTCTATAATTGGAATTTGACCCCTCTAATAAATCCAACTTCTACTAAGATAATTTGATCCGCCAAGAAATTCCTCGACACAGCGAATTCGATTTCCCTTCAAGACTAAGATCGGCCCTCAATAATGGGACTCAACCCTCAATCTAGACATTCGGCATCTGTAGATTCGACCACCCTCCAATCAATTCGACCCTCCTCAATAGTGAGTTCGGCCCCCTCTAGAACTAGACTCGATCTCCCCCTATGCTCAATTCGGCCTTCTCACAAGCAAGCTTGACCTCCTCAAAAAATTCAACCTTCTCCTAGAACGTTTTGCCCTTTTAGCAAAGTCGGCACTCTCCAGTGATCTCGTACCCCGCAAGCAAGAGTCGCACTAAGCAATGAAACTCAGCCTTGCACAAGGAGTGCTACATGGTACCAGTACCAACACACCTTCAGATGTTTTCCCAAGGAGGGGTCGTTCTTTTTCTTCAAGACCATGATGGGTGTTACCAGTACTTTCTGAGGGGTGGTTATGGCCGGACCCTTTGGTCCTTCCCTTAGGAGTACTATGGCTTAGTGGCATTGTTGACTGCCTCATTCTAAGGCTTGTAGCCCTGAGGTTGGTGTCCGAGACTCCTAGGGGTGGGTCACTAGGTCACATGACCCCCTGCTTGTTTTCTACTCTGGTGACAATTTTTAATCTCTGAGGCTCTTGCCTCCCCTTCCAGTCACCTGATGCACCCATCCTGGTCCCTTTCCAACAAAGTGCCCTTCTTCCTTGGGCCAGTTTCCTTGATGATGTCACCTTTGGTCACCAGGCCCACAGGCTGTTTGAGGGGGGACATTGAGGGATCTTCAGCATAATTGGGGTTAGATGGGGCATGACAATCCCCCCTGTTCACTCCACCTCTTAGAGTGAAGCTTTTTGCTCAATTTCAGTCATTTTTAGCAGTTTTTAGGCACCTAGGGGGAAAATACCCCAGGTAGCCTACTTTAAGCCTACTATAGACCATCTTTAGATTATTTTATATTATTTCATGTTATATTTTTACATTGACATTTATTTGGCCTGTCAACCTAGTTATTTTGTAAAGTAAGTTGAGAAACATATAAATACAACTCCTCACTTCATTTGTAAATCATAACTCATGGGATAAAACTCAAATATGTTACTTGTTTACCCTAGATAGCTCTTTTTGGAGTGATGTGCACCTCTTGGAGTAGGCTCTCTTTGATCTTGTGGATGAAGTTGGATGTTATCTTTGGTTTGCTCATGCTTGGTGGGTGCTAGAATTGTTGGAAGAACACATGCTCAAGTAAATCTAGTCTTTTTAGCCTTGCTTGGTGAAAGGTAGGTGAAATTTTTGCTTCTTGAATGATTGAAAGGTGGCCTTAGGACTGTGGTTTTTCTAAATAGGGCCTTTATCTACCTTATATCCTCTTTGCATGGTGGAAAATGCTCCGGAGAAGGAGGTTTTCCCAAGTTTAGCCTTGGATCTCCAACTTTGCCCTCAATTAGGCTCTTATAACGAACCATGGAGATTGTTGTAAGAAGCCCTAATTTAGTAGACAAGGAGAAATTACTCCAAGAGAAAGGCTAGTCACATTCCTCTAGGGCCAAGGTTTAAGGGTGTCATCCATGAAAACTCTAAGTTGTCACTCCTTTGCCTAAATACTTTCGTTTGTACATGTGTAAGTATTAAATTTTATGTTAATTAGGTATGCATTTTTATTTTATTGTTTGTAATTAGGTTTTATTTATTTTTTGTATATATATTAAAACCCTAAATCCTAAATCAGACCTAAACCTAACCCTAAAACAGTTCTAGCCTACCTTCTAAAACCCTCACAGCCTCCCATTCCCTTTCTCTTCTCCCTTCTTCCTTCTTCTTTCTCCCTCGCCTTCCTTCCCTTATCCCTCCTTTACCCCTCGGCCACCTCTTTGAGGGCTTTGTCTCCCCTTTTGGGGACTGTCCTACCCTCAGCCTGCCACATTTGAGGCTCGGCCTCTCCCAAAAAGCCTCGGCCTTGCTCCTATAGGGCTCAACCCTCATCCTTGGTGCCTGCCCTTACCTCGGCCTACTCTTGGCTACCCACAACAAGGCTGTAACAGCCTGTTAGCAGCCCTCTCTACTGCTGCTCCAAGTCTGCAAAAAGTTGCAGACTGTCATCTTTGACAGTCCTTAACACCTACCATACATCAACACCAAAACAACACTTAAAAGTTAATCATTTGTTGGAGTTTGCTACTGTTGGAAAGAGGTAATATCAAGGTCTGAAACCTACACTAATTACCTATACTCAATATTGATTTCAACTCTGTATAAGACATATTTCAGACCTTGTTTGCATTGCTAATACTGTTGGATATTACAAGTAGAAGATTCAAGTTGATATGGGATATCTTGGATGTAATGGTCACTGTTTGATATAAAGAATTTGCTTGATAACCATTCTACTATTCACTGCCATACTTGACTGTCTTAAAGGGGCTGTACGTTGTTGCTATTACTGTAGTAATCATCTTGATTGTCATTGGATAGTGATTGGGTATAATGGTTGAATATCTATTGTTGTTCTGAAGTACTATTGAATGCCTTTGCTACTAGTTGTGTACATCTCGAATTGATCCTTTGAATGAATTACATTGACTTTGATACATTCACATTGGCATCTACAAACACTTTATTTACATAGTATGTCTTCTTCATTCTGAAGTTAGTTTATTAAAGGCACTAGTCACTAATATTGTCGTATAGAAAATATAGTCTTTGTCCAAGTGTCTTGCAAAAGGGCCCTCCCCTTGGAGGATACGACACTCCAAAGAAGTTGGAGGTGTGACTAAGGTGACAGTGTCACATCTTTCCTACATTTGTCTATTGGACACTAGCCCTGCTAGTTTGTCCGGTAACAAGGAGCTCGGCCCAAACCAGTAACTCTACCACAAACTGAAGATCAATCGCCAATGAAGCTCAATTGAAAACCCTTAAGTCTAGCTAGGGTGGAATCTTGCACCATCGAAACTAAACGACAATGGAAGGGTTTTTCCAAACCCTAACGAAAACTATGGCTCGCCAGACACTCCCCAAGAAATCAATATAAATTCAGCATATCCCACAGCTGACGTGTTCTTCCTCATTTATCTTCTTTTAGAACTCCATAACATAGGCAATACCATGGGTCATCCAATACCACCTAGCCACTTTTCTAAGGTTTGAGTGGCTATTAGTCACTTTTTAGAGATAGGACATTTTTTCTAAGCTAAGTGATAATAATAATCAATGAAGCACCACTCGCCCCATACTCGCGAGTAAGGACAAGTCAACCCTCGAACCGGTTACTCGCAGCAGACTTGTCCTGAACTCGTGGAACTTGCCCCAACTTGGCAAACTCATGGAACTCGCGAAAAATCCAACCCAAACACGACCTTACTCGCTCGGACTTAGTAGTCAAAGGGAACATACGCCCCCGCATAAATGATAGAGCGGACGCCAAACTGTCGAACCGCTGATGGGTATTCTGATTGCCGAATTTCCCGATGGGTATTCCAATTGCTAAATCACATTCTTATACCTGATAGGTTAGTCGTTGAGTGCACGCCCACGACTTTGTCTCCGGAATGTGCAAGACGGGGTGTTCGAAGTTCCACTAACTCGACGTCATTAATGTTTTAAAAAACTAATGTTCTAATTTAATCTATGTATAAGCTTACTCTTAGTTGCATGGTTTATTATAGTTTATCGTAAACACTTTTTTATATTTTAACTATTAACTAAAATATTTTTTTATATTTTAACTATTAAATATAAAAATATTATGATATTGCAAAATTTATTATATTAGATATAAATGTATTATGATATTGCACAATTTATTATATTAAATATTAATTTATTTTGTATATATAAATGTAATATAAAAGTATTTATTATATTAGATATAAATATATTATGATATTGCACAATTTATTATATTAAATATTAATTTATTTTGTATATATAAATGTAATATAAAAGTATATTTGATAAGTTAATTTATAAAATATTAACTATAAATATATTATATTGCACATTTTATTATATTAAATATTAAATGTTCTTTTATATATAAATGTAATATAAAATTATGTTTGATAAGTTAAATTATAAAATATTTATATTGACAAATTTAATGTCGGACTTTATTGGAAAATTCGAATTTGAATTGAACTTCAACCTTGTCGAACCCGACCATGTCACATAGATTATTATTATCTTGTCCACTTGACTTCACAGTTGCAGCCACTACCTTGGCGTTACTACTTGGTCCTCCAAGTGTGCCCAAATTTTACCATATTTGAAGCTTTTTTCCTATTTGTCGAGTCTTGCCGAGTCTCCCCTGAATCTTTCCTGGGTCTTTACAGAGTCGACGAGTCACATGCCAACCGGGTCTTTGCCGAGTCTGAGTCGTGCAACATTGATAATAATGACCCCTTTGTCTTCACTAGCTCTAGCCTATGGGGTTAAATAGGCTGCTAGTCATCCTGTCATCTTGATCAGTGGAAGGGGACATCACAGCTTTGGGGCTTTGTTTTTATGTTTGGTCATACCTTGAACCATTTTCATGGAGCGCCCTCCCTATTGAGGCTTATCTTGTACCATTCATCACATTTGGCCATGATTTGTTGGAATGTCCTCTCTCTTGAGGAACATGTTGGTTAGTTGAGATTATTTTATTGTCTTCTATTCTATCTTAATGAGTCCCCAGGTTAGAATTTGGGTTTGGCTCATTATTTTATTGTAAAGGAGGCTGAGCTTTTCTCCTCTATAAGAGAACTCACTCCTCATTGTAGCTTGTTTTTGTTGTTGGAGAATAAAACTATCACTTTGCATCTAAAGGTTCTTGTCTCTTGGGTTTTGGCACAACTTGATGGTTGAATATTGAGGTAACATACTTTATTTTTCCATTGTAAGGTTTATGATCCTAGTTCACTAAGAAAGTAATTTTGCTCATGTGAATCAAGTAGTGAAATTTTTCATGCTTATTTTATATTTTAGCTTTGTGTCTTGTCTTGTGATTTGGCTATCTTAGGAGGGGTTGCAAATCAAGCTTACACAAGCTAGAGTATAAGCTAGGTTGTAGATTGAAGGTGTGTGCTTAAGCCACTTTTCCTTGGTGAAGTTTTATGAAATTTTAATAGGTTGGGATAGGAGTTTGTCTTGGTTTTTGCAGAGATTTCATTCAACCATTTACAAACAAGGCCCAAGGAGGATTGACCCCAAGACCCCATTTGCCCAAGGGTTTGAATGCATTAGTCATTGCTCCAATTTTCCTCAACCAAAATATCCCAAAAAATAATTTCTTTCTTTTTTGTTTTAGTTGTTTTAAGGGTAAAAATCAGTAAAAATCAAAGGGAAAATACTTTAGGATTTTTTCCCATTTTTTCTAGGCCTAAGTAATTTTATGGTTTATTTTATTTTCTAGAGCAAATAAAGAAAATAGATAAACCTTGAGAAAGATCTATTGTATTAATGATATTCAAAATAGAGAGTTTTGATCACTTGCCTCTTCAAGGGGGCAACCTCCAAGAGGAGAGCTCCAAATACAATAACCATTCTTGACAAAACATTACATAGCTTATTACTCTATATATAATGCTTCAATAGCCAAAATCCTAACTACTTATGGTCCCGCTATTAATGAGGATCAACCACCTAGTCGGCCTTTATTCAATAAAGAGGGCCCCTTCACATTAAGACACTACCCACTAACTATCTAATGGACCTTATGGCTTTGTACATTGATAAAGTTGGGCAAGTAGAGTAGGACCCTAACATAGGAAGCCCTTTGTCTAATATAAGTCCATTGATGGATATAAATGCCTTTATCAAAAGCCTCCCTCGGGCCTTGGATATTATGCTTAACAACCTTAGAGTTGATGTTCTAACTTCTAAGTCTTCTACTAGTACCAAATCACCAACACCATTACAATAGTCTTGAGAAGGTATAGCCAACACATAACACTACGAATATGGAGGATATCAAATTGGGTATGGAAGATCTGGAATTATTAGTTATTAGTGCACCAACCAAACACAAAACATTGTGTAGGTCATCAAATAAGATAAGGTAACACTAAATCTCCCCATGTGACACAACAACGATTTCAGCTAACGCAAATGGATGATAGAATTCCATGCATCCCCCTAGTGACCTCAAAGAGAACACAACCCCAAGATATTAATGATGGGAAAAATCCGCGAATGAATGTTGATCCATCCAAAGCCAAATGATGATCCACCCCCATCTTTAGTGGTGGAAGCTTCAAGTATTTGATCACTTATGTCTTATGTTGGTGCAGTTGTGACATGACCTAAAAGACTTCAATGTCCAAGCTTTATTTTTTTATAAGGATGCACCAGAGTATTGGCTATGGGTTAGTTTTGTTGGATTTTGATGATATAGGCATTTAGAACTTTGGGGTTATTTCTGTTTTGAGTTGATGACAAAGGCCCATCTGCCACTGACTTTTCCTTGTAATATATTTTACTTTTAGCGCATATTTATAAAATAATTGAAGCACATTTCAAAATAAAAGTTGCAATCATGGATTATGAACTCTCTTTGAGGGACATTCATCAGTTGAATTGAAAAATCTTCTAATTCCTGCACTTATTTTCTCAAGCTTCAAAAGACTTGAACAATAATATCAAGGACACAATCTCACTAGAATAATGCAAGGAGGACTATCAATGCCTAACAGGATTATCCATCTTTCAATGCCACAGACACAAGTGAAAACATGTAAATGTCATTGGTAGTGTCAACAATGTTATCCATCCTTGATATGTAATTGGGGTCAAAGTAAATTGTAAGGTGTTCATGATGAGGTTTCAAGGCCTAAACAAAACTAAATTGTTTAGATGTAAAAGTGTTACAAACAAGCTATTTGTCCACAAAACACAAATAGTCAATGCCCAAGTAACTTTTTAATAATTGATCCAAGTAACTATGATTTGGAAATTAATAAAAGAGGATAAACATCAACTGAGTCGAATGAAGTCAATCTAGGCCTCCAAAACCTCAGTCAGATAAAGAACATCAGGTTTTATGATGTCAAAAAGATGCATTTTCTTTTGAATGTCTTGAATATGCGAACAAAAAAAAAATCTCAAGCATCGAAAGAGACCGACACCCTTTGAAATGTTGGGTTTGGGAAGCACTTGTTAGCCTCAATCTAACGCCCTTGAATTGAACCCCCAAGTAGGAATATGTTGTGTTGATCTCCACCTCACCTTCCTTGAAAAAGTAATCAAAATATAATAGAATGTTCTCAGAGATATTGAAGATCATAACCTTGGACTTATTAAGGTTCAGGACCATGCATCCATGGTTTAAAAAACTAGCAAAAGAGTCAAGCTACCTCTGAAGGCTTCTGAGGGAGGAGTCCAAGACGACCACATCATCTGCAAACAATGGTAGTGTTACAGCTTGAATTAGCACTTGGGTGGAAAAGTCCCAATCCACTAGTGCTATCAAGGAGCAACTTCGCTTCATTCCTAACTTCCCTCTGACGACCCTTCCTATCAAATATACCTTTAACCCTCTCTTGGCTCTTTGCAAATTGGTCTATTCTCATTAAGCTCTATCAATTGGTTATCTTTTCTTGCACAACATCTTGGTTGGACATAAATTGTTGCAAAAATCAGTATGCAAGAACCTTTAAGTAAATGGATAGTGTGACACTTGTCCCATACACCAACTCAAATGGGCTTTTTCCAGTTGCTTCCTTCTTCGTTATTCTAATAGCCCACAAATGTATTTAATCTTACTATCCCATCTCTTCTTGTTCTCTCCTACAGTTCTCGTCTCATTAGGTTCTTGTTGCTAGCTTCGAAAAGACAATTTCCATGGGGTTATAATTTGAAGAATGGGTTAGGACAATACCATACTTAAAGCAAAATGTTGACATGTCTGCTGAACTCAAGGCCTTGGCATTGTCAGTGGTGATTTTAGCAAGAACACCAAACCTAGTAATGATCTTATCTTCTAGAAACTCAATCACCACACTATTAGTTGCTCTCTTAGCGGGTATGGCTTCAACCCACCTCATAAAGTAGTCCGTTGCTGTTAGAATCCACCTATGGCCATTGCTTGAATTATCCTTGAACTCTCCAATGGAATCTAATACCCACTGCCTAAAAGGAGCTTCAACTATGATAGGTTGCAAGGGGAGGGGTGTGAACTTTTTCCTACAAGCAAAGTGTTGGCACCGCTGACAGTTTCTTACAAACCTATGGACATCAGTGAATATATTGGGCCAATAGTAACCAGCCCCCAATACTTTAGATTTGGATTGATATCTTGGGACATAGGGAACCTAGCTTTTTTGCAAGGGGGAATATTTCTCATATATTTCCAATTTAATTCAGCATCAACCTTAGAGTACTAGACTGATAACTTTATTGAGGCATTCATACATGGGATAGTTATGAGACCTTAGATAATTATTGATGATAAATCACTTACAAAGAGAACAATGAAGGATATGGATGAACTAGCTCGTGAAATGAAAAGTGGCTAGGCAAAATGTTATAAAATGGTTGAAACACATCACAAAGTTCACTAGGGTACAACTTATCCTTCGGAATGACACATTTCTAAGGAAGAACGATGATAACACCAAGGTTAGACTAAGTAATGAGTAACAGCTTTAGGTGTTATGAGTCATTACACAAGCATAAAAAAACCATCCCATGAAACCGTATTGTCATATAAGAAAACATTTGAAGTGTCAATGAGGGTAAGAGATATCATAGCAATAGCACCTCTGGCACCATCTCTGCTGAGCACATCCAAGGCACATGGAGCATCTGGATTCTGAACATGCTGGAAGCATCTTTGACCAATGGCCTATGGAAAAGCCACAAATCTCATCTCAAGAACAACTAATAAAGGGGTAACATGTAGTGCAGTCAAGATGTTGTGTAGAAGGCATCCACCATCAAAAGGCCCAAAGGGGCATTCTCCCTGAGGTGTGTTTCTAGCTCTCAACATAGATCCCAAAAAGCAGCCTTGCTTGACCCAAGTGGTGCTCCTAATGAGGACAGAAAATGCTTGGGAAGTTAGAAGTCGTCCTATAACTATCTAATAGAGCCTCATGATAGCCACAATGAGAGACTCGAAGATACCAATGCCCCACAACCTCTAGAACAAGGATTCCCTTTGGAGTGAATCAAAACCCTTCTGGAAGTCAACAAAACAATAGATGATATTGCATGACCATTGTCTAGCCTAGTCAATAATAACCCAAAGTGCAAATATGTGGTCCACAATCTAGTCATTCCTAAAACCTTCTTGTCCTTTGGGTATGAGTTTGTTCCTCTCCAATTGCTTTGAAAACCAAATATTCAAGAAATCGAACCAGTCTACTCCAAAATAGAAGACCAAACAACAGACATCTTTACAAATCTCCCAACAGAACATTCAAATGTAGCTAAAAAGGGGGGGGGGGGATTATGTCGTTGATGTTTATCTTCAAATGTAACTAAAAAAATGGGGGGGCATTATGTCATTGATGTTTATCTTGGTGTTAATGTTAGTATCATGTTGTACTTAATAAGGTGTTTTGTTTTTATACTCATGAATAAATCACCACGTAATTAATTATACACAAGAAAACAATTGAATACAACTTTCAACTCATGTTTCTATGTAATAATCCAACGTCATCAATACAATAAAGGGACTATTAACAGATTAGTGGGGCTATATGACGTTCTTGACTATTTCTTCAGTGAGGGTTAGTGTTAGGGCTGATTAATGATTATTAGTTAGTATTGCCTGATGTGGTCGTTAATTTTTGGAGGGAGAGAAGTGCGTAAAGTTGCAAACTTCACCCATTTGTAATATATTTATTTGGAAAAATTGAGGAGATCCACATATCTCGTAGAACTAATATTATACCCTAAGAATAATGAATAATTCATGATGGACTGTCATGTAACCTAAAGATTCATTACAATTTACAACCTAATTATATTAATGGTAGAGCCATCCACAGTTGTCAAATAAATAAAGTAGTTCAACCAACCGATTAAAAGCACAATAAAGTGAAGACTGACCGATTATTTTTCAAAATAACTGCATTTCATTAAAAAAATCACTTTCAAAATAAATGCAAAATATTTTTTTATATTACTCACCACTTTGAGGGAAGATGAAGACGGTGGAACAGAAAGCATGAGCTCCTCATTCCAAACAGGGTTTAAATTGCTCGATATGACACGTGTCTTCACTGTCTGAAAAATTGACAAAAGGAAAGGGAAACAGTCAATCAATGAAGGGGCCCGATCATGTGTTCTAACATTTTTCTTCAATCCATTAAAGAAAGAATATCAAAGATAACTGGCTCTAGCATTTCTCTTCAATACATTAACGCAAGAATATCAAAGATAAGTGACCTGCTTCCCAAGAGTCAGAATAACGTAGGGATCACTGGTACGCACATCCCGGACAGCTAGGTTTGTTCCTTTCACAACTTTGACCTTTAGCAAACCTACAAACTCCGTCATACCAACCTGTTGCAGAATGAAATTTGTATCCACCAGTTATCAGTTAGGATTCTTCAAGCAACTTACAATCCAAAGAGCAGACTAGTTACTTCTTTTCTTACATCTTGGTATATCTTGCTTGAGAATTTTTTCTCTGGTACAGGGTTCAAGTTATTGCTAGAAGGCCTAGATTGAAAAGATGAGCTCATATTCGAAGAAAAGGAAGAGCTTATATTCGATGAAACAGAAGAAGCAATTCGGAGGCTGGGCTTTAAAAACTCTTGCAGCTCGTACTTCTGCCTGCAAAAGGAAATTCAAATTTCAGTTTCTTATAAATTCTTAACTAAAATAGGCATGTATGGTGTATAACTATACACACATAAAAATACCTGATAAAATATGAGCGCTCTTCAAAAGCTGCTTCTGCTCCAGGTTTTTGAAAATTTTCAGGTAGAAAAGCTTCATATATTGCATTGGCAGCAGCATTTCCACCAACATCAACCATGGAGTCAACTTCATCATCTGTCCAGTTGTCTAGTGTCACTGACAATACCTGAAATCATCAAGGTGCGCCTCAGAGAGAGAAGGTTGTAACCAATCATTTATGCAAAAACAGGAAAGCTTTATGTTTAAACTTATACATTATGGTTTCAACATCATGACATAAGAATGACAAATTTGAAGAAAAAAAAGCTGCAAATAGATAGCTAGATGGCATATACAGCAATTGAAGGTGGAAAAAAACCAGTATCACATTGAGAATAATAGTGAGTAATTTCTAAAGAATATACTGAATTGTTGTATATTGTATACAAGATTATGTGCAACAGAAGTAGCTGCATATATACAATAGAGGGCTTGGCTCAATAATAATAGGAAAACATGCTTGGATAACAAGTTAGAAAACAAAGAGCACAAGCCTTGACTATTAACCATCTAATAATTTTCTGTGAACATGCACTCTAAGCATAAGGAAATCAAGAAAAATAACAAGAGAAGAGCAACAAGATTTATAGTGGTAAAACCTCTACGATGTGTAGAAGAAACATCCATTGTCGAATATCTCTCAAATTATTACTCTCCAAAAACTTGTTATAATAATTCTCCAAGATTCCTCAAAAGGAAACACATCTGCTATAACTAATACCATTTATTGGCCATCAAGTCTTGTTACAGTAAGCTTCCAAGGGTCCTCAAGTATATAGAGCTCATGATGATCCACTACAATGGATGATCCACCAGTGGATGATTATAGACCTCATGAGCTCCATAATATATAGACCTCTATAGTGAAAGCACATTTCCACATAATGAATGTGGGATAAGTCAAACTCACCTACCAAACTCATATTAAGGCAGAAGGAGCCACCTAACCACCAATTTAAATAAAAAGAGCTACATAAGTGGTCCCATTGAGTCTATTGATTCCCCCATTACATGCACACTAATACCCCACAAATGATAACCCTAATTGTTATCATTTGTGTTGACTAGGGGAACACAAATGATAACCCTAATTGTTATCATTTAAGCACATCCATAAATCTGGCCACTAGACATTACCACATAACCTAACATTCCCCCTTAGTGTTGACTAGGGGTACAAATAAATATACATAGGAAAATAGCATTAGATTAGCATTCCCCTTTAATGGCAACTTCACACATCCCCAATAAGTTACTAGTAGATATGAACTTCGCTTGCATCAAGAACAAGTGCAAAGAGAAACAATGAACAACACAATCAACAATCAAATCCTCAATAAGTTGAGAAAATGGACAAATTCGCTTCCATTAAGGACCAATGAAAGTATGACCAACACTAACAACATTAACGATATTCCCGTGAGTGCATTTCGATTCATTGCACAATGAGGATGCGAGCTCTGATGCCCTAGCCTGCACGCAGCCGCTGCTTGGCTCTCGCGCTCGTAATGGCGGCGTTTGGGGGAGGGCTCCCCCCTCCCACAGCCTCGGTCGCCTTCAACCTGCTCCTTCGCCCCTCTGGCTCTAAACCTAAAGCTCCAGCAGTTCCAAAGTTCATCAAAAAGCTTGAATCAATCCCTGAAATCGATTTGCCAGGTGAAATCCCCATCAAAGTTGCCTTAGCTCTTGCTGATAGGGGACTAGTCGGACAGTTTATGGGGCTTTGGCCTTCAACCAAGACCACCGACGACTGGATTCAAAGGAACTGGCGTCCCCAACTAAAGAATAGTGTTACCTGTTACCCTGTAGGACGTGGCTTCTTCATCTTTGAGTTTATAACCCAAGAAGACAGAGATCTGATATTCAGAAATGGTCCATACTTCATGGGTCCTCAAGGTTTATACCTCAATAGATGGACGCCTGACTTCAATGCAGAAACAGATGTGCCGACAGAAGTTCCAGTCTGGGTAAGGCTCCCCAACCTCCCTATTCACTGCTGGAACACTCCCACTCTGGAAAAAATTGGAAACACCTTAGGGAAATACATTGACAAAGCTGATAACAAGGGCCAATACTCATGCGCCAGAATATGTGTCGAGGTTGATCTTGAAGCAGGCCTCCCTGAAGCTATTAAACTCAAAATAGGAGACTGGACATACTACCAAAAGCTCGACTACGAACAGATCCCATTCAAATGTCGCCAATGTCATGAACATGGCCACTTTCAAAGAGACTGTCCAAAAAATCAGGTCTCAGAAGATGAGGCAGGATGGCAAAAAGTCAAGAAAGGCAAGGCAATCCCAAAGAACCATGAAAAGACCGTCATGAACATGCAAAATCAGCCTTCAAGTTCAAACAAACCCTCCTGCGATTCCACAAAAGAAGACCCAATCATAGTCTCAAGCCCCAAAGAACGTCCAGAGGCCATCCTCTCCGAGAAAATGCAACCTACAGCTATCGGTGTGCCTCTGCCGGCCGAGCAAGCCAACAAGGAGGACACTGACGTCCTGAACGCAGATCTGCTAGAACCTGGTGAACTACCCAATACACGAGAAGGAAATGATAAACCAAGCTCGCCCAAGGAAGTCAATGAAGATCCCCAGCTGCAAGATTCAGATCCTGAAGAAGACACCGAAGGAGAGACATCCAGCGGTCTCTACTCCCTCCAGATCAAAACCCCAAGAGGAAGGAAAACCAAGAAGAAACAAAGGGAAGAAGCAACCTATCTGGAAGTCCTCGAAGGCTCTCAAAAAACTCTAAAAGGCATCATGAACACCCGTTCAAAAAAAGGTACAATTCAGGCCTCTAAAGAGGCCAAAACCTCCCCCCAAATCCGTCAATGAAATACATCTCCTGGAATTGCAGAGGGCTTGGATCCACCCTGAAAGAAGATGCAATGAGAGATCTAATCAGAATCCATAGGCCTGAGATTCTGCTTATCCAGGAAACTAAAATGGAGGAGATAAATACCCTCCAAATCGGGAAAAGATTTTGGAAAAAAAGTGTTGGGATTGGCAATAATTCAAGAGGTGCCTCAGGAGGAATCGCCACCTTCTGGGATCCCTTCCTATATGATATTGAAGCTGAAGAGCGTACTGATCACTGGGTTTTCACAAAACTGGTCCACAAGCAATCGGGACACAAGGTATGTCTTTTTAATCTCTATGTCCCTATGCTGCATGCGGAAAAAAAAGAGTGCTGGAACACTCTTGAAACTTTTCTTCAATTACAGAATAGAGATAACATTATTATAGCTGGAGATCTGAATGTGACTCTGGCAGCTAATGAAAAGAAAGGAGGAAATCCGGTTAGAGACCCATCAAGAGAATGGGTAGAAGACATCATCTCTGGTTGGGATCTGCTTGACATCAAACCCATCAATGGCACCTATACTTGGACAAATAAAAGAATTGGGCCTGGCCATGTTGCAGCAAGGCTTGACCGCTTCCTTGTCCACTCCTCCTTCCTCGAATTGAGACTTCTAGCCTCCTCCAAAATTCTCCCTCACTACACCTCTGACCATAGGCCGATTCTGCTTGAGCTAACCACTGATCCAAAACTTGGTCCTATCCCCTTTCGCTTCAGCCCACTTTGGATTCACCATGATGACTTTTTCCAAACTGTTGCTGATTCGTGGAATACCCACCTCGCGGGCTCGCCCTCCTTTGTCTGGGAATCCAAGCTTAAACGACTCAAACTTGCCCTTAAAGCCTGGGCCAAAAATCTTCCCTCTCCTGCCTCCAACAGAGAATTCGCCCAGGTTGAACTTGAAACGCACCAAGCCTTATCTGGTTCCTCCCCTGCGTCTGTCTCGACACACTCCAAGGAAGAAACTTTGCAAAAGAACTTCTTCTCTGCATGTAGGGTTGAAGAAGAATACTACCATCAAAAGTCCCGTAACCTCTGGCTCCTTAGCGGAGACAAAAATACCAAGTTCTTTCATAAACAAGCTGAAGCCAGGAAAAACTACAAAGCTGTCACTGAAATTCGGCATGAGGGAGAAGTGATCCAAGATGCAGAGAGAATCAAGAAGGCAGCTGTTGAAACCTTTGTTGACCTCTTCTCTGCTCCCATTGAAGAGCCTCTCGATCCCACCTCCCATCCCTTTGATCTCATCCCCCAGATCATCAGTGAGGGAGAAAACAACTCCCTTTCAGCGCCTATCACCATGGATGAAGTTAAAACTGCTCTCGCTGCTATGAAACTCGATAGTGCGCCGGGTCCGGACGGCTTTACAACAAGATTTTTCATCTGCTGTTGGACAATCATCAAGTATGATCTTCTCAAAATGGTTAGGCACTCCCAGAACACCAACAAGCTAGGAGGCAGCACGAATTCTTCCTTTCTGGCCCTGATCCCTAAAGAAAAAGGAGCCAACTCCTTCAACAGATTCAGGCCCATCTCCCTCTGCAACATGGGCTACAAACTAATTACAAAGATTATTGCCACCAGGCTGAAAAGATTGCTCCCTCGGATCATCCCGGAGAACCAAGGAGGATTCATCAAAGGCAGGAAAATTTTGGATAACATCATCCTCGTTCAAGAAGCTATCCACTCAAGCAACCAGCGTAAGGAGAAAGGCATGGTCATCAAGCTCGACTTAGCTAACGCCTTTGACCGAGTCAGACATGACTTCCTGTTTGCTGTCATGGCTAAATTTGGTTTCTCCACCAACTTCATTAGCTGGATCAAAGGCTGTGTGGGGGACCCTTGGATTGCCCCTCTTGTAAATGGAAGGCCAACTCGCTTCTTCAAAGCCTCCAGAGGATTAAGGCAAGGATGCCCGCTTTCTCCCCTTCTTTATGCCATCCAGGCATCGGTCCTCAGCTTTCAACTTAACTTCAGTCAAGACATTCACGTGCTTCCTGGGCTCAGAATTGTGAACAATGTCAGGGACATTAATCATGCCCAATTCGCTGATGACACCCTTCTTCTAGGAGGGGCCTCTGTCCACTCCTCGGAGCAATTCAAAAGAGAACTGGAAGTGTACAAAAAAGTCTTGGGAAGCAAAATAAATCTCCACAAAAGCAAAGTCTTCAGCTGGAACTGTTCTGCCAGGGAACTAAGGGACATCAGCAGAACGCTGGGAATGAATTCGACCAAAGACTGGAATAACTTCATTTATCTCGGAATCCCCATTTGTAAAAGCAGAATTACTTCAGCAGATTGGGATCCTATTGTGGACAAGATCAAAAGCAAAATCCAGAAATGGGGGGCCAGCTGGCTCAATCTTGCAGGTAAAACTACTCTCATCAAATCAGTCCTCAATAGCATGCCCATTTACCAATCTTCTATTCTGCTCGCTCCCTGCTCGGTAGTCAACAAGATTGAAGGGTTGTTAAGGAAATTCATTTGGGAAGGAGGGAAAGGTAATGGGAACAAAATTCATCTTGTCAGCTGGGAAAAGATTAAAAAGCCTTGGAATGAAGGTGGCCTTCAGATTAGAAGTTTAACAACTCAAAATCTTGCTCTAGGAGCCAAATTACTCTGGCATATGGTCTCTGGTAAAACTAGCTGGAGCAAAGAAGCCCTCCGCAGAAAATACTTCCCTGGGCCGAGGAAGAGATGCCTGGACCAGCAGCCCCCTCCTAGAAAGGGATCGCCAATCTACAAGTTATGCATTAAAGCCCTGCCATCTTTCCAGAATAAGCTGTATTGGATCCCTGGAAATGGCAGCTCTATCAATTTCTGGGATGACTCCATTCTGGGGAGCCCCCCACTTGGCACTAACTCGCATATCAGCAACATAAAAACTTGGCTTATTGGAAAAGGATCCATCACACTAAAGAACATTTCTGTCTGGGAGTATGAGATCTGGAATGGTTGGGACTTAGGCCTCGTTCCTCCTGATCTCAAAAATGAAGCAGATGCTCTATTGGACCTCCTCCAAGGTAAGTCCCCATCCAAACTGTGCTCCAGAGATAGAAGGGGTTGGGGAACCTCAGGTGTGTACTCTACTGCGGAAGGCTACAAGGAACTCCAGAACATCCCCTATGCAGCCCCTAATCCTGCTGGCTGGACTTTTATTTGGTCCAAACCTTTCATCCCGAAAATTGACATCTTCTGCTGGTCCTTAGCCCATAAGAGCATTCTCACCGGTGATAACCTCAGAAGAAAAGGAATGGCAGGCCCAACCCGATGCCCCCTCTGCAAAAACAATGATGAAACCATGGACCACATAATGTTGGAGTGTCCCTATGCTAAAGATACTTGGATTCATGCCCTGAGCCTTAACAAAGCCCTTAACCTGCCCCTGTCTGTTCAGCTCCTTTTCCTCTCCTGGAATTCTCTGTCTCCCTTCAAGTTGAACAACAAGTTCCAGCTTCAAACTGCTTGGGGTTGGATCCCAAAAGCCATATGCTGGAAACTGTGGATTGAAAGAAACAATAGAATCTTCCGCAGTAAAGAAGCCCCCCCCTGGAAAACTGCAGTAGAGGCTAGAGCCATCCTTGGCGAAGCCATGGACTGCCACTCCTTAAACAATGTCTCCCCTCTATTGCAAGAGGAGGTCAAATGGTTAAGTATGCTAACGACCAATCTGCCAGCCCATCCCTCCTACGGAGTCCCTCATACAGAGACTTGGGAAATCAGGCTGGAGGAAGCAGACTTCAGATGCTGGGAAGATTCCCTGAATGAACCATGCCTGTTTTTCGATGGGGCCTCAAAAGGAAACCCAGGTCCAGCCGGTGCCGGAGGTATTATCAAATCAGAAAGAGGGATCATCAGCATCAATTACTCCTGGGGACTTGGAATTGGAACTAATAACACTTCCGAATTCTGCAGTCTTTGGCAAGGTTTAAAAATTGCTCGTAATCATGGAATTCGTCACTTAACAGTCTTGGGAGACTCCAGGATCCTGATCAAGGCCCTCATAACCAAGAAAGCTCCCCCGAATGTCCAACTCCGCCATATTTTTCAAAAAATTCTCCAGACTAGCAAGCTTTTCCATAAAATAAGATATTTTCATGTGCTTCGTGCGCTCAATAAACATGCAGACATGGAAGCCAACAAAGGGGTCGAACTGGCTCATGGAAATCTTAAAATCAATGGATTGTGTCAGCGATGTGACATCCCCTAGCTATAGAAGATCCTGTATCTTCACGCAGCATGCTCATGGGCTTCCCAAAATCACGTTTTTCATGAATTTGCAGAGATTCCCTGCACTCCAGCTCAGGGACTGGTCCTTGCGCCCACGGGAGTCTCCCTGCTCGCTCTTAAAGGAACACCTCCCTGTTCTCGTTCTCATTCCACTCTGCATACAGAGCACGTTGGTAAAGCTTTCGGCTACAGGCTTGCTGAGGATCCATCCTCCAGATCCGGCACATTTCGTGGTTCATCGCGCTCCCCTGCACGAGATGGCGAGCTCCTCCAGTTCCGGCCTCACTGCAGATGAGCGTATTGGAGCCCTGGAAGAGGCACTCGGGCGATTGAGGGGAAAATATGACAGTCAGAAGGCTAAGATAGAGGCGCTCTCCAAGGCCGGGGAGCAAACCTGGGACCTCCTTAACAAAGACATCATGCAACTGAAGATTGAACTATCTGAACAAATGGAAGATTTTAAAGATGAGACTCGCACAGGCTTCAAGGACGTGGCGAACACCCATGGGAATTTTGGGCACCGAATCGCAGCATTGGAAGCTCAAGTCTCAAACCTGAAAGATAAACTGGAAAAATGAGGATGTCCCTGCTGCATTATACGCCTCTCTTCCCTGTAATAGCTAAATAATTCTGGCAAATGGGAACAGGGAGCCCTGCCATATTTTGGGCGAATCTATAAGCTCGCTGATCTACTACAGAGGTGTATTGATGCTAGAATATCTATGTAAAAGCTTTCGGTTGCTAAAATACCGGCTCTAATACAATACCCATATGTTCTTGTCAAAAAAACACTAACAACATTAACCTGCACAGGCGAATATATTGCCGAGGGTCGGTTCAGAATGTAACTTATCGGCAACAACGACGAAAATATCAGCAAATGTCGTAAAGCATCAAAAAAATACAGAAGTAACAATTTTTTTAACACCTAAAGCAATAACAACATCAAATAAACACATCACTACATAAAGATGAAAATACAACTAATATATAAGATGCATAAGATGTCAAATGGTGGATCATGATCACATATCGACTATAAACTAAAAATACTAAAATATGTCCCTGATGGAATGATAGAAAATCACATCAAATGATCAAAATAAATGTCTCTCAAGAGATGAATCATCATCACTCATGAGGCATCTAGATAGTATGTAGAGTCTAGACATAGGATTGGGACATAGTACAATGATAAATAATAGGAGTCATCGAGTCATCGACTCCCTGACCCTCTAATCAATCTACCCCTTTTACGGGTAAGGGGCACTACTCTTCCTCTAGAAGTAATAGGTGGTAGTGGAGGTGGTTTGGATGAGCCTGGGATGGAACTAGAAGCTCCAACTACTCGAGAAGGTAATGGGAATGAGGTGGATGACAATGTGAGATGTCTCCTCGAAGTCCCAACTGCATGACTCTATGGAGGTTGTGGCACTAGCATTGGTTGGCGCTGCACCTGAATATCAACCTCCTCCTCATTGTCCTCATCCTCTGGAAGTGGAACATCAACATCCTCCTCTGACCCCTCCTCCTCCTCCAACACATCTGCAATGCCTGCATCAACATCCTCCTCTCCCTCCAACCATCCAGGTTCCTCCTCCATCGTAGGATCCTCGGCCTCGACCCTCCATTTGTCGGTAGGGTCAACGTCATCCAATGAAATAGTATCTGAATTGGGTACTTTCTCAATTTGCTTCACCTGCAACCTTAGATTGTAGTAGACATAAACCATGTCATTAAGGCGCTCAAGAAGTAACATGCATTAGTATGAGAGCCGTAGTTAGGGATGATGAATGATGATAAATTCAAATTCAAGAATCAAAATTGTAATAAATTAAATTTAAAATTAATAAAATTATAAAGAATTTAAATTTAATTTTTCATTCTTCAACAATTCTAACCTTCTGCGCTTCTTGGAGTGTATCTTTTCAAAGACACTCCAGTTGCGCTCACACCCTGATGAGCTGCAAGTTTGACTTAGCACTCTAATGGCAAGTTTTTGCAAATCTGGGACTCTACGACCATAATTAGTCCACCACACATCTACAATGAAAACAAGGAAAGGAAAGACAATGAATTAAATTTCTACCAAGTAAAAAAAAGATAGAATCAAAGAAATGAATGAGTAAATACTTAAGACATAGAAATTTGAAAGTTTTAAACAAATTGTACCTGGCATCCTCACAGTTCTACCATGGATAGCCATGTCAGAACCAAAAGTGCCAGCTACCATCCTATAGATCTCCATCTGTCTAGAAATATCTGAGCATTCCGAGGGAGTTAACACCGTCCTCTGAACACACTGGAGAAATCCATCCATGACCTCACCATCAAACTGAAATCCACATGCATAAGAGAAGGTGGGGTTGAGGTAGAGCCATGCTGCATGAATGGGACGATTGAGAGTATGATTCCACCGTTCATCAATCACACTCCATAGTTCAGCTCGTCGTGTGAATCCCTCTTCCCCCTTGTCCTCATAGTATCAATGGATAGCTTCCTTGGCCCTATCCATGGCTTCATACAAGTAGCCCATTGCGGACTTGTCACCATCAACCAAACGAAAAACCTTTACCAAAGGTTCACTGATGGCACATACCTCCTAAACTCCTACCCAAAAAAAGTCAGATCATGTTGCACCAATTGAGCTATGGCTTTCCCATCAGGTTTGGGGCTATAGACGCAAGAAGCCCATTAATCAGAAAGAAACCCTGCTGCAACTCCATCATAACCTTGTGGAGAGACTGAAGAGATATGAAGGTAGTGTCAAATTGTGTGATTGCAGGCCGCACTAACTCCTTGTTCCCCGTGAAGCATCTCATGAGTGAAAGAACATATGTGTAATTATATATATATTGTCACACTCTGAGCTAAATCAATCACTTCCTTGATCCAAGGAGGTTTGCCCATGTCCTCTAACATCAAATCAATGCAATGGGTGACACAAGGAGTCCAATATAAGCTTACACACCTCTCCATAAGCATCCTCCCAACAGCAACATAATTGGCAACGTTGTTCATAGTGACTTGGACAACATACTACGAGCCTATCTCTTGGATAAATTTATCCAACAAATCACATAATAAGTTTGCATCTTTAACATAGGTAGATGCATCGACGAATTTGATAAACATTGTCCCCCTAGTACAATTAACCAAGAAATTTATAATGGATCTTCCCCTCCCATCTAACATAATACTACATTAGGTGGTCTCCCATGACTGTTTGAGCTCATCTAATCTCTAACTGCAATCAACCTTCTCCCCATCAAGGAGTCTCCCTCTCAAATCATTATAGGAAGGCCCCCTATAACCTAGACCAACAATAGCAGCAGCTTCAAACATGGCATGATAGTAGGGGTTGTTCTTGGCGATGTTAAAAGGCACATCACCCCATAGAAAACATTTGGTCACAAGTCTATCGGCCTCTTCCTTCTCCCTTGTTTTAACTATGGATTGAATAGAAAGTTGCCCCCCGGGTACTGACCTCAGCACAAAGAAAGGTGAGGATGAAGAGGGCATTGTGGGACTTGTGGGTCGTGTAGATGAGGAGAAGGAATGCATGTCACGGTCATTGACACCCACCCCCGAGGCACCTGTGGCTCTCATGCTTCGTGATTGTGTTCTAGATACAAGTCCAATTCTCAATTCTTCCTTCTTATCCCTCTTCCTAGCCATATCAAGAAGGGATTGGTTTGCAATACGCATCACTTCTAGAGTAACAGCATGACAAACATCCACTTCAAGCCCAAAAAAATTGGCAAGGTGGTATTTTAAGCGGCTAATTCCACCACAGATATCCTGACCACATAGTTTCCAATTCAACCTTTGTCTATTATTAGTGTCAATTGGTTGTCCATACTCCCACATTGGATCCAAGAGATTTGGCATTGTGTTACTATTTAGTTGAAACTTGAAGTTGAGGAGGGAGATTAAACCTATGCCACAAAAAAAAAATGAATAAAATGGATGCTTGGATCTTTGAAATTTTGAAAACCAAAACAATGAAAACATTCAAAATAATAGCAAATGGCCAACATAAAAGTTAAAACCCTACACTAAAAAAGACATAATATCATTATAAATTTATAACGGCCATTGGCCAACCAACCTAAACCCTACACTAAATCTACAATAACGAACAAATCTGAAGCAAAAAGAACAAAAACGAATTTATATATACCTGAATAGAATCAAAGATGTGGTAGATGGATCCCCACTCCACAAACAATCCACTAATGGCAATGGAAAAATCGGATGTTCGAAACCGTCTCAAACCCCTCGTGGACCGTTGTAGCTTCCTCGACAATGTGAAATGAAACTTAAAAAATGACCCACGACCTTTTTATCTTCTAAATCGGCGTTTTTTCTTGGCATGGTGACACTTTCCATCGACTAGCGACATTTACCTAAAATATTGTGCAGTATTCAATATGTCGCGACACATTAAAATATCGAAAAGTGTCGCGATTTTTTACTAGCGATATATTGTCAAGGTGATTGTTGTGCAATATATCGCAATATGGCCGATATATCAGCGATAAATGTAACTATGGCAAGAACATCACATTGTAGAAGAACAACCTCTCCAAATAGACATAGACGATGGTACAAAGCATATCGAAGCTAAAGGTGATCTCACAAGCTATGAGTGTCGATGATTAACATGAATGCACCAATCACATAGACCACGAACCTAACCATGACCTTAATGTGGTCAAGAGCTCAACAAGTGCTCCAATCACCACATGCAACAAGATGGTCTTCCCACCACAAATGCACATGTGTGAAACAAAGCATCAAATAAAGGCTACCATTGAACACCTATCGAATGGAGAGACAATTGCTATGGTCAATCAATCATAAGTGGCAAATTATGACCACATCTACCTTGTGTCAAATGGATAATCAACATGGAACCCGTTATTTCAATATGCGCATGTAGACCATCCAATATGGTCTATCTAATGAGGCCTTTGTTAGGATATTCCTATACTCCATCCTAGTCCTAGCAGCATTTTCATTATTTGCATTTTCAGTCATGCATGCACTTTTAGGGTTTGCATGCATCCTAGTCATCAGTCCCAGCACCTAGCCCTCAGTTAGCTAGCCCCCGGAGCTTCCTTCCACTCAGTTTCAGCCCTCCTAGAGCTTAGTGCGCCCTCCTTTCACCTACTGCATGAGAAAGGCACCCTTCCTTACCTACCATTCAGTTATCTTCAGTTCTTTCCTTGATTTAAGGCTAGACTGACTCTCAACTGACTGTATCACTCCGATGGACCTCCAGTGAGACTTGACTGCCCATTCTGACTTCAGTTAGCTCCTCATGCACCCTCCACTGAGCCTCCTTCATTCAGTTAGTTCCAGTTACACTCAGTTACACCTACCACACTCAGTTTGACTGATGGTTGACAGTTACTTGAGCATTGATGACTCCACTGATGATGAGATAGACTACTAGTTGTGCTCCAATGACACTCCAGTGATCTTTTGATCACTCCATGAAGGCTAATTCGAATTCCCACCTTGGCATTCGAATCCTCATGCATTGTACTACTTATTTGTCCATATTGTGATTAATTAATTAGTGTGTGTGAAGTATTTTTGCTTCTATCCGAGTTCTACTGTATTATTGTTTTGTTGCTCATTACACTGCATTGACCGCTCTTCTTCTATCTTCCTGCTTAATCATAATTACTCTTGTGAGGTATACATCATCTCTTAGATCTGCTGTGAGGATTTTCACATGGTATTAGAGCATGTTGAGAGTATTGTTTATCTCCATTCCTGAGAATTTTTTGCAGGTTATTATCAAGATTTCGAGTGCAGCAATTGCAGCAGTAGCAATTGCAGATATTCTCTATTGTTTTTGCAGGTCTTCTACAGCTTCAATGAATTCAGAAGAAATCCCTCCTCTTTCTCCATTCAACTATGATGAATGGAAACCAAAAATGATAGCATATTTGAAGAGCCATGATCTCTTTGATTGTTATTTGGAAAGAGAGTTTGAATCCTCTGAAGAAGAGTATGACTGGTTAATTGAAGGTGACAAAGCTTGTGCAGCCATGTTGTTTGCTATGCCTCGATGCATGAGACACCAATTCGTTGATATTGAAACTCCAAAAGAGCTATGGGCCCACCTGGATGTAAGTTTTGGCATACAGAATGAAGGAATTGGTCCAAACCCTTTCGAGAGCAAGCAAAGTGATGCATTTGCCCTCCTTGATGATCTCATTGATCATGAACCAGTATCAAACACATCTCATATTGAAGTTGTTCACAAAGAAGAAGAACTTGCAAATTCTACACTCATGCTCCAAATTTCTTCTCTTTCTGTGCCAGCTCACACTCTAGATATCGCAGAAGGTCCTAAATCCTCTCTTGCACCAGAGTCTGTTGGTCTGCATCATGATCTATTGAATGTTTCGGAGGTCAAATCAGCTATTGGGGGTAATGCATTCGCTCTCCTCAAGCAATCACCTCTTATTTACTACTATATGATCATTATTCCATGCTTTCAGAAGGTTATTGAAGAATATGGCCATTGCCATCTACTTGGGATAATTTCTCATGCATCTACTGGTTTTGATCTCACCTCTAATGGTTCAAAGGAGATCTCAAGAAACCATGATTCAAACCTTGGATCTGATTTGGATTCCAAGCAATCACCTCTCATTTACTACTGTAAGATCATTCTTTCATGCTCTCAGAAGTTTATTGAAGATAATGGCCATTGCCATTCGCTTGGGAAACTTTCTCATGCACTCATTCTTTCATGCTCTCAGAAGTTTATTGAAGATAATGGCCATTGCCATTCGCTTGGGAAACTTTCTCATGCACTTACTGGTTTAGATCTCACCTCAAATGGTTCAAAGGAGATCTTAAGCAACCATGATTCAAGTCTTGGATCTGATTTGGATTCCAAGCAATTACTGATATTTGATGGTTCTTTTTGGCATAATCTCACCTATGATGGTTCGAAGGAGAAGACAAAAGACTATCTGCATTTTCATGTTTTCGATTCTCCTCAACTGATTCGAATCACAGGTTCAAGGATCATCCTCATATTTTTGGATTTGTTCTCATCACATTCGATCTGATGAGCAACTACAACCACATGCTTTCTGAGCATGATCCACTTCTTCCCAAGAAGAAGATACCTCCAGACATATGACCAAGCATCACACCTGCTTGAGTTTGGAGCATTTATTTTTGTGTGTGCCTTACAGTCTATTTTGAGAGGGGGTATTTTTCCCATGAGGTTTTCCCCATTTCCTCGGTTTATTGACTGTTATTATTCATTTGTATTGGGTGACCTTTGGTCTTAGTTACCAGGGCCCAGGATGGATTAAGGGGAGGTGTTAGGATATTCCTATACTCCATCCTAGTCCTAGCAGCATTTTCAATATTTGCATTTTCAGTTATGCATACACTTTTAGGGTTTGCATGCATCCCAGTCATCAATCCCAGCACCTAGCCCTCAGTTAGCTAGCCCCTGGAGCTTCCTTCCACTCAGTTTCAACCCTCCTAGAGCTTAGTGCACCCTCCTTTCACCTACTGCATGAAAAAGGCACCCTTCCTTACCTACCATTCAATTATCTTCAGTTCCTTCCTTGATTAAGGCTAGACTGACTCTCAACTGACTGTATCACTCCGATGGACCTCCAGTGAGACTTGACTACCCATTCTGACTTCAGTTAACTCCTCGTGCGCCCTCCACTAAGCCTCCTTCATTCACTCAGTTACACCTACCACACTCAGTTAGACTCAGTTTGACTGATGGTTGACAGTTACTTGAGCATTGATGACTCCATTGATGATGAGATAGACTATTAGTTGTGCTCCAATGACACTCCAGTGATCTTTTGATCACTCCATGAAGGCTAATTCGAATTGCCACCTTGGCATTCGAATCCTCGTGCATTGTACTACTTATTTGTCCATATTGTGATTAATTAATTAGTGTGTGTGAAGTATTTTTGCTTCTATCCGAGTTCTACTGTATTATTATTCTGTTGCTCATTACACTGCATTGACCACCCTTCTTCTATCTTCCTGCTTAATCATAATTACTCTTGTGAGGTATACATCATCTCTTAGATCTGCTGTGAGGATTTTCACAGCCTTTGGCTTGTTCACATTGCTCTTTCCAAACAAGATATTCTATAGTATTTGGAACTTTTGGATGTCACCATTGACTAACCAACACAAGTTTTTACCCCTAAGAACATTTCTTTTTTAATCCAACTCGAGCATATTTCCAAGTTCGAAGGTCAGTTACAACACTGAAGTTTTACTGCCAAAAATAGAAATTTCCAAAAACAAAACCGTGTAAAACAGAGACTTCCATAAACAAAAATCTCCAACCAATAGAACATTTCCAAAAAAAAGCAATCTAAAAATAGTAATAAACTTCGAACTGAAATGAGGTCTAAAATGGTCGAATCTAGAAAAAATCGAAACAGCAACCTCACCCTCTAATCTTTCATGTAGAATTCATAAATTGCCTTAGCGTTTTAATCTAAGATATGATTTGTGAACAAAACTATGTTTCTCAATTTGGCTCCAAGAGGCAATTTCAAATTTTCAACCACACCAGGGTTTCAAATAGTGTGAACATTTCAAACAACGGTTCTTCAAACCATACCAAAGACAACACAATTCTAGCAGTCCCAAATATAACCGCTAAGCCAAGATAAAAGAGAAAATAATTATTGTAGATTGTTTATACGACATAAGGGCTCCAAAACCCTTGAATCTTTACAAAAAACGGTGCCAAAAACCCTTGAAGATTTGCCCAAGCTTTATGGATCATTGTAAACCTTGTAAGACAAAAAAAAGTCTTCAACACCAAAGGTACGGCACACTGACAAATTAAGAAAAGGATTGATAACTCTATTAGAGCATGTTAGAGAAACATGCTCTGATAGCATGTTACAAAGTGTTAGAGAAACATGCTCTAATAGCATTTTACAAAATAAAGCGCACAAGCCTTGATCATTAGCCATCTAATGTCCTATGAGCATGCACCATAAATATAATCAAATCAAGAGAAATAATAAGAGACAAGAGCACCAGGATTTATAGTGGTAAAACGTCTACAATGTATAGAGGCAACATCCATTGTCGAAAATGAATCACTTTGTTACTCTCCAGAATCGTGTTTCAATAATACTAAAGGACTCCTTGTGCTCAAGACAATCCACACCAAGACTGGATAATAATGATCAAAAATGGATAAGTATATGACCTTGAGACCTCCTCAAAATATAGCCTTCAATAGTGAGAAGGCGGCACCTTCCATAAGGAATGTGGGATAAATAAGTTCACCTACCAAACCTATATTAAGGCATAAGAAGTCACATGACTGACAATTTTTGTGGAAATTTCAAAAATCTGCACTTCAGAAATTTCTCCTCTTTTACTTGAGGTTTCCCACACCTATTTCATAAAACCTTCAGCCTTATCACTGAATCTAAAATATAATTAGAGCAGCAATACACTTTGTTTCTGCCTAACCAGATCGCTAGGCAAGCTCAAGAAAATAGACACCAAAAAGTGGCAAAAACATCTATTTGAAGGAGAGAAGATTTACAGCTTTTAGGGAAAAATCTCCTTCATTAACCAGATGTGAAAATTATTTTAGTTACATTTCAGCAGTAAATCTAATTTCTAGTTTCTTTTTCACATGTTAAATCACATGGCATATCAGCCAAGCTATCCCAGTCAAGCAGCATAAAGAAACAGCCAAGAAACCACCACAAATTAATGATTAGAATCTACAACAGACAAATTTGGACAGCAATGGTACACTTAATATTACAGCATAAATGAAGATATAATTCCATACCTCAGTTCATACCTAAGCCTTTCAAGTCTCGCATCACAAAAGCACAAAGACTACAAGACAGGTACATCAAGAAAATACAAATGATCTAGTGACTAAGTTGTGAATACAAAAACACTCTCCTCCCTTTCAAGTAGTGGAGACCAACAATAGAAAGAGGATTAAGTCCACAAGGAACCTAATCTAAGTCACTAGAATAGGTCCACCTTAGGAGTGCTCCTCTCCATGGTGTACACATATCACAAGGTGATTGAACTCCACCTCCCAAGTTGTGTGCTCTCCAAGCTAAGGCTCCACATGGCCAACATTCCTCATCTCAATCATGCACACTCTCCAAACTCCAACTATTGAAATGATGGTAATCATCACTTGTGGTTACCTGATATTGTGGCCAAGTGCCCTCATTATTGTATAACTGGGTTATGGTTTAATAGCCAACCTAGTAAACAGTATTTTATATTAATATACATGATGAGATATTCTTGATGCTGTCATGGGTTGAGAAAGTGAGACAATAAGATCTTTGAAGCTTCAAACAAAATTGTTGCATTGTAAAAGGATCAACCAATCCTAGGTTGATTTTTTGGGGGGGATTGTATCTTGATAAGACTCTTGAATTGAACTTCTTTGACTACGGTTCTAAGTGTTACGTGGTACCAGTACCAGCCTAAGTTGCACTGAAACGGATACGGAAACGGATGTGGATACGAGGGGGGCACGGATACGGCAAATTTTCAAAAAATATGGATACGATACGGCAGGGAAATGGCATATATATATATATATATATATATATATATCTAACTAAAATTTAACATTCATCTGTCATAGATTAATGACTTACACTAATATCATATGTTAAAGTGCAAAAGTTAAAAGTTAAAACCCCTCAATATTTTAAAAATAAAAAAATATATATATAATCTAACTAAAATTTAACATTCATATGTCATAGAAAAATGACTTACACTAATATCATATGTTAAAGTGCAAAAAGTTAAAAGTTAAAAGTAAAACCCCTCAAATGTAATGAATTGACAAACATTAATTAGATAAGTAGATGTCACTTCATCATTCTTACTTAAATATAATAGCGAATCATCAATGCATTCGAAAGGTGCTTCAACATCCTCGTATTCTACACTATAAAGGTAAAATTGGGATCATTTATTAATGTAAAAATATTAAAAGATATCGATACTAATTAAAAATATGGATTTATTTTTAATATAATAATAATAAAAATATCAAGAATATCGATTCATTTATCAATATAAATATTAAAATATCAAGACTAACCAATACCGATATTTTCGATATTCCCAGTGTAAATATATAAAACTCCAACTTCTCAAAGGTTCGTACACCCTGAACATAAATATCAGCATTCATATCGTCATTAATAACAATGAATTTTAGTTAAAATATACCTTTTGCAGTAAATTTAACAATAAAATATGACCAACTAATATTCATATACTTATTTTGTTGTTTGTTTCTGCTGGTTGTCGCCATGACGGCATCTACCACTTCTGTGGAACTGCCGTGATGAAAGCCGTCCAATTCCGATTAAAATATAATTTAATCGGAATGCAAAGATTAAATTAATCGGGAGGTAAATTAAATTGTATGAAACAGTCTTTGTATTAAATTCCGATTAAAAACTTCAAAAAATATACAAATTAAAATATAGGTTTGAAAATATACAAAAATTAATGCAAACTTGTGCTAACTGCCAACTGCGAAGAAAGATGATGGTGATTGGAAACCCGTGCAAAATGCAAAGATGATGATCGAATTCATTTTATAGCGGGCCTGCTTTAAAAGTTTAAAGTTTAACTAACTCGCAAAAAGCCACAAAATATCAGAATCCGGATTGATACTGATCACGATTTTTCCGATCCGTTTCCAAATTTCACCCATTCAAATCCACTTTTAGCTGATCCGTTTCTGGTTAAGTAGATCCGTTTCCCATTTAGCAGATCTGTTTCCGACTACAACTGATATGGATCCATTCCGTTTCAGTGGCATTTCTACTCCGTTTTCGTTTCAGATAGGGGGAACGGCATTTCGGTGGTTTGAGATGACATTTTCGGTAACTTAGGTACCAGCGCACCTGCAGATGTGCCCCAGGGAGAGAGGGTCATTTTTTTCTGACCAAGAGGGGTGTTATCCAACCTTTTTTTGAGTGGAGTTATGGCTGACCCTCTGGTTTCTCCCTTGGAAGTACTATGGCTTAGTGGTATCGTTGACTGCCTCATGAAAGGGATTGAAGCCCTGAGGTTGGTGTCCGGGGCTTCCAGGGGTGGGTCACTGGTCACATGACCCCCACCTTGATTTATCATCCAGGTGGCAGGTCTTTCAATACTAAGGCACATATCTCTCCTCCAGGTCACCTTTCACACCCTCCTGGCCCTCCAGTTGACTAGCGCCTCTCTCCTTGGGCTCCTCTTGATGATGATGTCATCCTCCAGGCTAGGCTGCATTACTTGATGGGGGGGGGGGGGGGGCGTTGAGGGATTTTCACTACTGTTGGGGTTAGACGGGGCATGACAACCCCCCCCCCTCCACATTTCAGCCTTCAGAATGGAGTGATTTGCTCATTTTTAGCTGTTTTAGTCATGTGTGGGTAAATTCTGGGGAAAATGCCCCAAATTTCCCACAGTTCTGATTATTTTATATTATTTTTGTTATAATTTTAAGTTGACATTTTATAATTTCAAATTAACATTTTAAAAGGCATGTCAGCCTGGATATTTTTTATTTTTGTAAAGTGAGTGTAAGAAAAGTATAAATACACTTCTCCTCACTTCATTTTAACACAACTTAGGGGATAAAACTTTTTATGCTGATTTTTGCCCTCACTAGGGCTCTTTGATTGATGCGCACCTCTTGAGGAGGATTCTACTTGTCGTTTGTAGCGAATTCTTGGAGTATCTTTTGTTCTTGCTTTCTTTGCTAAAGTGATGCTAGAGTTGTTGATTTAACACATGCACAAGGAGGTATCTATGTTCTTTTTTTATGTCTCTTTGTTAATTGTTGGAGAATGATGCTTGTTTAGGGTTGAATGGTAGCCATTAATGCTGCATTTTGTCTCAACTAGTTCATTTTTTGCCTTTAGTCACCATAGCATCGTTAGGACCTTATGTTTTTTGCAATTTTTGGCCTCGCTAAAATTTTGGCCCTTCCTCCTATAATTTTGGCCTGCCTTTCTTGTTCCTAAAAACCCTAGGGCGAAATTTTAGGAGCCCTAAAAATCCCAAAATTACCAAAAAAATCCCTAAAAGCCCTAATTTTACATGTGTAAATATTATTTTGGGTTAAATTGGTGTTTATTATTAATTAGGTCTGATTTTATCTTTTTGTACATAGTTTTTCATAAAATTAAATTTTAAATCCTAAAGCAAGCCCTAATTTCTGCTCCCAAACCCTAGCTGCAGTCCAAAAGACCCTCACTTCTCCCTTCAAGAGCCTTGGTCCTCTTCCATTGGCAGCCCCTTGTCTCGACCTTGGCCCAGCTGCCCTCGGTCTACCATTTGGGCCTCTTTTCCAAGGCCAAAACTGCCTCTTACCAGACTCGTTTTCTGCTGCCACAAGTCTGCTAGGGCAGCAGAGTGTGCTCCTTTTGCAGACCTTTTCTTTTACCTTAACACCTGCACATTTAAGACAACAAGAAGGGTTAATAATTGATGTATTTGTGTTGGCATTTAAAGGTCTGATATTGCATCCTAAAGAGGTCTGAAATCTTTTATTTCCAGTCTGATGTTTTTGTAATTTGTAGGAGTAACTGTAAAACACTTAAAATTATAAGATTACCTTGAATTCATCTGTCATGATCATCGTTGTTACAAGTTGATATCTAAGGAGTACTTTAATGCTGCCTACGTTACTATGATTGCATACTGCTATAACTCCGGTAACCTTACTGCTATCTTGTATTACTGATATACTGCTGTATACATTTCTGACACCTTTTGATTTGGTAAATGAGGGTGGGATAAGGAGTCAATTTATGGTGCAAGAATTAACACTTAGGCATTCTTATTTAACACTCTTGTGAGTTAATATTTCTGCTGCTATACTGTACTTACGTTTGCATACAGCATCCCTCAAGTGTACATTGCAGTGATCATCGTTCGTATTACCTAAGGCCAATTTTGGTTTATATATTACATGCTGCCATAAACTTCTGACATAAATATGCTTGCTTAAGTCTGAAATCAGTGTTATATACAGTCTACTACTTTGAAATGAAATATATGACATTTGGAGATTAAGGTGGTTTAAGATTTGTGTTAATACTACTAATTCTTTACTCTTTTTACCATCACATATGCTGATAACCTTACTGTTGCTAACTTACTTCTGATATACTGCTACATTGATATATGCATATACCATTGTTCCAATAAATGAAGGTGGATGGAAGGATCAATAGATGCTAAGTTGTTACTCTTTTGTGATCTCTATGAGTGTTAATCATTATCCTATTGTTGTTAAAATTACAAGGTTACTGTATGCATAGGAGTAAGTTGGTTGTGATCTTGCTACTAACATTTTAATGCGAAAAACTTGGCATTGATATATGTTAGGTTGCCCCTTTGGGCAAATAGGAAAATTGGTTGGAACAAAGCCAAATACAAGAAGATACACAAACAGAATAAGCGTGAATGCTCAATGTATTTCTCATTTACTAACTGTACATATAAATACAATGAGAAATGTCCCTTGGGTTTCATATTCCCAAGTGGACTCTTGGACTCCTCGGTAACTCTTGGTCTCCTTGAGGATTAGACTCTAACAAATCCCCCCTTAATCCGAAGGGTGTATATGAGTCCAAGAAAAAGAAGAAAGCCATTGTATTTAGCAGAAGCATGTGCAAGCTTCTAGCTAACCTTCTTAGTAAAGGATGTTCGAGATGGAAATGTTCAGCTCGTGGTAGCTGTCCACTTCCAATTATTCAGCTCATATAGAAGAGATCAAATTCTCGGAACCACGTACATTACAGCTATCCTTGGATGCTTGTCACACTTGTTGATTACTTACACTAGTCTTTTGGTTTTAGTCATTGAAAAGTCATGAGTTGATTATACATTGCCAATAAACGACACACGATTACCTTAATAGATGTTGGTAAATGATCTTTTGTACGTTGATGGTGTTAGTGGATTGGCCTTTATACTTGGATGATATATTGTTGTATTATTTGATCAATGCTCTTTCTCATACGTTAGAACACTAGTGATGCTGCTTAACGCTCACATCCTTGTATCGATACATTACATCTAGAAGCACTTCTAACTCACTGACTCCATAAAGACACTGGTCAAACTAACAATCGCATAGAGAATATAGTCTTTTTGTTGCATCAGTGTCCTACAGGATATCAAAAGGGTCCTTCCCCTTGGAGGTTTCGACACTCCGAAGAAGTTAGAATCGTGATCGAGGTGACATTGGGTCACAGTTCTTATATTTGATTACTGGGAACTAGCCCTGCTAGTTTGCCCGGTAACACTAAGTAAATCTTTGAATATGACTCCAAGTTGTGCTCGAATTCTGATTCTTCATAATGTAAGAAAAGAGACGTCTTTGTTCAAAGTAATGTTGTCACTAGTACATTCACTGGTTCCTGCAAAGACTCTTCTGAGGTATCAATGAGGTAAAATTATAACCTGCTCCTCCATTGTATCGGTTTTAGGATACCCCCTTATTCACTTTGATTGATTATTAAAACTTTTCATACACTCGTGTCATTTTCATAGTAATGACACTTGGGTTTTTTTTACTTTGATTAAGTTTGTAAAGGCCTCCTTATTCATAGTTTGCCTTTTGACTTCTGAAAATATTCTTTATTCAATTAGATAAATCTTGTCTCTTTGTCAATTTTTTAAATTGATATTTCTTTACTCTTTAATCGTTCAACTTCGATAAGCAAGGTTTAACTTTGATACCTTAAACAAATGATTTTTATAATAAAACCTTGTCACAATTTTGCTTGAGATCTTGTTTCTTGTGTTGTGATTTTGATCATTTTGCTGTTGTTTTTATACTTCTCATTTTAATCTATCAATTTCTCTATCCTAGAGTCCCTTATGACTCTGAAAAGTGGGGTGCTAGTTTGTTAAGATTCTAATATCATAGGAATGAGAGAGTCCAAATCCTCATAATACAGTGCATGATCCATTGCAAGTGGACTATTCCTCATGACATTATTCAAGTTGAGTTCAGTGCACATCCTTTATGCCACAAGGCTATTTTCAATTCGGTCTCCTTGCTCCATAGGTTATGATGTATAGGCAACTCAATTTCCAAGCAAGAGCATTACCATTTCCTAAAACCTTGCTCCTCAAAATTAGAGGGAGAACTATAGAATATCCAGAAGAGATTTATCCAACATTAGATGTTATACATGCGATAAGAAGGGACACCACTCCAAAGATTGTCCCAGAAACAGAGGTTCCTCCAAAAAGACAAAAGAGAAGAGATATCATGCTCACACCACCAAAGACAATGAGCTAGTAAGGAAAAGAACCAGAGAAGAAGGGGATGATTCTTCAAGTGATGAATAATATATATTATGATGAATAAAGAAGAAGGGACACATGGAATCTACTCCAGTACGAAGAACAAGCGGTCTACAATGTAGAATACTTGCTCGACATTTCTTATCATAAGCAAGAAAGGCACAAGTCCTCAGAATCAAACAATGAAGTAAAGCACACTGTCAGAGACTCCAGTAGTTCCTGCAAGGAAGCAAAGATTAAGGAGTCCACCCTACAACCAAACAAAGATAAGTATTTGAATTGTCATTTCTTATATATCAAATGATATTGTTCAATTGTGTACATACTTATGTTCCTCGATTTAGGCTATGTATTATGCATATTAGGATATTTGCATTAATGAACAGTATACTACTAATATGTGTGTGATGGGTAAGTGGCCTATGGTGCTGTACAACATTCCATTGCTACTTATCTAGAATGAAACCTTTTTGATGACATGTTGAGAGTAGTGCACACTCTTAACAATGTTCTGGTAGAGATGGAAGGCATCTAGAAAGTTACGGGATATGGATGAATGTTGTATTGAAGCAATGGCTAAGATAATTGCATGACTGTATGACCTATGTCTTTATGCGTAAGAATTTGTTCTGAAAACTATGAGATGTTTATAATCATGCAATTGAACTTGACTTGTAGGAAGGATCGTGTACCATCACCTACAAGAGAGACTTGTTTCAAAGAACAAGCGACAAAGATCAAGAAAACTACCTATTGAAGATATTGAAGAACCTGAAGTTCCCAGGATTCGAGATTCGGAGATGGAAGAAGCAGTTCCAGAAGATCATGAAGACTGCAAAATAGAAGAACCACAAGAACCTGTAGATCCACCTCATGAAAAGAACCTTCCAACTATGAGGAAGCTGCTGAGAAGAAAGAATGGAAGTATGCCATGATCGAGGAGTACCAGTCAATCATGAAGAATCATGTCTAGGAGGTAGTCCCGAGACCAAAAGGGAAGTCTGTCGTGATTTCTAAGTGGATCTACAAGGAAGGCATAGATTATGAGGAGACATTTGCACCTGTAGCCAAATACACTTCCATCCCATCTGTACTTGCATTGGCTGCAAAGATGAAATGGAAGGTACACCAGATGGATGTCAAGACTGCATTCTTGAATGGTGTAGTAGAGGAGGAAGTATACGTGGAGCAGCCACTTGGATTTGAGACACATGACAAGCAGACTCATGTGTGCAAATTGAAGAAGGCCTTGTACGGATTGAAACAGGCACCCAGGATGTGGTACGAAAGGATGGATAGTTTCCTGATGAGCTTGGGCTTTACCACGAGTAAAGCAAATTCCAACCTTTACTACAAGGTTGAAGTGGGAAATCCAGTAATACTTCTACTCTATATAGATGACCTGTTTATAACAGGAGAGGATGGGCTCATTGCAGATACGAAGAGGAAGCTTGCCGCAGAGTTCCAGGTGAAGGGCCTAGGGATGATGCATTATTTCTTAGGCATAGAGGTGTGGCAGAGTAAGGATGGAATCTTCCTTGGACAAGGGAAGTATGCAATGGAGATTCTGAAGAGGTTCAAAATGATGGACTGCAAGGCGGCCACACCCATGGCATCGAACTTGAAGCTACTATGTGATGCTTCATCAGAGTCAGTTGATGCCATGAGGTATCGTCAAATGATTGGATCATTGATGTACCTGACAAACATGAGACCAGACATATGCTTTGCTGTGAACACATTGAGCCAGTTCCTGACGGATCCGAGACAAGTTCACCTAGTTGTTGCAAAGCATATATTGAGGTACCTGAAGGGTACAGTTGACTATGGGCTCAGGTATGACACGAATTAGAAGATTAACCTCCGGGGTTATGTTGAGTCGGATTGGGCCGGAAGTGCCGCAGATAGGAAGAGCACTTCGGGATGCTGCTTCAGTATGGGATCCGGTATGATCTCCTAGTTTAGCAGGAAGCAGTCGTGCATGGCACTTAGTACAGCCGAAGTAGAGTATGCTGCAGCTTGTTTGGCTAGTTGTGAGGCAGTATGGCTTAGGAAGCTACTGTATTATTTGTTTGATCTCCAGTTAGAGGCGACTTGTATATTTTGTGACAACCAGAGTTGTGTGAAGTTGTCCGAGAACCCGTTGTTCCATGACAAGTCGAAGCATATTGAGATCAAGTATCACTATATCAGGGATATGGTGCAGAGAGGAGCAGTGACGCTCCAGTATGTTGCAACGGACGAGCAGATAACCAATGTGTTGACCAAGCCGCTAGCCAGAGTGAAGTTCGAGTACTTCCGAGAGAAGCTTGGAGTTCTTCAGATCGAGGTTCCTTCCAAGGGGAAGTGATGAGTCCGGAAGACGCAAATGCACATTGGCCATTCCGGCATGGTGGCAGGAAAGTCCTCCCATGGCCGTTGATATAAGTGCTGAGCCATTCCAGCATGGTGGCAGGAAAGTCCTCCCATGGCCGTTGATATAAGTGTCGGGCCATTCCAGCATGGTGGCAAGAAAGTCCTCCCATGGCCATTGATGTAAGTGTCGAGCCATTCCGGCATGGTGGCAGGAAAGTCCTCCCATGGCCGTTGATGTAAGTGTTGACCCTTTCCCAAATGGTGGTAGGAAAGTCCTCCCATGTCGGTTAATGTAAGTGTTGAGCCTTTCCCAAATGGTGGTAGGAAAGTCCTCCCATGTCGATTGATGTAAGTGTTGTCTCTCACATGGTGGTAGATTCGTCCTCCCATGTTGGTAGACTTGTTATGTGCATCTGGGCTATGCTCCGTGTGACGATGAGATGATCTGGACGTGATGAGGCAATAATAGGAGACGCAGGTGATTGTTGTGGCAATGTAATGATTGTTCCTGGGTTGTACCTACTTGATGGTTTGCTCGCAGAGATGATGAAGACCTACATGAGGGCTAGGCCTACATCCAACATGAAAAGGGTTGGCTCTGTAGAAATTCCTATGACGAGTAGATTCGAGAGATGTCACCAATCGATGATCGACATGATGAGGATTGCAGCAGCGACGACAATGATCCAGTGTTAACAATGATGTTCCAGCATTGATGATGATCCAGCGACGAAGACTTGTGTCCAGATGTGTTGATGATTGTGTCAAGAGAATACCTTCCTATTTAAGAGGGAGTGTTAAGGTAATTGTAACTTCGGAAGATATTCACTTGTATTTTATATTTTATTTTATTTGTACCTCCGACGGAGATGTTTATTCCTCTGATCAGAGAAGTCATTATTGTATTTAGTCATGTAAAGTCATTGAGGTTAACCCTCCATTGTAATTCAGAGCAATAGACCCCAGAGTCAGATTGTATTAGGGTTAATAGAATCTCCTAGAGAAGTCGGCCCAGTCAGGTACAACTGGGGCCAACCTAGTAAGTGAAAAGGTCAAGTGAAAGATAAAGTATAAATAGAGAGTGGAGCTCTCTCATTTGGACATCACACTCACTCACAAGTTCGCATTAGTGAGAGAGAGGACAAATTCGCATTAGAGGAAAAGAAGAGGAGCTGCAGAAGACCATCTTTGTTTTGGGGTTTTACTTTTGTGATATTGTATTGGTGACGATTCTATCTCTGAGGAAGTTGCGAGGTTTTCTCCTTTGTGGTTTCCCCGAGGAAATTCTTTGTGTCTATTGTGTTATGTTGTGCATGTTATTCTTTCAGTAAGATCCTAGATAAATATTGATTAAAAGTAGAAAATCTAACACCTAGTTGCGATCTTTGACACATGATAAAAACCCTAGGCATTTTCACATGATGGAGGTTACCTTGGGTCCACACTTGCTATTATAAGTGGTTGCACATTTATTTAAGGCGTACTACTTGGAGCCCAATATTTTATTATTTGGTAGGGAGTTTTACATGGTCAAAACCCTAATACATCCCCCTTTGAGAAGTTTGGTGTACACATTGGAGAATTCTCTATTTGTATAGGTTGTTGTCAGTTGAATACCTTTGACCAAAGCATTTCTTGTGGAGCACTACACCTATTTGGTATTCTTGCACATTTACCTATGGAGATAATTGGACCACTCCACCTTGGAATTCACACATGTCGAGGGCTTGCACATTCATTTATGCACCTTGTGGACCACATTACTATTTTTAGGAGGTGATTGATGACCGTTCTCCTAAGGGGAGCATTTTATTATTATCTTCATGCATGTAACTTGGAGGGTGCACTTCGCTTGGCATTATTTTATTGATTGATGATTTGAAGGCTTTCTCTCCTAGGGAGCATGGATTATTTTATTGTTTTCTTGGAGGGTCCTCTAGGAAGTTTCAAACCCTAGGCATCCATATTGGAGTTATTGTGTGCATCTACTTGGTCTTTTAGAGGGTGCACTATTGGGGAATTTATTTATCATTTGATGAGGCATTTGACATGGTCATCTACTATTTTGAGAGGCACCCCACTCTCCTCTTGCTATTTTTGGAGGTTGTTGCATAACTACTCCAATATTTTATTATTGTTTGACTTGTCATAAAGTTGGATAGGCAAATAATGTATTTTATCATAAAAGTGAAGATACTCCCTATATATAAAGGAGTTTTCTCTCCAGTTTTTAGATGATGGTTGGGAGATTGGAGATTGAATAAGTTCCCCCTTGGGCTACATTCTACATCATATAGGCAAGCTTAAAAAAGATTATTACTTCTATTTTATGTGAGGCTCTTATGTTTACATTACTTTCACATTGTTGTTAATTATTGTAGGAAATCCTTGTAACTTGTTATCAAGGCCTTTTAATGGAACATCTGCCATTTGGATAATATAATGCAAGGATACGATCCCTCCTATATTTTTGCTGTTATGTTAATATTGCATCCATCAAACTAAGTTTTTGCTAGAAACTAATATAACATCACCTTCATAACCATGTTTTAGAGCAGCCACTATAGCTCTCCAAGATTAATTTTCTGCAATAGTTTTCAGCAAAGCTTAGGATGATTTGTGGCATGTATAACAACCCTATTTTGCCTCACATACTCATGCACTCGCCCTCTTAGATCCATGCATTTTTTACTCCATTCAGCCCACAATTTGGTAGGCACTAGTCTTAGGGTTTCCATCACCTTATTTTTTCAATCCATTCATCTTTTCACTATTGCTACAAGCACTCATTTTGTTGAGGATTACTCTTCAAACATCAACTAGAGCCTCCATTCCATAGCCTTAGCAATCCTACATAGGGATACCCCCCCCCCGTGATCAAGAAGAGCCAACCAGAAGTGAGAGGAAAAGCTGCTGAGGTGACAGTGGGTAGCCTTCCTGAGCTACACAAGACTAGTATCCTGGTCCTTTGGGACTATACAGTCTTGTGGGTGCTAAATTTTGTTGTAACACATCCCATGCTTTTTAAAACTGGAAAACGTTGTCTCTAATATAATGCGAGAAAGCAGGTCTGAATTCTGGTTAATAACTCCCTCCTATATCTTACATAAAGAGAACAGGCTTTAATTGCAAAATTGAAAAGAAGAGACTGATCGTTAAAACACTGCAAATATCATATTGCTCTGTGACCCAATGAAATATCACCTTTTGCTGCTGTAGGAACAATCTGTAAGCACTTCCATATTATATTCCCAGTGCAAGACCATTGGACAGCCTTGTAGCAGCTTGCTAATACTTGGCGAAAAGTTAAACCAAGGTGCAAGAGAGTTTGGAGTCGAACCAAGCTTTTGGCTAACATTATGGAAAACGGACCAGCATTCAGTTTCAAGCAAAGGATGTATCCAAAAATGTGAGCACAAATGAATCAAAATAATGTGTGTAAATAGTAGCTATAAGTGAAGTCGTGAGTTATGACTATTTATGGCAATGTACGTGTTTTAATGAAGAGGATATCGATCAATACATCCTGGGGAGTATGAGGTGTCACCTAATTTCTTATATAACTCAAGTCATTATCAAAAGGAGTTTGCATATTGTATGATATCTTATGTTCTGAGCATATTTAAGACAGTATGTCCTCACCAAAGAGACTAATTTGAAAAGTTAGCAATAATAAAGCACTCAACTTGAAGCAATGGTGATGTAGACTCTGATATTGATTTCATTAGCAAATCTCAAGTAATCCTGATAACTCTTTGCAAAATAAGTGCAGAACTTTATTCAAGGGACAGATATGAAGATTTCAATCAAGAAACAGACATGAAGAACTGCTTACACAAATACCTTTGATATATGCACCCCAAGACTTCGATGCACACCAGAACACTTTATGCAAATGAAAACTCCAATATTTGCTGATCTGAGATTGAACAAAAGCATAATAGTCAGAACAGCATTTCCACTTACACAAAAATATCAATTCAAGATTTTTCTAGATTCACAAGCATCATAAGAGACAATGCCAACCATCCAAGTAACATGATATGCATGGGTCAGTCTACATGTCACATGTCCACATGTTAGACATCTTTACATGCATGACACACTGCCCTAGCATGGCACCTGTTCAACACCCTGCCCTGGCGTGGTCAGACATGTTAGAGAGCCAGAGCATCAAAACAGTTCCAAAAAAATCACAAAAATTAAAAAAAAGAATGCAATATGTCCTGACATGTCAACAAATGTGTCCCAATATCTATATATTATATTATATTTTCTAAATGTTCCAAAATTTTGCATCTCTATATCTATATATTATTTTTGTAATGGTGATTTTATTCAGTATATATATAACATGTCCCTGTGTTGCATTTTCAGGGATGTACATGTCCAGTGTCGGAAACTCAAATCCGTATGTCCTCTGTCGCGTTTTGAGGGATCTACATGTCCCATGTTGAACACTTGAATCCCCATGTCCCAGTGTCATCTGACCTACCCAACCATGTGAATTATATGGAAAGCCTTTGAGACACAGGAGGCTGTTAATATTAAAATAGTCAATACATTCATCACCACCACTGGGACAAGGAACCGGATAGGAACCTTGCAAACATAAATTAGCAACGTGTAGACCAATAAAAATTAATGAATAACAATTCAAACAATGCATCTGAAACATGCAAGAAAATGAAACATTAGTCCAGAAATTTAATAGCACAATTTTTGAACACTCAGCCATTCTGTGGGAACATGCACTATTATATTATCTTTTGTGCAAGCCCATTGAAACAAATAAAACTGTGCTTCTTAGCACAATGAAAGAGGGCTATGGAAATTGAAATGAAAAGCACCCTGGATGTGAGCTGCGATTAGTTGTGCTTCTAAGCACATGCAAAATCCAAAAAAGGGTCATGAAGGCCTAAAAAGCAGTGGTTAAATATATGCTAAATCCAAAGACTGTTGGCCAGAAATTAAATGTGATGATTAATTCCTCACGGAGCCTATGGGTTGTGATGTGAGATGGAGTAAGGGACAGCTAATTCTAAGTGTCCCCTAGAACCCCAAGTTATGGTTAGCCAAGCACCCAGCCATGGAGGTTCTAGAAAAGATCCTCACAGAGCTCTCTCAGCTTGGATGTGAGTTGTAGACTTTTGTCAAGGTTGAATAAGCACTTCTCTGAACAAATTATTTTATTTGTGAGACACTACCATTCCCTTTGTGTTTATTATCCGACAGATGCTTAAGTGTGTATTCCCTATCCCTTATCCAAAGTATCACAGTGTTGAGTCAGTCAAGTCATCCCCTTATCCTAGCATTGCATTCTTCACCCTCACCCTTTGCTAGCAAAATGTTCATGTCTACAGAATGAGTATATTCCTGAGGTTCTATTTTAAGTAAATGATTATTTGAACTTGTAATTGGTATAATTATCTATTAACTGCCAGTGAAATGATGCTTAATACTTTAAGTCTTGCTATGAGAATGATTAGCAGAGCATGTTTTAACCATTTGCACTTGCACCATCAGGCTTTTCTAGCCTTGGTCATATTCTGATCAGTCTTGAACTGGTCAAACCTAGTTTGACCAAGTCAACCTTGGGATCCATGATGAGTTGGACCAGTGATGTTATATGATGATGATTTATGGTCTTTTGATACACCTTTGATGACTCCATACAGTGGACACAGGTTTCATATGATGGTTGATGTATTTTTATTTTTATTTTATGGTTATTATTATTTTCAGACCATTATTTTTATATTGTCCGGGTATGTATGGGGCTACAAATGATTATACAGGTTGCCACAGGGTGTATGGGTACTCATCTCTAGTAGATTTGGACCTTCTAAGTCCATTGAGACACTCATTTATCAGTTTCAGGCACTCTCAGTGATTATATGGTCAGATTTCCACTTTTGTCCAGTTTTGCCATGTAGAAATGGCCTGTCCAGCAATTGCATTGATCTAGCGCATTTTCCTAGGGAGCTACAGAGGAGATGGGGGGTCCAGCCACTTGTTATTACCATATTACCCCATCTCCAAACATGTTGGTGCAGTCAGATTTTGTGTCTAGGACACCAAGCAGTGAGCTACAGGCTTTTTGTTGATTTCAGGTGGAATAAAAATGGGATAAAAAGGTCATTGAGGAAATCGATTTGGGAAATTGAGGCAAGGTTTTGGCATGAGGTTTGTTCAAAGGTCATTTGTGATGTATCCCACTCCTTCCATATCAGTTTGCAACATTTAGTAGGGTCCATACACTCTCCGGGTTGTTATTTGATGTATTTTTCTCTCATTGAGGGGGCCACAATTTGGTCATTTGGTCACTTTTACATGTTATTGAGTCATATCTTATGTTATTGTGCCATGGGGTGATGCTAGTGAAGGGCATTAATACCTCCTAGCCCCACCATGTGCTCCTACCCTTGTCCTAGTCACTTCTTATGTGGTGCGACCCCCCCCCCTAGGGCCTCTTCAAGTGAGTGTGCACCCCTCTTAGTGAGTTGATCCATGTTATATTGTTCCGGCTCATCATAGCCGTTGATTTTATTGTATCTATCTTTCGATCTCCACCACTCGTTCATAAAGTGGTTTAGGGTTTTGGTCTCTCTCATTCCTATTTAAGGAAGAGACCCCCCTATTGTAAAGGCACCTTTGGGGCTTTGAAAATACTGGAATAGAATATTATTTTGCAGATCTACTTCTCATGCTTTGTTGGATGCTCTTGTACATGATTATACATCTTTTGCTTTAGACATCTAGGTTGTTTACAGGTGATTTCAACAGCTACAGAGCGAGGCCGAATTCATTTGCTGCAAGGGTGCGAATTGCCTTGAGGAAAGATTGCAGGGGTTTCCCACATCCTCCTTGGGCATGACGTTTTCATCTTGAAGGGAGCTTTTCAATTGTGCTTTGTCCATTGATTTGCTTCTTTTGATATGTCGTGCATAGATCTTATTTTATCTATGGATCAAATCTCACGTATGTAGTTTGTTTTGCAGGTGAAAGAGGACGTTTCTCCTCCTTGGGCTTGGACGTTTTCCTTGGAATCACTTGGATCTAGTTTGGAATTGTAACTAAATGCAAGGATCATCGATGTACTTGACAGCCACAAGCATTTGAGGTAAGATCTACAAGGTAAGTATTCATTTCCATGTGTTTTACCCATTGGTCACTCAAACCCTTATCATTTAAAACCCTAGATTTTTTAGATCTGATAGATCTGGCGATTATTTGAGCTTAAAACATAAAACCCACTTCTAAATTAATTAAAGAACCTCATAGCTAAATTTTGGTTTAAATCCAACTCCATTTGACCCCCAATCTAAGGCACTGATCATCTCTTGAGGGGGACGCACTTGGGGGTTTTATGCATCTTTCTGGATCTATCACTTGGGTTGTGCTATTTTGCCTTTTAAACTTCAGATCCATTGCTTAGCCAACCATCTAGTGCCATTTGTACCTAAATTTCACCTTGTGGACCCCATCTCAACCAACTTCCTTAATTTAAGGGTGGGCCCCACTTTGGTCTTCTTTGAGTGGCATTAGATCTATCTAGATCTATTCTTCTAACTTCATAATTGACATAATCATTTCCTTGGTTGAGCATTTGTCCTTCCATAAGCCTTCTCAACCAAGCCCTAACTCCATATGTCCACTTATACTTCCTAGATCTAGATCCATTCACTCTTGATCTTCTCCTCTCTCAACTTCACATTTCCCTAGGAGGTCTAGAGTAGGTTCGCTAGCCTTCATTGGTTAGCTAGGGTCTCCCCCTTGGTCTTGCTAAAGTGAAGAGTGCCTCGGTTAGCATGACAACCATTTACCTTGGGAATCGTGGCATCTCTTGGGTCACCTCTTTAGTTGTCCAACGCCTCTACCATCTTGGATAGGATTACCTCTTGGGACAACTACAAGTTGTGTGATAACATTTTTGGCGTCGTTGTCGGGGAGATAGAGGCTTACCTCAGGTGGCTGCGAGTGTTCGTGCGTATCTCATATCTTATCGCATCCAGTCTTGTAACTTGGAAGGTTATCATTTACATTCATAAATCATACATAACCATCTTATTTTCACTTATCTCTCCCCGCTTATATACGACATATCTTTCGGTAGACAAGACTTAAATTTTACCTAGTGACTCCTAAACGTGACTCCGTTGAGAAACGAACCTATAAGAAAATGTCTTCTCAAAATAACATGTCTGAAATGACCATGGAATTTATGTCAAATTTATGTGAAATGGTCACCAATATGGCTTTAAACCTTAAGAATCAGGATGAAGATTTTAAGAGGCGTGATGAACAAACTAAAGAAATGTTCAACACCATCTATGACAATTCAATTCCTTCAAAGACTAGTACCACTAAACCTCAACAACATAAGCCAGTTGATATGCAACCTAGTAAATCAGTTCCTCCTAGCAATCAACCTGTACGGAGAATCATCTCCAAACCCCCAAAGCCTTCACCTAAAATAATATAGAAGGGTGGAAATGATTCCAGTACTAATCAAAATCCTTTAGCAAAACAAAAACAAGATCAAGAGGTTAGTACTGATCCTCCTCATAAAACCAACATGCCTAAGGCAACATTTTGCAGGGAACAACCGGGGCCTACAAAAGCAAAGAATTCCCCAATTGCAAAGCCTTATCTTCAAGACCAACCTAGAAGGAATGTTCCTAGCAAGTTGACCAACTCTTTCGCCTTAGTCTCATTGAAGGATCTAATCAAGATCCCATTTGTCAAGTACGACGTTATGAAATTTTTGGGATTAGCTGCTAATGAAAAGGATAAGGAAAACCCCTACAATTTTAACATTGATGTCTCAAGATTTTTAGCTAAGTTGAATATGCTTGTTCCTTTCTACGAAATTTTCAAAATCCCCTCATTTCATAAAAGGGCCAACAACCATTTGGGAATCCAACCAGAGAAACAAATGATAAAACAAGTCACTGTTGAACCCGAAGACTCCCTTGTCATGATCCAGAGTGTGTCGGGTGACAACTTTGGAGGGTGCCCGCCTTTTTACATAGCTCTTGAAGTAAAGGGTTTGGTGTTGCATAATTGCATGTTAGATTCAGGAGCTGAAGTGAATGTTATGCCTCTTAGAGTCATGGAACAACTTGATTTGGTGCCTACAAGGCCTTACAGGAATGTGTGTGGGATGGACTCTAGAACAATAAAAGCTATTGGGGTAATAGAAAATTTGCCTGTTAGATTGCCGCATGTTCAGATATTGAGATTTCAATGAATATCTTAGTCCTCAATGTCCCTGATGTCTGGGGAATGTTATTGTCTAGGGACTGGTCAACCAGATTGGGGGGAAGTGTTCAGATGAATCTTACATATGCTACAATCCCAACTGGAAATGGTTCATCTATCACTTTATTCAATGAACCACCTATGCAAGAGCATGTAGAGACACCTGAACATTTATTCAATGAGGCTATGTATTCGAGTGATGAGATTGGGAACTTCATGGCTTTGGCGAACTATTGGGAAGAAATAAGACAACATCCTTTCCCACCAGACCAAGTGTGGAAAATGCACTTTGACGAGGCCCGATCCCAACATGGTGCACGTGTTGGAATTGTCTTGACCTCACCATCAGGAGAAGAAAACCTGTATTCCTTCCGTTTGCAGTTTGATTGCACAAATAATGTGGCTAAGTATGAAGCTCTGTTTTTAGGATTGGAGATTGCTCGAGAAAAGAATATCAAGTCTATAACTGTCAAGAATCAATTTGCCGCTAAGAACAACAAACTTAGATATTACAGAAATGCAGTTTGGGACACCATTGAATGTTTTGATGCCTTCATAATTAAATTTGTCCCACGAGAGCAAAACACTCAAGCTAATGAGTTGTCAGTCATAGCCAGTACTCTCCAAGTCCCTAAATCTTTATCACAAAGAAATTGTAAGGTTGAAGTCTTGTTTAGACCCTTGGTCCCCGATAATGAAGATTATTGGCAAGTTTTTAATGATGATGCTCAAATCATCCAATTCCTGACTACTTCTCAGACCCCCATGGTTAATTTTGAAGATCAACTGAAGGGAAATTCTATAGAAGGCATGGACATAACAGAAATCACTTTTCCTTTAGAGAAAAACTTTAATAGGCATGATGAGTTTAAGGGAAGACGTTCTAAACCAATTGATGAGGTTATTGAAATTAACATTGGTTCTTCTTGTTCCCCGAAAATGATCAAGATAGGGAAGAATGCCTCTAATGAAGAAAGAAGGAAAATTGAAGAATTAATTAGAGAATACAAAGATGTTTTTGCTTGGACATACGATGATTTGAAAACTTACGACCAATCTGTTATTGAGCATACCATTCCCCTTAAAGAAGGAGCCAAACCTTATCGTCAAAAGCTGCATAATGTGAATCTGAAATTAGCTCCATTGGTTAAAAAGGAATTAGATAAGATGTTAGTAGCAGGAATTATAAGGCCTGTCAAACATACTGCATGGGTGTCGAATCCTATAATTGTAAGAAAGAAGAGTGGGGAGATAAGGATTTGTATTGACTTCAGAAACTTAAATCAAGCTTCCCGAAAAGACAATTACCCATAGCCTAATATGCAAAATTTGCTGCAAAGTGTAACCGAAGTCGATGTGTTGTCTTTACTTGATGGTTTTTCGGGATATAACCAAGTCCAAATTAAGAAGGAAGATTGAGGAAAAACAACTTTCACCACGCCTTTGGGAACATATGAGTATATACGGATGCCATTCGGTCTACTAAATGCGGGTTCAACCTTTCAAAGGGCAATAGTCCATGCATTTGACGATTTGATTGGCAAGATTATTGTGATCTATCAAGATGATTTAACTGTGTTCTCCAAAGAAAGGGATGACCATGTAAAGCATTTGAAGAAAATATTTGATAGACGTCGGAAGTTTGGAGTATCTTTAAATCCTAAAAAGTCTGCGTTTGGTGTTGATGACGGTAAATTGTTGGGTCATATAGTGTCTAAGGAAGGTATTAGAATTGACCCCGAACGAGTGCAAGGAATCCAAGCCATAGCTCCACCACGTGATGTCGGTTCCCTGAGATCATTTTTCGGAAAGATAAACTTTGTAAGAAGATTCATTCCTAATTTAGCTAAGTTGGCCAAGCCTTTAAATGCCTTGCTTAAGAAAGATGTAAAGTTTGTCTGGGATAAGAAGTGTGTATCATCATTTGAATCATTAAAGAAGGCTATTTCCTCTGCTCCCGTCTTAGTATGTCCTAATTATAATAAGGAATTCCTGGTTTACTCATATGCATCTGAGGACACTATAGCAGGTGTTTTGTTGCAAAAGAATGAAAACAATCATGAACAACCAGTTGCCTTCATGAGTAAAAATCTTAGAGATGTTGAGTTAAATTATACAACCACTGAGAAACAAGCTTATGCATTGGTAAAGTCTTTAAAGCATTTCAGGACATACATAGGATACTCAAAGATATTAGCCTATGTCCCATATCAAGCAGTTAAGGATGTTTTGTCTCAACATGATGGTATCGAGGTTAGAGGAAACTAGATATCTAGAATTCAGGAGTATGATATCGAGATTAAACCAATTAAGATAATAAAAGGTCAAGGATTAACTCAACTTCTAACTGAAACCAAAGCTCAATCTAGTGCTAGTCATGAAGAAATGGACATGGGAAATGCTATGGTGCTCTATATTGATGAAGATCATGAATGGTATAAGGACATTATTTATTTTCTCAAACATTTGTCATGTCCTGACCATCTCTTAGATCACCAAAGAAGAGCTTTGAGGTTGAAGGCATCCAAGTATATATTGATAGAAGATGGTTTAGGATGGAAAAATCCAAATGGGATTGTTTTGAAATGTGTAAACCTTGATGAGTGCCAAAGGATCATAATTGAAATGCATTCAGGATTATGTGGAGGCCATTATGCGCCCAGAACCACAGCTACTAAGATCATGCGAGCTGGGTATTATTGGCCATCATTGTTTAAAGATGTGCATGCATTTGTTAGAACTTGTCAAGAGTGTCAATTCTTCTGGGGAAAGCCTAGATTGCCTGCCCTACCTTTAACTCCAGTCATCGTGGAAGCAACTTTTCAACAATGGGGAATGGACTTTGTTGGCCCCGTCGATCCAAGCTCATCTAATGGGTACAATTACATTCTGACTTACATCGATTACTTTACCCATTGGGTCGAAGCCATTCCTACTAAAAGAGCAACGGCAGAAGTGGTAGTTAGGTTTTTGGAAGAAAGCATAGTTTCTAGATATGGTTGCCCTGTAAAAATCACCACAGATATTGCAAAAGCCTTCAGCAAAGAAGAAATGTCAACATTTTGCTCCAATCATGGAATCACTCTGTCTCATTCTTCTAACTATTATCCACAGGGAAATGGTCTAGCAGAATCAAGCAATAAGAATTTAATCCGGCTTTTAAAACGAATGATTGGCGAAAACAAAAGGAGTTGGGATAACAAGCTTAAGTATGCTCTCTGGGCAGATCAAACAACCGTTAAGAAAATAACAGGTAAAGCTCCTTTTTAAATAGTATATGGACAAAATTGTAGACTACCCAAAAATCTACAGATCCCTATGTATGAACTTTTGTAACAATGTTCCTCAGAACAAGAAGCCATGCAAGCAAGAATTGATAAATTAGTAGAACTGGATGAAACCAAAAGAGAGGCTTGGAATAAAATGGTCATAGAACAAGAAAGGGTTAAAGGAAATTTTGATCAAAGAAGTAGAAATGTCAATTTTGGAGTAGGTGATATAGTCTTGCTTTGGGATAAGAATAAAGAAAAGCCAGGAGATCATGGAAAGTTTGAGAAGCTATGGATGGGCCCTTATCGAGTGAGCAAGATAGCAAGGAAAAATTCAATTTGGTTGGAAACGTTGGACGGTGATGAGTTGGAATTGCCAGTAAACGTGGTATTGTTGAAACATTACTACCCCCTTGTCCCTTTGGGGTAGAACTCCTCTTCCCTGTTTAGTGTAGGTAGGTTCTTGAATAAGCTCGCTTGAGCAGTAGGATTTGAGTATCTTCTTCCTTTGAGTGTTGATTTTCTGAGTTATTTGAGTTTAGATTATCTTGCTCTTTCCTAAGTTTTCCCCTGCATAAAATAAACATAAACAATGAAGCATGTTAGTTAATTTGATTAGTATCTTTTTTGTTATGCATTTAAGTTTAAGTTCTAGATTAGAATTTCATTTCAGTATTTTATTTTAAGCAATACATGCTGCTCTGTGTAGTCTGCTTCCATGTGTGTAGGAATAGGTACATTTGATGATGAAGCAGATCATGTTGGTGCTGGATAGCGGATTGATGCAGTTAGCATTGGGGACCAGAGATTTCTGAGGTTCTCAAGCACTCTCTCCCTTAGAGAACTTGTCCCAGCTGGAGCCAGATGTTATCACATCCCTAATAGTCGAGCTACCATGATTCCAGAGCAGTTCATTGTATATTTTTGAGCTTGGCCTTTACATAGTTTTGGTGAGATCATCCTATGATGAGCAGTATTGTTGATGATCACTCACACATCAGAGCAACCTGAGATCCGACATGCAGTGAACCTTATGCCAAGACTGAGCCTCTTAACCTCAGATTTGATGACCGAGATGACCTTTTATCCCATACAAAGCAGTGCAGTGCCCAGAGTTTCAGCAAGTGTGTTTCCAGTGGTTACAAATGATCCAGACAGCACTGTTATCACACAACTTGTAGTTGTCCCTAATGGTATCCCATCCAAGATGGTAGAGGAGATGGACAACTAAAGAGGTGACCCAAGAGATGCCACGGTTCCCAATGCAAGCTAGGAGTCACGTCAACCGAGGCACTCTTCACTTTAGATCAAGATGAATCAAGACCTAGGGGGAGACCCTATAGCCAATCAAAAGTGATTGGACCAAGACAAAGGTTTCTAAGGAAATATGAAAGATGAGTTACGGAAACCAATGCAAGGTTAGGTGGACCTAGAAGTTTAAGTATGGTTGAAAGAGGCTTAAGGAGTGACTAGTGTTTCAACCAATGAGTGATTTAGGCTACATAATGAAATTAGATAACAAGATCTAGTACCATAAAAGACGCATGTGGGACCCACTTCCTTGGGATATGGGAATGGTTCAAATGGGACCCACAAGGTGAAGTTAAGGGTGCAAATGGTACCAAGGGGTATGCAAAGACTAGATCTATGGATCTAAGATGAAATTAGGGATACCCACATATGGGATTTAGCACCAAGGAGTGCAAATTGCCTTAGGTGGACTAGTGCCTTGAAATGGATGGGCAAATGGAGTCAAAAGGATGTGAAAGTGTAGATTGGGACACCTAAGATCCAAATCAAGGGTATTGTTCAAGAACAAGTAGATTGGATGGTTAGATCTTACTAGATCTAATGTTTCACTAGGTGACCCAAGTGGACAACAATCCCCAAAACAAGGAATGCTACCCCCAAGGCAGAACTTCACAAAGTGAGACACTAGATGTAGGTTTCAAGGTATGCTCGTTTCAAATCCAATGGGATCTCAATCACCCACGTCCTAGAAGTGGACAAACTTAAACCCCCAAAGGAGTGCGACTTTGCCCAAGGAGGGCTAGATGCATGGAAAAGTGTGTCAAATCAAGTCCAATGGCCAACAAACTTTAGATCCGGGTAGTTTAGGCAATTATCAATGTGGATCTAGAAAATCAAAGTGATCCAATGGCTAGATCTCCATAGATCTGAGATTGAAAGTGCATCACCAAATTGACCCAAGTGGGACACAACTCTCAAAATGAGGAATGGGGCCCATAAGGCAAAAATCAAAGAAGTGAAGCACTAGGGGTAGGTTATCAAGTGTGAGGAGTTCAAATCAAGTGGGATCTCACCTACCCATGTGTTGGATCTAACCCAATTAGCTTCTCCAAAGGGGTGCGATTTGCCTCAAGAGGGCTATTTTGCCTTGGAAAGTGTGTCAAATGGAACCCAATCACCACCAAATTATAGATCCGAATTGTCGTGGATACTATAGAGGTGGGTTTTCAATATCTTTCCAAAAGCTAGGCTAGATCCAAGTAGATCTAAAAAAAACAAAAAATGAGGGTTTTGACTTTTAAGGGTTTGTGACCAATGAAGAAGAATGGATGGATCTAGGCACATACCTTGTAGAACTTACCTCAATTGCTTATGGTCACCTTGCAAATTGATAGCATTCTCCTATGTGTATATTCAAGAGTGAGATCCAAGAGCTCCAAGCAAAAACGTCCTCCTCCAAGATGCCAAATCGTCCTCCTCCTACAAGACAAGATCAAGTGAAACAACCCAAGTAAGATGATTATGAAAATGATGGAAAGATGTAATAGAAAGCATCAACTATGTCACAAAGATACAATAATGATACTCTCTGTCACCAAGATCAACCCACGAGAAAATATGTGGATCCCTCCAACAATAATCCTCTTCAAATCGTCCTCCTCTCCACCAATTCAGCCTCCCTGCAAGAAAACAAGATGTAGCTCCAAAATCCACAATGATACATAGAAGAGATACTGTATACTCAAGATGCAAGAGAATCCACAAGACAAGAGAAATATGCTCCACAAAGAAATGTTCTATTCCAATATTCCAAAGCTCCAAAGGTCAGTTTTACAATAGGGGGTTTCCTCCTTACATAGGATAATAAAGACCAAAACCCTAGATCTCAAAACCACTTTACAAAAGATGAGTGGTTGAGATTAAAAGATCTCAATACATAATCAATGGCTAAAATGAGCCTAACAATATAATCACATGGATCACTCAAAATAATGATGATGTCATAGCTAAAAGGTACAAAGTGAAGGTGACGTCATCCTCTAAAGGGGGCAAAAGTACATGGGCCCACCTCATATGACTAGGACATGACACATAAAGCACATGGTGGGGCTAGGAGGCATCAATCCTTGCTAGCTCATCCCCATGGCACAATAAAATAATATAATATGCCCAAAATAAATACAAATGATCAAATCTGTCCTCAAAATCTGTGACAGACATGCAGTAAAAGGCCTCCTGTGGCCTCTGTGGACCCACCCAAGTGATGAAAACTGGATGGAAGATAGGGGGTTCACCCTGGAAGACCTCTGTGAAAACCAAGTGCCAAAACCTTGCCTCAATTGCCCAAATCGAATTCCTCAGTGACCCTTTTATCCCATTTCTGGACTGCCTCGGTAACTGTGAAAGTGCTGAAACTGCATCCTAGGGCACTTGCGCTGTCAAACTGAGCCCACCAGGCTCTCCAGAAGGGTGGGTAAATGGTAATACCAGGTGGTTGGACCACCCCCTCCTCATACAGTGCCCTAGGTGAACTGGCCTCTCATGGCCCCTGCTGCTCAGGTTGGGAAATCAGCCCCAAATCTGGTCAACAAGTGGAAAACTGCATCTATCACAGTCAGAAGTGCCCGAAACTGAATGATAAGTGTCTCATTGGATCCAGAAGAACCAAATCTACTAAGAATGTGTACTCATACACCATGGGTTTCCCTGATGGGCTAGCTGTAGGGTCAACCATATATGGATAGTGCATAATCTGATGATCTGAAGTAATAATAAAACCTGCTAAACTGCATCAATCATCATCTAAATCATATCTCCATCATATAGCATCATCATCAAGAGTATGTGGGTCCATTTATCATCATCAAAAAGCATGCATGGCCCACATCATCACGGATCCCAAGAAATGACCATAGTCAAATTGGGTTTGACTAGGTCCATATACAACCAAGGATAAATCATATCAATAGACTAAGACATGTTCCTCCAATCATACTCACAGCTTAACTTAAAATATAACATCATTTAGTGGCATTAAACATATTTGTTTATTCCGTTGTTATTTGTATTCACTTGCACAATAGCTTAAATGACAAACTCACCCATTGGACATGATCTAACTGCTAGCTAAGGATGAAGGCTAGGAACAAGGTTGAGCAAAGGGGGTGACTTGTCTAAACTCAACTAAAAGACACTTTGGACTGGGAGAAAGGAGAAACTACAAACTCTGTGCTGGACAAAATAAACACAGGGAATGGTTGTGCCTCACAAATGGGTAAGTTGTTTAGAGAGTGCTTATTTAACTTAGGCATCATGTCTACTTTTATAAAAGATGATCCAGTTTCATTAGGATCCATTGATTTCATTTCATGGCATTTTTGGCCTACATAACCCTTCGGATCTCAGGTGTGCTAATAAGCACAACTAATTGCAGCTTGCATCCAGGGCATGTTTGTATACATATATAAGGTCAGCAATTTTTTAGATATAGAATTTAAGAATCATTGCTTTTTGGACCTTTCTTATACTCTTCGAGGAGTATTTTTTTAGCAGTTCATCGCTCTTGCCCGTTTTAGTTTCCATGGACGAATTTATACAAGTTTCCATAAGTAGTACATGAGCTTTCAGTTTTAGCCAACAACATCTCAAGTGACTAGGGGGAGTTCGTGCCAGTGCCAAACATCGGGACAACCAACCAGAATGATTTAGGCCTACAATCCAACTTACCAAGGGCAAGTTTTGTCACCAACTTAGAGCCGAGACACTAAACATACAAGGATGCGGTCCAAACACAGAGGTAGAAAAAGGGGAAGTCCTCAATATCAGAAAGTCAAGTAAGACAAGTCATGGGTTAAAGCCAAATAAGAAAAGTCATGGATGGATGGAATCAACTGAAAGTGGAGCCTAAGCTAGCAGACAAATGGTGTCAAGAAAGACCATATCTATGCAAGGTAGTAAACCAGTGAGTTTTGTCAGACAACCTAAATGTGCAAGTGAAATGTCCATTTTATAATTTATCAGTTTATAAAGTTTGCCACATCATGAATCATATACCAAGCTAATGCTGTGAACATGACTAAAGCAACAAGATAATAATCCATAGTCAATGATCAGAAATCCATAGGTCATACAACATCATCATAAGAATAATCATCATATATCATCTGAAACACTGCTGTAATGCATCTCTAGGCACTGAACTGAAACTGTATGGAATAAAGGGTCACATTGATCATCAAATCTAAACTCTCAAGGCTCAACCTTGACACAGGGTCTAACATAAGTCTGAATAATACACTGCTCTGATCATGAGTGATCTCAAAATATAAAGTCATCATAACCAAGCTCTGAATAATCTAAGCTCTGGAATGTGCAGATATCTGCTAAGCAAGAATAGTAGCCCTGTTACTATGGTGTGATAACAAGCACGTACAGGTATAAGGCCCAACAAGTATATGGTGTGTATTGGTTTTGATTATCTTCCTCTTTTGGTCATTTTGGTAGCTTGACTTAGTATCTAGTGATCATGATCTGGCAGTATATATGTATGACATGGATATGGTTATTATTGATTATCTAAATGGTCTTATTACTTAGAACTAGAAGCTCTTGTTTTATACTCATTGGTTTTACCCTCTTAGGAGTGTGGACATGATCATTTCCACCTTTATGGCTTGCTAGCTTAGGCATCACCTTCACTTTCACCATCCATCCGTTATCTCTCCCCTTTTGGATTTTACCCTGACTTACACCTCAACCTGTGATATGGAGGACCTCCCCACTTTTGCCTCTATGTTGGATAACATCCCTGTTAGTTTGTGTCTCGGCTATGAGTTGGCAACGAAACTTACCGAAGCCTTGATCCTTCTGGGCCAGGAGTACCCGCTGGTGTTGGTTCCTAAGCTTAGGTGAGTTGGATTTGATACCTTGATCACTCTAATCGGTTGCCCCGATGGTTGGTCTTGATTGTAGAGAATCCCCCTAGTTGCTTGAGTTGTGTTGGCTAAAACTTGAAGCAAATTGTACTACCATCATTACATGCATATGGAAACTATTATATTATCTTTTGTGCAAGCCCATTGAAACAAATAAAACTGTGCTTCTTAGCACAATGAAAGAGGGCTATGGAAATTGAAATGAAAAGCACCCTAGATGTGAGCTGCGATTAGTTGTGCTTCTAAGCAAATGCAAAATTCAAAAAAGGGTCATAAAGGCCTAAAAAGCAGTGGTTAAATATATGCTAAATCCAAAGTCTGCTCGCCAGAAATTAAATGTGATGATTAATTCTTCATGGAGACTACGGTTTGTGATGTGAGATGGAGTAAGGGACAGCTAATTCTAAGTGTCCCCTAGAACCTCAAGTTACAGTTAGTCGAGCACCCTGCCATGGCGGTTCTAGAAAAGATCCCCACAGAGTTGTTTCAGATTGGATGTGAGTTGTAGACTTTTGCCAAGAGGTTGAATAAGCACTTCTCTGAACAACTTATTCCATTTGTGAGACACTGCCATTTCATGTGTGTTTATTATCCAACACATGCTTAAGTGTGTATTCCCTATCCCTTATCCAAAGTATCACAATGTTTAGTCAGTCAAGGCATCCCCTTATCCTAGCCTTGCATTCTTCACCCTCACCCTTTGCTAGAAAAATGTTCATGTCTACAGAATGAGTATATTCCTGAGGTTCTATTTTAAGTAAATGATTATTTGAACTTGTACTTGGTATAATTATCTATTAACTGCCAGTGAAATGATGCTTAATACTTTAAGTCTTGCTATGAGAATGATTAACAGAGCATGTTTAACCATTTTGCTCTTGCAGCATCAAGCATTTCTAGCCTGGGTCATATTTTGATCAGTCTTGAACTAGTCAAACCTAGTTTGACCAAGTCAACCTTGGGATCCATGATGAGTTGGACCAGTGATGTTATGTGATGATGATTTATGGTCTTTTAATACACCTTTGATGACTCCATACAGTGGACACAGGTTTCATATGATAGTTGATGTATTTTTTTTATGGTTATTATTATTTCCAAAACATTATTTTTATATTGTCCGGGTATGGCTAGGGCTACAGATGATCATACAAGTTGCCACAGGGTATATGGGTAATCATCTCTAGTAGATTTGGACCTTCTGAGTCCATTGAGACACTAATTTATCAGTTTCAGGCACTCTCAGAGATTATATGGTCATATTTCCACTTTTGTCCAGTTTTGCCATGCAAAAATGGCCTATCCAACAGTTGCATTGATCTAGCACGTTTTCCTAAGGCGCTACAGAGGAGATGGGGGGTCCAGCCACTTGTTATTACCATATTACCCATCTCCAGACATGTTGGTGCAGTCAGAATGTGTGTCCGAGACACCAGGCAGTGAGCTACAGGCTTTTTGTTGATTTCAGGTGGAATAAAAATGGGATAAAAAGGTCATTGAGGAAATCGATTTGGGAAATTGAGGCAAGGTTTTGGCATGAGGTTTGTTCAAAGGTCAATTGTGATGTATCCCACTCCTTCCATATCAGTTTGCAACAGTCAGTGAGGTCCACACACTCTCTGGGTTGTTATTTGATGTATTTTTCTCTCATTGAGGGGGGCACGATTTGGTCATTTGGTCACTTTGACATGTTATTGAGTCATATCTTATGTTATTGTGCCATGGGGTGATACTAGTGAAGGGCATTAATACCTCCTAGTCCTACCATGTGCTCCTACACTTGTCCTAGTCACTTCTTACGTGGTGCGACCCCCCCCTAGGGCCTCTTCTAGTGAGTGCGCACCCCTCTTAGTGAGTTGATCCATGTTATATTGTCTCGGCTCATCATAGCCGTTGATTTTACTGTATCTATCTTTTGATCTCCACCACTCATTCATAAAGTGGTTTAGGGTTTTGGTCTCTCTCATTCCTATTTAAGGAAGAGACCCCCCTATTGTAAAGGCACATTTTGGGCTCTAAAAATACTGGAATAAAATATTATTTTGCAAATCTACATCCCATGCTTTGTCGGATGCTCTTGTACATGATTATACATCTTTTGCTTTAGACATCTAGGTTGTTTACAGGGGATTTCAACAGCTGCAGAGCGAGGCCGAATTCATTTGCTGCAAGGGTGCGAATTGCCTTGAGGAAAGATTGCAGGGGTTTCCCGCATCCTCCTTGGGCATGACGTTTTCATCTTGAAGGGAGTTTTTCAATTATGTTGTATCCATTGTTTTGCTTCTTTTGATATGTCGTGCATAGATCTTATTTTATCTATGGATCAAATCTCACGTATGTAGTTTGTTTTGCAGGTGAAAGAGGACATTTTTCCTCCTTGGACTTGGACGTTTTGCTTGGAATCACTTGGATCTAGCTTGGAATTGTAAATAAATGCAAGGATCATCGATGTACTTGACAGCCGCAAGCATTTGAGGTAAGATCTACAAGGTACGTATTCATTTCCATGTGTTTTACCCATTGGTCACTCAAACCCTTATCATTTAAAACCCTAGATTTTTAGATTTGATAGATCTAGCGATTATTTGGGCTTAAAACATAAAACCCACTTCTAAATTAATTAAAGAACCTCATAGCTCAATTTTGGTTTAAATCCGACTCCATTTGACCCCCTATCTAAGGCACTGATCATCTCTTGAGGGGGATGCACTTGTGGGTTTTATGCATCTTTCTGGATCTATTACTTGGGTTGTGCTATTTTGCCTTTTAAACTTCAGATCCATTGCTTAGCCATCCATCTAGTGCCATTTGTACCTAAATTTCACCTTGTGGACCCCATCTTAACCAACTTCCTTAATTTAAGGGTGGGCCCAACTTTGGTCTTCTTTGAGTGGCATTAGATCTATCTAGATCTATTCTTCTAACTTCATAAGTGACATAATCATTTCCTTGGTTGAGCATTTGTCCTTTCATAATCCTCCTCAACCAAGCCCTAACTCCATATGTCCACGTATACTTCCTAGATCTAGATCCATTCACTCTTGATCTTCTCCTCTCTCAATTTCACATTTCCCTAGGAGGTCTAGAGTAGGTTCGCTAACCTTCATTGGTTAGCTAGGGTGTCCCCCTTGGTCTTGCTTGTGCTAGATCTAAAGTGAAGAGTGCCTCGGTTAGCGTGACAACCATTTACCTTGGGAATCGTGGCATCTCTTGGGTCACCTCTTTAGTTGTCCAACACCTCTACCATCCTGGATAGAATTACCTTTTGGGACAACTAAAAGTTGTGTGATAACAAGAACATGCGTCAAATTAGGCTCCTAGGCCAAGACATTTTCATCAAATTTAACATCTCTTTCAATAATAATGGTCTTGGATTTTGGTTGAGAAGTCTATAACCCTTTACATCTCAGAATATCTAATAAATATGCACTTCTCGCTCTTAGCTTGTAAGGCTTTCCATTTTTCATTAGGAATGTGAGCCCATGCTTCACTACTAAAATAATAAAAGTGGCTTACATCCGTTTTAATGTTACTACATGCTTCTTCTGGTGTTATATCTGAATGTTGCATGTTGCATCTAAATTCCCTATGCAATGAAGTAATTTGTAAATTTAATGTTTACATGTTCGCCTCCATTATTTGTTCTTAATTTTTGTATTTAATGTCCAGATTGTTTTTCTACAAGGACCTTGTAAGCCAAAAACATGTCAAAAAATTTACTTGTAAGTTTTAGAAAGTAAACCAAACTACATATGGAGAAGTCATCGATGAAAGTTAAGTACTTGAAGCCATAGAAAGAGGCAGAATGAATCGGACCACACAAATCACTATGAATAAGTTGCAAGGGGGGGCAAGGCATGCCAACGGGCACGTTTGTCAAATTTGTTCGATGATGATTGCTGAGAAAACACCCGCGACAAACACCATCTCTTCAAAAGACTAGAGGAAGAACTATCACCGTTTTATAATTCCATAGCTACTGCAATGAGAGATAGTTTAAATGACCAAATTGCTCATGTCAAAGTTTGTTCAATTGATCACTATGAGCAATAAAAACTAAGGGAAAAGGTGACGACAAAAAGTTGTTAAATCTGTACAACCTGGTAATATCATCAACAATTTCAGTTGCTAGTGTTAAAGAAATGTAACTGCGGAAGATATTCTAAATGTACTTGTCTATTGTATTATTGTATTCCTCCTTCGGGAGATGTCATTGATGTAATTGATAATGTAAGAGTCATTGAAAGAGTCAATGTAAACCCGAGGACTTGTGTCGGCCTAAAAGAATCCAAAAAAGAATATTTTATTATGTACTTAACAAGTCGGCCCAGTCAATTAGGTCAAGTCGGCCCTGTTGGGGAAAAGTCACCGCAACTGAAGAATATAAATAGGAGGGTTGTGTTGCTAATTTCACTCACTCATTCATCCCCTCAAGTTCGCATAGGAGAGAGAGAGAAGTTCCCTGGTGAAGGAGAGAAGTTGTTTTGTCTTGGGATTTTATCTTGTACTTGGTGAATTATATATTGAGGAAGTTTTTGTCAGGATTTTCTCCTTGTGGTTTCCCCGAGAGAAATTTTGTGTTCTTTGTGATTGTTGTGCTTGTCTTTCTTTTAGTGGTGATATTATTTAATGTTATTATGCTAAACGAGTAAAAACTTAACATGGTTACAGAGTTGGCCTGAAAGAAAATATTGTGCAGCCACTGCAACTGCAGAAAATAGGGCTTCTTGTTATGGGAGCTCTCTCCAAAGATCAGCTGAAAAAGAGGGTGCATCTAACTCGCCTCACTAGGGCGCATCTTTCTGTTGAAGCAGAATTCAATTCCAAGAATTTTCATTTCTGGGTCCACCACTCCAGCCCGGAGAATTATGGCATCATGCTTTTGGAAGATCTGCTGACAGATTTGGGAGAAAGAGTACATTGCTCAACTCGCCTCGAGGAGGCGCATCTTCTCATACAGACAGTTTTCTAAGATCCCGAAGTTGTAAAATTAGGGTTTCTCTGTCAAACCCTGGGTCAAGGTAGAAGCAATTTTTCAAAAGGACAACTTTTCTCGTAAGTACTATCTCCATTCTATTTCCATTTGAGGTTTTCATACTATCAAAATGACAAGCACTACCAAGCTTGATGAGAAGCTTGAAGGATCTGAGAACTTCAAGGCATGGAAATATAGTCATGCTCATTCTTGAAGAACATGACCTAGAAGGCTTTGTAAAGGAAGAAATTGTAGAACCAGAAGGAGATGAGGCCTTGAAGTTCTCAGCTCCTTCAAGCTTCTCATCAAGCTTGGTAGTGCTTGTCATTTTGATAATATGAGAAATATAGAGTCATGCTCATTCTTGAAGAACATGACCTAGAAGGCTTTGTAAAGGAAATCACAGAACCAGAAGGAGATGAGGCCAAAGCAAGACACAAGAAAAATATGATCAAGGCTAAGAGGATCATAGATGACTCTATCAAAGATCACTTGATTCCTCAAGTGTCCTCAAAGTAGACTCCAAAAGAAATGTTTGATGCTTTGACCAGTCTGTTTGAAGGAAAGAACATTAATAGGAAGATGACCTTGAGAAATCAACTCAAGGGTATGAAGGTTCAGAAGTCGAAAACTATGCATTCATATTTCACCAGAGTATCTCAAATCAAAGAACAATTAGAAGCTATTGGAGACATGATAGAAGTTGAAGTTGTGATGGCCACCTTGAATGGTCTTCCAAGAGATTGGGAACCTTTCGTTCGTGGCATATGCTCTAGGAAGAGATTAATCAAGTTCAGACAACTATGGGAAGAGTGTCTGCAAGAAGAAGAAAGAATAGCAGTAAGAGAAGAGAAGCTAAATGATAATGAAGATCAAGCTTTGGCAACCTATGCCAAAGGAATAAACAAAAGAAAGAATGATGTACGTTATCATGACCACTCTCCCAGAAGATCTCAAAGGAACAAAAGGGTCAAGAGAGACTTCTCCTCCTTTGAATGTTTCTCTTGTTGCAAGATGGGACACATTGCAAGAAATTGTCCTCTTAGAGCTAAACAATTCAAGAAGCAAAAGAGAAGATTTCATGCCCATGCAGCCTTGGACGATGAACATGATGATGAAATCAAGACCAGAGAAGACAAAGATTCCAGTGAAGAATATGTTCTAATTTCAGCTCTCACTGGTTCAGTATCTCATGGAAGTGACACTTAGTTAGTAGACAGTCGAGCCTCCAAACACATGACAGGATACAAAGACTCTATTTCACACCTTACGCAGAAAGATTCTCCACACAAAGTGAAGCTTGGAGATGATTACCAATATCCTATCAAAGGAATGGGAGAGGCTACTTACAAGTTGGACTCTGGAAAGCCCATGAAGATGAAGGAAGTCCTATATGTTCTAGGTTTGAAAAAGAACCTTCTTTCTATCTCAGCATTAGATAAGAAAGGTCTTAGAGTTGCATTTGTAGATGGTGAAGTTCTTATGTGGCCAAAGGGGAAGACAATCAATGAGGCAGTTGTTATTGGAGTTGATGAAGGAGGACTCTATAAACTCAAGGGACATGCAAATTCAGCACTAATGGCTAGTGCCATGAATCCTTGTGAATTATTGCATGGAAGACTAGCTCATGTACACTACAAAGCTTTACCAACAGCGAGTAAGGTGGTGGCTGGATTACCAGAAATCCAGGTTGATCATGAAGGGGTGTGCAAAGGATGTGCACAAGGAAAAAGTACAAACAACCCATTTCCAAGCAGTGATAGCAAAGCAAAAGGCATATTGGACATTGTTCACTCCAACATTTGTGGACCTATGTCAACTACTTCATTAAGCGGGTATGTTTACTATGCTTCTTTTATTGATGATTATTCCCGCAAAACATGGATTTATTTCCTAAGAATAAAAGTGAAGTATTTGAAAAGTTTAAAGATTTTAAGGCTCTTATGAAAAACCTCTCTGAAAAGAAGATCAAGATATTAAGGTCAGATAATGGAGGAGAATACACTTCAGCTGATTTCAAAGAATTCTGTAAACAAGCAGGGATTAAGAGGGAGCTTACCATCCCCTATAATCCACAACAAAATGGTGTAGCTAAAAGGAAGAATAGATCTATCATGGAAGTAGTGAAGGCCATGATCCATGATCAAGACCTACCCATGCATCTATGGGCTAAAGCAACTAGAACCGCAGTTTATGTGCAAAATAGAATCTCCCACGGTGCTCTTGGAAACAAGACTCCAAAAGAGATGTTTACTGGTGAGAAGCCTGAAGTTAGTCATCTGAAGATATTTGGGTGTCCAGTATTCATAGACATTCCAAAAGAGAAGAGATCAAAGTTGGAACCTTCAGGAAGGAAGGGGATATTTGTGGGTTAAAGTGAGCAATCAAAGGCTTACCGTATCTACATCCCAGGATACTGCTAGATTGAACTTAACAGAGAAGTTACATTTGATGAAGATACAGCTTTCAACAAGTCTAAGAAGACTCATGAGGATGAAGAGGAGCATGAAGCTCCTAGAGTTACAGAAACTAACAATGCACCAGATAGGAATATTGAAGAAGAGCATATACCAGAGGATCATGATATGACAGAACCTCAAAGACCGGAGGAACCAACTCATGAGATAAATCCACGGAAGAGAAGACCGGTTTGGGCACGAGAAATAATCCAAGATGCATGAAAATAAGGTGCCCCAGAAGGAACAAGTAGAGAAAGTAAGAGACCACCGCCATACTCTAGTTCTGTAGCCTTGATGTATAACCTTGTTGAAGAAGAACCCACATGTTTCGAACAAGTGGCAAAGAAGAAGGAATGGTTGGATGCTATGATTGAAGAGTACCGATCCATCATAAAGAATGATGTTTGGGATGTGGTACCAAGACCAAAGGACAAATCACTAGTTTCATCAAATTGGATTTTCAAAACAAGACACTCAGCAGATGGAAGTATTGAAAAGTACAAGGCAAGATTTGTAGCTCGGGGATTCTCTCAAAAGGAAGGAATTGATTATGAGGAGACTTTTGCTCTTGTGGCTAGATATACTTCAATTAGAACCGTCCTTGCCTTGGCAGCTAAGATGAAATGGAAGTTACATCAGATGGATGTAAAGACAGCTTTTCTGAATGGAAAGATAGGAAAAGAGGTATACATAGAGCAACCAGAAGGATTTGAAACAGATGACAGAAAAACACATGTATGTAAATTGAAGAAAGCATTATATGGGTTGAAGCAAGCACCCAAAGCATGGTATGGAAGAATTGATGGTTTCTTGATGAGCTTGGGCTCTACCAAGAGTAAAGCAGATTCCAACCTTTATTATAAGGTTGCAGATGATGAACCCATGATATTATTATTGTATGTGGATGATCTATTCTCGACAGGTGAAGATAAGCCCATCAGTGAATGTAAGAAGAAGCTTGCTTCAGAATTTGTGATGAAAGACCTTGGGATGATGCACTATTTTCTAGGTCTTGAGGTGTGGCAGTTTCCAGATGAGATTTTCCTAAATCAAGGAAAATATACTGTTGAGATCCTAAAAAGATTTGGGATGTTGGACTGTGAGGCCATGACTACTCCGATGGTGACAAACTTGAAGCTCTTGAATGATGCTTCATTAGAGACAGTAGATGTTACGTTGTACAGACGGACTATTGGCTCACTGATGTATACCCATGATATTATTATTGTATGTGGATGATCTATTCTTGACAGGTGAAGATAAGCCCATCAATGAATGTAAGAAGAAGCTTGCTTCAGAATTTGTGATGAAAGACCTTGGGATGATGCACTATTTTCTAGGTTTTGAGGTGTGGCACTTTCCAGATGAGATTTTCCTAAATCAAGGAAAATATACTGTTGAGATCCTAAAAAGATTTGGGATGTTGGACTGTAAGGCCATGACTACTCTGATGGTGACAAACTTGAAGCTCTTGAATGATGCTTCATTAGAGACAGTAGATGTTACGTTTTACAGGCAAACTATTGGCTCATTGATGTATTTGACCAACACTAGACCAAATATATGTTTTGCTATGAACACCTTGAGCCAGTATATGGTAGAGCCTAGACATGTTCACATGATTGCAGCAAAACATGTGATGAGGTACCTAAAAGTTACATTGGACTATGGACTCAGATATGCATCATATAGTGAGTTCAGATTGTACAGATATACAACTCAGATTGGGCTAGAAGTGTCGAGGACGAATAGAGCACTTTAGGATGTTGTTTTAGTTTGGCATCGGGTATAATCTCATGGATCAGTAGAAAGCAGCCCTATGTTGCTCTCAGTACAGCAGAAGTTGAATACATCGCAGCATGTTCAGCTTGCAGTGAAGCAGTTTGGCTTCACAAGATGTTGGCAAGATTGTTTGATGCAGAGATAGATGTGATCGATATTCTCTGCGATAATCAGAGTTGTATCAAGATGTCAGAGAATCTGGTGTTTCATAATAGATCGAAGCATATCGAGATCAAGTATCACTATATCCAAGATATGGTGCAGAAGGGAGTTGTAAAGCTCAAGTATGTTCCTACAGAGGAACAAGTTGCTGATGTGTTGGTTAAGCCTCTGTCTCGCATAAAGTTTGAATACTTTCGAGACAAGCTTGGTGTGGTCCATAAGGACCTCCCTCTAAAGAGGGAGTGAAGATGATGATTGGTCCGATAGGACCTCCTTCAAAAGGAGTGAAGATGATGATTGGTCCGATAGGACCTCCTTCGAAAGAAGGAGTGAAGATGATGATTGGTCCAATAAGACCTCCTGTTGCCAACTAAGTTGCACTTGGTTGGATTATCAAGCGAGCGGGCAAAGTAGAACATGATACATGTTCAATTTTGGTGATTTGATATCCAGCTGGCCTTTTAAAGGCCCCCGTTTTTAATTTTTTCCACATGTCCATGGCCCTGCGGGGTTTGTAATAAAAACGTACTAGCATGGGGTTTTGTAAAAGACTCGGTTCCTTAGGACTTTTTGGCTAAGTCAGGTATTCCAAGGAGTTTTTTCACCTATCTATTATGTCTTGCATCAATGCATTACATAATTAATTGGTTTTTCTCCTGCTCCTCCAAAGCTGGAATGCCTGGGGAGGCTGACGGGCCATAGGGAATTATTAGAGTCTATGGGTCAATGTATATGAACATGCTAGGCGTTAATTTTGAGTCATATGGACATATGCTAAGTCCCCCTAGGTTGTTTTTTAATTTTCGGCAAGTTTTAATTTTTCCGTAAATTGGGCCATTTTTTAATGGTTTAATTAAAAAATTTGTAATTGGCCTACAAGGGGCGTCTGGAGGTATTTTTTGCCTTAGGGGTGCTCGTTTTCTAACTCAGAGCACCCCCTAAACCCCTAAACCCACTTTTCCTAATGTTTGGGTGCTTCTATTTTTGTCAAAATCCAAAAAAGGCAAAAATCCCAAAAAAGTCATAAAAAAATAGAAAAATGGGAAAATGACATAAAAAAATATTAAATTTTTGGAGAGTTTTTAGGGTCTGATTTCGACCAGCAATATTATAGGAGAGTTATTGGGCTGAATTGTCATGTTTTGGCAGCCCCATAAGTGGAGCAAATGGTGCCCATGAGGAAGGGCGCATTTATCCATGAGAGGGGCGCACTTGCTATTATGGGCAGCCCACGATACAAGGGAGGAGCAGCACATTGTATGCTGCTGTGTTAGCACGTTAGGTGCTGCATATGGGCAGCTAGAATAGGGGAGTGGGCAGCCCCAATCTCTCCCTCAAATCGTGCCACCACTCCCCCTTTGTCTCCTTCACCAAGTGCGCCCTCCCTCCTTATTTTTTCTCTATATATTCAAGTGCCCTCTCCATTGTGAGTTAGTGAGAATTGGAGCAGCGGACTTATGATTGTAATAGTTTTTATCATTTGAATAAAAGAAGACTTTGGAGGTCAGCTTGTGGTGTTTGTTATATGTGGATGTAGTATCTTGATTCCTTTTCTAAGATGACTTGTGCATAAGTTTCATTCTTCAAGGGTGTGGTGTGCTCATCTATGAGATAAGTTGTCTTCAATTTGTTTATTGTAGCAGCTTAGTGATGTGTGCTTGGTAAGAGATTATTTTTGTGTTTTTCATTTGTTTATGGATATGCAATCATAGTTTCTTGTGAGTATATATCTACACTTGATATTTTTTGGTGAGATCTGTGATATGCAAGTGTTTCTTGAGTTGGCAAGAAGGAGGATCTTGTTTGTTTCCCCTTTTTACTAATCATTGTTTGCAGATATAGTCCCTTGAAACATCACTAAACCATCTTCAAAGCTTCGATTTTCAACAAGGATTTGTTCCATCTCTCTCTCTCTCTCATTCAAGAAAAATCAAATTTTATGGTTATCTAGTACTTTCTTTTCAAAAACTAGTTTAAGTTGTCAAAATCTTTCAAGTTTTTCTAAAGTAGTATTAGATCTGATTTCAAAGCATTATCTGGCTGCCCTAGAGCTTGAAATTTGCAGCCATTAAAGGCTAGCAGAGATCCCAGGTAGACAAGCCCCATAGCTTGTTTTACTTGGTTATTTTTAGTCATTTTTACTTAGTTTTTAACTTAGATTTTTTTTGGGTTTTTTAGGAGGTGTTCCAAAGACACTCTTAAAGTGTTTTTGGGCATCTTGTACTGATTATTGCTTGCTGGTTTGCAGCAAAAGACGAACAGGTAGGAGGAGGTGCTGCCGAAATTTCGAGCATCCAGGCGATCCGGAGGACAAATTTCCATATTTTTCAAAACCGGTCATTTTTTTTCTATAATTTTGTAAGCCACCAAGTCACATTAAGTAGACTGGGGCACTTCTCTAAATCATTGTAAACATTTTTAAACGAGAGCAAGTGGGCTAGCCAGCGCCCATACCCCATCCCCCCAGGGGTGGCCTGTGTCGTCTCATTTTCATGGCGTGATTTTTAGAGTAGTTTATTTCTTTGTTTTCCGGCATCTAATAAAATCAATTAGGATTAAAATAAACCTTGTTGGTCCGTTCCACTGGCGGGCCACAAGTTCACTCACAACCTAGTTTTTTCACATTTTTTTTACAAACTCATAACGCCCCCCTTGCTTTCCCGAAGTAGGGTTTATGTATGAGGGCTTGCCCGAAATACGTGCCTGAAAAGAGACTCCTGGGGTTTTAACAAAGATAAAATTTGGGTTCATAAAATTTTTATAAAAATACCAAGGTCTTCTCCCGTATGCTCTGTGGCCAACTTGCAGCTCAGTCTGATCCAGTTGGTACACACCAGAAAGGAGGGGATGACTAGTAATAGGATCTAACACCGCCCCAATAAAAAATCCTTTTTGTGAAAATCCGGCACAACACGCATTTTGTTGTCGTGGGCAAATTTCCCAGAAGGCTTGGGATAACACTGGATAGTGACCTCTTGGAAACCGTTAGGCTTGCCCTCGTTGGTATAGCATCTGAACACCTCCTCGAGACTCCGATTCAGCCCAAAGCCTGAGAGGGAAGCCACGCTTCAAAATTCCGGACATGTTCCCCCGTACCTTGCGTATATCAGGAACCCACCTGCCTTAATAAAAAGATCACCATCACATTAAATTTTAAAATAAACCAAGAACACTCGCACAACATTTACCTTTTCTGCTTATGCATTTGTTATTTGACTCCATTATAAGGCACTGGTCTTGTTGCAAATTTTATTTTACATTGTTGACTAATGTGCAGTTAAATGATGGCTATTTTAAATGAGAGCAAATGATAAATGATTGTTTTATTTGATCAAAGTATATGTTGTCTGTTCTTGGTTACCAAAAGTATTTTTCTAACTCCTAGATTAGAAGCTTTAGTTTCTTTTTATTTTTTAGGGTCCACCCCCCTTGGCTTCGCTAGGAAAGCCTAGACGGAGGAGTCGAGTCCCAAGTGACAGCACTTGACTCTGACTTGCCCCCAAGGCCACACCAGCAGCTTGAAGACTTCTGCTGCGTTTTTCCCCAGGTGTGGAACCAGGCGGCAACACCTCCATCGAAAGGAGTGAAGATGATGACCGGTGAGATAGGACCTCCTTCGAAAGCAGGAGTGAAGATGGGTCCAAAAGGATCACCCTCGAAAGAGAGAGTGGTTTCCTGGAGCCTTGGTATGGTAGCTCAGTGTAGAAATGGTACGTCATCCTGACAAGGCCTGATTGATCCGAAAGGATTAGTATGTCAACACTAGCTAGTTCCTAGGGGGATTGGTATGTCTGGCTAGACTTGTTTGGTTCGAAAGGAGTAGTAACCAAACAAGGCCTATTTGATCCCTAGGTAGATTGGTATGTCTGGCTAGGCTTGTTTGGTCCGAAAGGATTAGTAAGTCAGCATCGTCTACCAAAGTGCCCACCACAATGCATATTCCAGATGATGATGATGTTCCAGTATTTATATACTGATGGTTCCGGCAATTCACATGTTGATGGATGATGATGTTCCAGTATTTCTATATTGATGGTTCCAGAATTCACATGTTGATGGTTGATGATGTTCCAACATTCACATGTTGATGGATGATGATGTTTTAGTATTTCTATATTGATGGTTCGAGCATTCACATGTTGATGGTTGATGATGTTCCAACATTCACATGCTGATGGTTAAGGATGTTCCATCATTCACATACTAATGATGATGATGATGTTCCAGTATTTACTTACTGATGTTTGATGTTGTTGTTCCAGTATTTACTTACTAATATTTGATGTTGTTGTTCCAATATTTACTTACTGATGGTTGATGTTGTTGATTTCAGTATCCATGTACTGATTATTGATGATGTTGTTGTTCCAGTATTTACATATTGATGATGATGTTGATGTTCCAACAGTTTCTTGTTGAAGATGATGATGTTGATGATGATGATGTTGATGTTCCAGCAGTTTCTTGCTGACGATGATGATGTTGATGTTCCAGCAGTTCCTTGTTGATGATGATATTGATGATGACGATTATGTTGATGCTCCAGCAGTTCCATGATGATGATGCTGATGATGATCTTGTTGATGACAATGATGTTGATGATGCCCCAGACATATGATGATGTTTCAAAAACTTCCTATGACATATAGAGTTTCACCAGTCAGTTGTGCAGCTGTTGATGATGATGTCCGTAGAATACCTTCCTAGTTAAGAGGGAGTGTTAAAGAAATGTAACTGCAGAAGATATTCTAAATGTACTTGTCTATTGTATTATTGTATTCCTCCTTCGGAAGATGTCATTGATGTAATTGATAATGTAAGAGTCATTGAAAGATTCAATGTAAACTCTAGGACTTGTGTCGGCCTAGAAGAATCCAGAAAAGAATATTTTATTATGTACTTAACAAGTTGACCCAGTGAGTTAGGTCAAGTCAACCCTATTGGGCAAAAGTCACCTCACCTAAAGAATATAAATAGGAGGGTCGTGTTGCTCATTTGACACTCACTCATCCACTCAAGTTCACATAGGAGAGAGAGAGAAGTTCGATGTTGAAGGAGAGAAGTTGTTTTGTCTTGGGGTTTTATCTTGTACTTGGTGAATTCTATATTGAGGAAGTTTTGTCGGGGTTTTCTCCCTTGTGGATTCCCCGAGAGAAATTTTGTGTTCTTTGTGATTGATGTGCTTGTATTTCTTTTAGTGGTTATATTGTTTAATGTTATTATGCTAAACAAGTAAAAACTTAACAGCTAGGACATGCTTAGGATCTTTGAAATCCTTGATTACAACTTGGTGAGGTGTAAACTCTACAATCTTACCTTCACCAGAATGACTGATCTAATAGACTAACAACAAATTGCAAGAAAGACTTGGAACACATAATACATCTTTGAAATGACCATCATCTAGCTGAATTATTCTAGATCCTACAACATTAAGAGATCTATCATCACCAACAAATTTTGTTTGGTGTTACATTCGTTTATAACAAAAAAAAATGGCTTTATCCTTGGCCATATGATAAAATGCTCTAGAATCAATGAGCCACTCATTAGAAGAAGAAGAAAAAGATGCATTCAAAGAAAAACCAAAAGCAAAAAGTGCATGTCTATGAGAAGAAGACTTAGAAGAAGAATCAAGATTGATGTTGTGCTTCTTCATTGTTGCTTCCAAGGTGTCCACCCTCTCGAAACACTTAGATTCCATAAGACCATCTTTCTTGCAAACAATGCAATGGCTCCCACTCTTCTTTCCTTTCGATTTAGTGCCTTTATCACCATTGGAATGATGAGTTGGCTGAGAGGGTTTCAAACCCTTGTTTTGTTTATTGTTGCAAGGATGTCGCTTCTTGTGATGCTTGGATTTATCCCTCTGTTGTGCCACTAAGGCTTTGCTACATGTATCGACGGTGCTGATCACTCCAAGATATAAGAGCTTATCTGGCTTTCTAATAAAGGCATCACAAAAATATTCAAGAGTGGGTTCTTATAAGTAGCCCCTAGAGGTTTTTTCGATGGATTAAAATGTAGATACAAAAACAGAATAAGGAGGACCAAGCTTAGCAAGAATATGATAAATACATTATTTTCCGACTTAGGCATCTTGCATTCTTCAATTAAGAGTCTAAAGGTTTTGAACTATTATAGATAGTCTTGAATGCAAGAGAAATAACTCAGATTTAAAGCAACCAACTGATTTTCAAACTAGTGATCTTCAATCTCATTCTGTTTACCGAATACAATTTCCAACTTTTCCCAAGCTGCATCTAGTGCGTCAATTCCTTGAAGGTAAGATCTTAACTCATTAGAGATGAACATCCCGATTAATCTATAGGCTTCATCATTTTTATTACCCCATTTTACTTTCTTATCAGCATCTATGGGGGCAGTTTCTTTTCCCAAGTTAATCTGATAAAGTCCCCTACTTCAAACAACATCCTCCATACGGGCTCTCCATGAGTAGTTAGTACTAGTAAGCATAATATCACTTGGACCAGCCATATTAATATGACTACAAAAAAAAAGGAATTGATGGTTTAAATGCAAGGATCTCAAAAAAAAGGTAGTTTCAAAAAACGACACTAAAAATGGACTCTGGATGTCAAAGTTATGCCTTTTTGAAGAAGGGCATAAAATGGAACTAGGGAACCACGTGGAAAGTAAAGGTTGAACCACGTGGTGCTGGGCGCAAAAAATACAATAACGAATTCCCCTCTTGTACTAACTTTTCCTGTAAGCTCACTTTTACAAATAAGTTACTTTAAATTAAGTGACCCACTTTTATTAAATAAGTGAGAAGCACTATAACAATAAAATTACGTTATAACTTAAATTTTTCAAAAAATATCAAAAAGAAGGACTTGCACCCAAAACCTCTTACTTATTAAAGCAACTTTCAACCAAGTGAGTTAAACAAAAGATTTAGTATTATTATGGAGGAGAATGGGTGTGTTGTTGTTGTTGTCGTCATCGTTGTTGTTGTAACTTGTGGGGGAGATGCCTATCCAAAAAACCTTTTCTTTTGGCCTGCAAGACACTTTACACAACCACACAAGCAAAAACAAAAACCTGAAATCGAAATTTCTCAAATTTTGTGTTAGCCCTTGGTTAGCTTACCCAAAAAATGTAAGTTTTCTTACTGTTTCTGGTTTACCGAGTTTGCACAAAGCGCGTGACAAAGAGCATACGCAATCAAGAAAACACTTTCCCCTCTGTTTTTTATTTACCAAGTTCACACACAACACACAGCAAAGAGCATATGTAGGCCGAAGGGGTAACAATACGGGGAAAAATAGAAACCAGGCAAAAATATCAAAGAATATGAGAGATTTATATAAAAAAATCCATAACTGTAAACAGTATACCTCCAGATCTAGTAAAATGGTTGTATCTTGGGCAAACAGAAACCTTTTCAAATGAAATGAAGTGTTTCCAACCAAAAGCAACGCTCTAAATGCAATGGAACACCTCTCTCATCCCCAAAATACACAAAAATAGCAAAATTCAAAAATATTTTAATGCACATGGCTATATCGGTTCAAGATCTCGATCAACAACGAAAGTGGGTCTTCATAAATACTCTAATACCATGTTTGACTAAAACAAGGTATTTCCACAAGGTCGAACACCTTAAGCAACCACTCACACACACAAATCACAAATCAACACACCAATGTTTTACATGGTTAAAACCCTCAAAGAGGGAAACAGTCCACAACCCCAACCAAACAATTACTTGAGGCAATATATTAATGCAAAAGGAAAAACAATTTACATATTAGTTTCTCACAATCGATCATAAAGCAAATGACCCTCCATGCTCTTTTAATAGAGATTGTGGACCAATCAGGGGTTGGGCCACAAATCAATTGCTGTTAAAATCGAGGTGAAGATGAACCACTGGATCACTCTATGTCTAGAACATATCGTGACAACCGGATTACATAAGTACAAAGGCATACTAAAGAAACACACTTTACCTAAAGACACTTTAAACCAAGTTGATCTTAACTAACTCCTAAATGTCTAAATATCCTAACAAATAGAGATAGCACTCTTGTAATATCTGACTTTTATCTATCTAACTAGTAATATTATTATACTCTTTGAATCTAACTTACGATCTGAATCACCCCCTATATGGACTTTCATTATTTGTATGCAAAGAATCTCAGGTACTGAACTATATCATTCCCATACAAATATCAGATCTCTCTCTGTGCATCAGCCTATAAAGGATTCACAGAATTCTATCATGAGAATTTAAACAAGCTACACTTTGTACCCATCTCTATGTGCTAAGCTTCTTTTCTATCCTCGCAAAATAAACATGAAATTTTAGAATAGAGATTTATATTTCAGAGTTGATGCATCACATAGATGATTTCAACTTTCAGCTCAATCTTAGGGGGTGAAATTATTATGAGGGAGAATTGCATATCAGTTAGTTGCAAATTTGCAATCAAGAGCAAGCCAAATGATTTTCATAAGAAAATTTCCATTTAGAGAAGTCAAATTTAGAACTAATATAAACCCAAATAATAGCAGATAAGCTGCAATGTAATTTAAAGGTGAAAATAGAAAAAACGCTTGCCTAAGGTGGATCTACTTTCTCTACTCAAGCATTTGCAGTGCTAGTATCCACACTACACTATATCAATTCAGACGGAAACACATTCTATTGCCAGCCATATATGAAATTTTATAAGCTGCAATGTAATTTGAAGGTGAAAATAGAAAAAACACTTGCCTAGGGCGGATCTATTTTCTTTACTCAAGCATTTGCAGAGCTACTATCCACAATGCACTATATCGATTCAGAGGGAAACACGTTCTATTGCCAGCCATATATGAAATCTTATTGATTTAGCTGTATACTAAAATTAAATCAAAGATAAAAAGACCCTATAATGCTTGAAAAATAGAAAATGCTTCCAGGAATGCAATTTGGGCAGTAAATCATCCAACTGTCACTCTTACATAATACTAGCATGCATAAAGAACAGTCCAATAAAAGGAATATAGCAACGTTTCACCATAAGCAAATGGAGGGAAAACAAAAAATTGAATTTGCTGAGTTAAAAGTTAACTGCATACGCCCATTTCGGATTGTGAGCACCACAATCTGCACAAAATTGATTATCTGGTTGAGATTGCAACTTTTTTAGTCTTCTCAATGCTCCTGAAATCCAAACAGCACTACTTATAGATGAAATGAAACAAGAAGGAAAAACTTCTAATAACAAAATAAGGGCATTAAACCATTAAATAAATACATAAAGTATTCTATAAGAAGTATTTCTCAAAAAAAAAAAAAAACTCTTTAAATATAACTTCTAGAAAAATCCATACTGTAAATGCAAACTCAAGCTCAACATTTTATAAGAAAATTTAGTGCAAGACTATCCAATAAGCAAAAGCATCTAGGAAAGGATAAATTATAGGAAAAATGTCAGACTAAAGAATGAAATATCTAGGGCACTAATGGTTAACCAGAAGATATCATGATTCTGTTGAAGTGGAGACCATATGTGGCTATACCAGCATAGATCCATCTTAAACCCGTATCTATCAAGCACCGAGAGGGATCCGATTTCTTGAGATGTATTTCTTTTTTTAAATTTAAACTCAAGAAATTTAATCTCTCTTGATTGATCCGGGTTTAAGTTTTAATTTTTTATTTTATAAACAAACATCTATTTTTTAATTACTTTTCATAATATTTTATTTTATGAACCGACATGGATTTTTTTTAAATACTTTCCACAATTTTACTTTTTTTTTACATTTTAATTAATTGCCGACAATACATTTTACTTTTTTACTTTTCATTACATTTTACTTTTTTACTTTTCATTAAATACTTTCCATTACATTTTACTTTTTTTACATTTTAATTAATGGTGGACAATAATAAAGACAAACGTTTATAGCCTAGGATTTAATTCAAACGAAAATACACGTCCATGTATTATATAGTCTAGGATTTAATTCAAACGAAAATACACATCCTTTTATTAATCGCCGACATAATATAAATTTTTATTATTATTATGTTAAAGACAAACTTTATTTATTATGGCCGACTATAAGGACAAACATGGACAAACATGGACAAACGTTACAGGATCTCCCCCATACTGGGTTGTAGAGCACCTCGTTTCACTCGGTGCAATTATTAAAGATGGTATCCCAAAACAAGCAAGTGCCATGTTCTATTACCAGTTGATCATTCACATACATTCATTTATCCAAGTATCACATAGAACAAAAAGATATTTTTTCCTTGAAAATAACTCGCCGAGAAACCCCAGGGCACTACCCCCTGCTCCAAGGATGGTACACAGTCTAAAGCAGGCAGCATAGAATAAGTGTGCCTGACCCAGAGGGAATTGAACTGGGGACCTGCACAGTGTGCCAGATTATTGGCAACATCCAGGCAACAGTGGCACAAAACAATTGAGCTAACCCTCAGTGCTATAAACCAAAAGGAAATAACACAAGCTACCACATAGAGAGTGCAAACAAGGGAAAAGAAACAAGTGGTGGGCTTTAGCAATCTGTTCCCTTCTTCCTCAAAGACACTACCTTACATCACATTACAATAATGTATTTATAGCATCCAAGATGAAGGAAATGGTTACAGCTAACAACCACCTAACCGGCATGTCAGTTCAGCCTGTTATCACCTAAACTAGCACCCGTTACTGCAAAGTCTTCACTAGGTTCTAAGCTCAAATGTAACTTGGAAGAGTTGCCACCGTCACCTACGCAACTACTACTCTCATTTTAAGTTGGTTAATCCAACACATGGGGGGCTTCTTCCTGATTAACCATATTGGCAGGGGTGAGAGGATTAGGACTTCTTTGTTCTGGGGGAGCCCTATTTCTATTCCACCCCTGATTACCTCTAGGTTGATGAACATTTGGTTGGTATCTAGGAGAATTTATTTTGATCTCCTGTATCCTTCTCTAAACTTATTATTTTATTCAAAAAGACGGTTTGTGTTGAATTAAATCAGCAGTAACCTTTTCAAACTTTTGAGCTGTGGCAGCTATAGGATCTTGGGCAGGTTCAACTGTGTTCAACAATCTAGGTCTAGTCTCCGGTTTGCATGTTGACACCCTTGAAGAACCCATATCGTCAACCTTAGCATACAACATCTTTTCTTCTATCTACTCGCCCAGTCCTGAGCATTTGTATGGTTGTTTGGGAACTTATCCCTCAGCATCAGACCGATCTGGCTTTCATGAGTACATGTGTAATGCAGGAGAAGGGCATCATTTGTGGGTTTTATCTTATCAGGAACTTGATCCACCAGCCTTTGGAAACTATCATCAAACTCCTTAACTTTTTCATTTTCCTTCTTTATTTCATGGAGCTGATTTAACAACATTTTCCTTCTTTTCAGATAGCCCAACATTTCATGAAAGCATTTTGAAAACTTTCCATATTATTCATGCATTTGTTTGGCAATCCCCTAAACCAAGTCTTAGCATCTTCCTCTAAGGATAATGAGAATAGCTTCATCACCACATCCTCATGGTCTACTGTGTGCACACCCAACGTTTCATAAAAGTTATCAAGATGAGCCTCAGCTGTGATTACATTGTTGCCAGCAAACTTAGTAAGCCACTTATGATATTTGTCTAGCAAAACATGGGAAGCATCCTAGATCTGTGATATGCCCAAAGCCTTGTAAACATTTGTTACCCGGGGTTTATTAGCCATGATTGTTGAATTTATAGGCTGCCTTGAATTATGAAATAGTGTTCTTATATCTTCTAGGATTGCAAGGCTCCTATCTAAAGAAGCTTGAGATTCTCTTCTAAGTCTCCTGTTATAAACCTTTTCAAGATCAAAGTATCTCAGATAAAGCCTTTGAGAAGAACTCCTCGTGGAGTATCTCCTATTTGAATTTTCTTCTTGTGTAGTTGTCAGATGGGTATGTCAAAAAAAAATTTATTCTATACTCATCAAATGTGTTGAAGCATAATCTTCTAAATCCAAGGAAAGGACTTTATCCCCAGCAACAGCGCCAAAATGTTATGACCTAAACTAGCACCCCTTAGTGCAAAGTCTTCACTATGTTCTAAGCTCAAGTGTAACTCTGAAGAGTTGCCACTGTCACCTAAGCAACTACTTCCCTTGCTTCAGGTTTGGTCATCCAACACATGGGGGGCTTCCCTGTTAGCAAATAAATTTAAAGATAAATACAATCCTAAGATGACTGAGGTTACTACTTGCATATAAACTATGATTTTCAACCATAAACTAGGTTAATACTGAATGATAAAATTCAGATCTGTTTTGAGATATTTTGGTGGTGCAGAATTTGAGATAATTTCCAAATCTGAATTAGTTGATTAATTGTTGTTATAAGCTTGAAAATAATGTATTTCCCAACCAGCAAACCAAATTTGTAACAGCAGAATGTTTTAAAACTTTTAACCCTTATTTAGATTAGAAATGAAGTACAAATATGGTTAAAACTAAGGTAAATCTAGGAAATTTAAATAACTGCAAATCTGAAACGTTTAACCTGGTAAACCAGCCTTCAAATGATATTTTTTAATTCTGTTTTAGAGTAGATTTAATGAATACAACGGGAGAGGTCTCCAAAAGATCATTTCCAGACACAAACTAGGGCAAATCCACCATGCAATTTAGTGTTTTGGGACTGATTTTAATGTATGCAAATGACAGAAATTTCCGGACCTACTTAAAACAGAAAGAAAAAGATTGAATGAAATTTAAAGTGGCATAAAAGATGTGAATAGTGCCTAGCAAATCCAAGTTGGGAAAATGGCGTCAATTGAGGATCTCTTGGAAGATTTAGTGATTAAAGAATAGACAGGGTTGAATGGTTCCAACCCAATCCACTCCCTCATAGCTAAATCCACTTCAGAAATCTTCAATAGGGAAATCCTAAGTTAGACATTTCCAATAGCCTTGAGGAGATATTTGTCAAGAACGGGTTAAGTGTAACACAACCAAATTTGAGAAACATGCACACTATTAACTCTTCCAATGACAAGCATCCAATAATAGAGAAAGATCTTACCTGATCATTATCAAGACCATAGACAATTAAAGATGACATCCATTAACCAAGCATCAATCATCAAAGACATCCAATGGAGTGCTCCAAACAAAACATCCATAAGCATTAACTAAGAGTACTAAACATTAGCATAAGAATTCTCTCCACAACTTCTAGCAAAGTTTACAATAGGAGGAGCCTTGCTTAAATAGTGAAAAAGCTCAAAACTCCTCCAATAAAATAATAATATCCAAACATAAACCCTAGATCTCTTCTAGAAATCCATAAAGACTATTATCTTTCAACTAACTAGAGAGATATAGTCAACAACACATATACCAAGGTGGATCTAGTCCACAAAGTAACTAATCTCCAACAAAATCATCTCCAAATCAAATCGTGTGGATGAAATGTTCCTCAAAAACCTCATATGTGTAGCAAACTGGTCCTCCATAAAATCAACCCTCCTCAAGGCATGTGTAGGTGGCACTTGTGGCTCAAGCTAGCAAGGCGCTTTCCCAAAATTGGTCAAACTCCAACAATAACATGAACATGTGGTGCCAACGAGCTCCATGAAGTGGGGAATGACCTCCCTCAAGTGAACGCTTAGACAAAAAGAGCCACACGTGTGGTATGTGGACCACTCTAGAAAATCATCCATCTCAAAAATCCAACGACTTGGCACGTGTGAGCTTGAGACAAAGTCATTTTATGCTAGGACCCCCATACAAGGTGGATCAATGCATCTCCAAGCTTCCAAACATGTGGGCATTAAAGATTGAGCCTCCCACATGTGAGCTCATGTAAGGAGTCATGTGTTTAGTGATCATCAAAGGGTATTGTTCTAATAGCTCAATAACTCTTTTAATGTTTATCCCTTTACTTAGTTTGAACTTTGACAATGTTGTGGACATCATCAACCAAAATTACATGTGAGACTCCTAGGTGGGATGTGTTTCCTAGAACTTAGGTGTAGAAGATGAGATGGATATGGCATCAGGGAAAAGGGCACTGTCATGAGATAGCCTTCATAGTCATATAGCATGAGTGAGTAAGAGGTCTTCCACATAGCTTTCATAAGCTAGGGGTGTTGTATTTTGATTCCACATGTGTGCCTTGGATGGAACGCTTAACATGAGCTGGGGGTAATGTATTTTGATTCCACGTGTGTGCCTTTTTTTTAACTGAAACGGATATTTTGCATTATAAACAGCTAAAGAGATCAGCTTTAAAAGATACACTGTAGTAGTTCAAAATATATCTTACAGAGTTTGCAACAGAGATGTCTACGACATATATAGTCATCCAACGTCTGAAATTAACTTCACAAAAACTAGCTATTGTTGTACTACTATAAGTTTTAACAAACTGTCCCAGCAATTTTTTGCAAAAATTAAACATAAAATGATAAAACAAGAGGTTAAATGGAACTGCTTCCATTTCTCTTGACCTAGTCTGATGAATCTTCTTCTTCGCACCCATCTGAACTGGAAACATTCCCATCTCCTTTAGAGTCTTCTGCAGCAGCACGCTCGCTTTAGCTTGAAATATTTGCATCAACTCGAATGGGTTGCAAAACAGAATGCCCATCAGCATTCTTGCTTACCGAATTCTAATCAAGCCTGGAATTTTTTCCTGCAATAAGATCTTCATGCTAGACCAAGGTTTTCGAAATGTCTTCCACTTGTGCATCACAGGCACGCACAGTACCTTCAACATCATCTAAATGACCATCAAGCCCAGCAGTAAAATTGGAAATTTGATGGGTGGTTTGCTCTATATCATCAAGAAAAGCATCTAGAACAGGCACATGAGCAGTAATTTGTTGAACAACAACAATCAAACCTTCCATTTGGGAATTCAACAATCTTAATTGGCTACGCATGTCACAAATGCCAGCTTGGGAATCACGGACTCTCTCTGAAAGATCCTCAATCTTTTTTTCAACATCCATAATTGCAATTTGCAACACAGTCCCAAATCTCCTCTGAAACAACTAACCTTTTGTCAACCCAATTGGAGTGAAAGACACCCCCAATGTCCAAGCCATAACCAGTAAACAACAACTGCAGACTATGCTCAACCCAACCCTCCCCAGAACTCTGAACCTCCAGGGCATATGGTAACCCTGTATGCCAAACCTTCCAAACAAATGAGAGCAAAATCCAAACATAAACAGAAGGTTACCTAAGAGTGCAGCTACACGCATCTAAAACTAGTAAAATCAGAGAGCCGATCTCCCAATACACAGGAGAAGGCATCAAAATACTTCAGGCTCCACACCACCATTCCAGAATTAACCCTCACACCAAACCGCCTTCCTCCAACACTACTCACAGAATGACAAAGCTGAAACAAAGTATCCCATAAACAATAAAAGTCTAGCTTCTTGACAAGACCTCCATATGACCATAATGACATCCCATATGAATGAACCATGAAATGATGAGAAGGTATATTATCTCGAGCACTATGACACGTCCATCTAGTCAAGTGCAATAATGTGTCATTTAATCCATGCTGCAGTCGATTAAAAGAGTTAATGCATGATAAGACTACTTCTTGATATTGGAAAAGACTTGGATTTATAAAACCACTAAGGAAGCCAGCAAGGTGATATAGGACCCCCATTTTTTAAATGCCCTCTCGGGGTATACTCAAAGCTTGATTAGCCAATTTATCTGCCGAAGCATTACGCTCACGCCGAGCAAGAAAGAATCGTACATTCGAAATTTGATGAAGAAGGCCAAGAATACGCTTATGGAGTCAACCAGCTATTTGATCCTCAATTTCCTGTCGATGCTTAGTTTGAGAGATGATAAGAAGAGAATCCCCTATCACCACTAGCAATTGAATTCCATGAAAAATTGCTTCTTTCAATCCCAGATATAGTGCATAGCGTTCTGCTTTATTATTGGTGCTTTTCCCTAGACCACAAGCAAAGGTTGAAACTACATTTCCACCGGGGTCAAAAATTACCCCCCTCCCCGCACCTGCCTCCCCGCATTCCACGTGTGTTCCTTGGATGGAGCGGTTAGCATGAATTTTTGTATTCCCTTTTTTATTTGCCTTTGCTTAGTCCCCTTTCCTTTTTTACATTTTGATCATGGGACTAAGGGAATAAGGCTTTTTATCGAGGTAGCATGGCTCAGCTGTATAATAATATGATATAAGGCGCTTCTATCTAGAGCAATTTTTGTTTATACTTGACTCTGGCATTTTATACATGGGAATTGTTTAGACCTTGCAACATGACATATGATAAGCTAGTCATAAATTGGGACATGATGAAAATGAGAGAAAATGTGACGAAATGATAAGGCATGAAAAATGGCTTAGGAAATAAATGGGAATGACATGATATATGTGTGACACCCACCTAAGTCACTAGGGACAACCTCGATTGAGAGGGTGGCACACTTATCTAGAGGTAAATTATGAATATGAACACACAATGAATCAACCTAGTAAGCGACAACAATTTTGAGTGTTATGAGGAATTATAAAGTAACACCATCGATCACAATAAGTCATGATCCATACTAGTGAAGCATCACCATCCATATGGAAAGGGTACATGGCATAACACTGGAGTATATCTGATACAAAATCTGTCAACCCAAATCATCCCGAGCTGCCATCTGAGCATGCTAGAAGTGCCTCTGATACAAAATATCGATCAACCTCTGCTATTTGTGATCAAAAGTGCAATAATCATCTAGTCACCCATACATGATATGGGGTAACACAGCCAACAGACAAAAACAACGAAGACTGCCCTGGCCCCCAGCAGGCAACATGCTGACAATTCCACATTCAACATACATGAAACATGACCGATACAAGAATTTGATCTGACAATGACATTGAGAAGCAGATATTCAACTTGCATCGACTTCCCCAACCTTCAACATTTTTGCTTTCTCCTGACATGCAGCAGCACCAAAATATTAAATCTTCAATTGAAAAAATGAGTAAAAGTCTTATATCAAATATATTGTCTTTCAAAAGTTATACAAGAGGACCTCATTCAATGACGACTTGAATAATTTCTTCGGCAAGTTGGTGTTAATCAATAGTAGACTAAGTTGTCAATGGAGTGGTTGTCAATAGAGCAATTGAAAATGGAAGCCCTGTCAAAGCTGTTTGGAGCAGACAAAGCGGGCAGTTGCCACTTTGCACTCTCAGGAATGGTGATAGCCTCACGCTGATTGGGCTGAATGATTGGAGGATTTTATGTTGATAGAGGAATTGTACATGCTATTGTTGGTACATTCTGAAGATAAGAATCATAGATTGTGTGTGGTCATCATTGAAACATATATTGAAAGTTTGAAAGTTGAAACGTTCTCCAAGTGGGAATGGCTTGACTTGCTCTTTACTTTGCCTAGCAGATCTGCACTAGTTATTGCCATGCAAGATCCTTGACAATTTTGGTATTTTTATCAAGCATTTTATTTAATTTAAACTAATCTGCTCCTAAGCCACTTGTCTCCATCAGTGATCTATTTCAGCCTGCATTATATTTCTAAAATGATTGCATCAAGCTCCAGAATTACTGAAGGGTAAAATGAGTAAGTAATCCATAAACAAGGGATTGATAACCCACTCCCTTCATCAACATGGATACTCTGCAGAACTAAATTCCGGTCTCTGTTCTCAATCTTATGCAGAGATCTCGTTATCAGAATCGATACAAGGCCTCTGTTCCAGGTTATAAGTCTGGGTGTAAGCTCCCCCGCAACATTATGTGCTATACAACATGCCAATCAACAAATACAAGGTTGCTCAATTAAAATGCAATTGCTTACCGATTGACTCCTTCCTAGGACGTATGGTTTGCCAATCACATGGGCTGCCTGTATCAGTGTTTTAAAAACCAGTCAACTCGGACTCGGACTCGGCCGAGTTGAACCCCCTGGGTTATGAACCGATCATTAAACCGGATTGGCCGACCGGTTTGGTGCTAAACCGGCCAAGTCAACCGATTTGGTACCAAACCAAGCTTGACTCGGCCAGTTCGGTACCAAACTGATCAAACCAGCAGAGTCCCAAATAATTCGGCCGAGTCTGACAGTGACAAAAGCAAGCCTAGAATGACAATATAAAATACTTAAAGTAAAAATTACTTAAATTTTTTAATTATCACTAATTGTTTCAGGATGTTTGAGAGGGGTTCCAACCTCATCGGACCTCATATGATGAAAATAGAATTTCACAATGAAAAGTTGCACAATGGAGCACTTGAGGAGGATCAGGACAGCCAAGGAAGTGGATGAGGAATGACGGAATACCGATGAAGTCAGAAGTTCAGGAAAGGGGAATGCAACAGTGGAAGGAGAGACTGGCCAGGTGAAGTAAAGTTGCATACTCACAGAATGCATGAAGCTGATCCTACTAAACAATACTGTTCCCTGCAGAATTCTATTACGAATCAGCAGAAAAAACTGGAGCTGTAAAGGGCGAATCTAGGAGCTGCTGCAACCTCAGGCCATAGACATAAGGATGAGATGCAAAACTGGAAGAGCTCAATGCAAAGATGGCGGAAACCATGCAAGGACTGAAAGCAGTTCTTAATAAACAATACACCATAAGGCAAGACTTCATAAGGATGGTAGGGTGCATTCCTCTGGCAGACAGGTCCAAGTTATTTTGTCTTCTTGGTTGTTGATGGACTGGAACAATTTTTGTGGGACAGGAACTTAGAAATTTTTTAATTGGATGAAAGCACAGTTTTTGTGTATTTGATGCTAAGGAAATTCAGATTATTTAACTAAAGACAATGGCAACAGTTATTCTCTCTGGTAAAATCCCTGCTTCCATCATATATGTTTTTTCTCCTGACATCTGCAGCTATCACATAAAACCTGAAATAACACATACCTTAGGGTCCAGGGACTTTATACTAAGAGGAATCTATAGTTGTCTGGGATCCCGATTTCCCATGTAGATTCACCAAAGGCGATTGGGCCTCCTAGCCCTTGCAGATCAAATTCAACTTGACAGTTGCTATTTCTATAATTCAAATTTCCTTCATCGTCTATCTAGCATTCAATCTAGTAAATTACAATTTTCCTGATTGCAGTCAAACATAATACAAAAAGGGAACCACATCAAGTTAAACTTGCTCAGTCATAGAAGCCTTCAAGCAACTAAACATTTTACATGTGGGAGTGACATAATCACACAAAAACCAAAACAACAACAACCAGCTCACAAAAGCACCTGAAAACTGTTATACTAATTATGCTCTGGAAATGGTTATACTAATTATGCTTTGCCCTTAGAACAAACAACGAACAAAGTATTCTACAGCGTACATACCCTTGGAAGCTTTGCCTTCGTCATCTCCATGTGTGTTCATCTCCCTCCCCTCTAATGCTTGAGAATCCAATTCCTGAAAAAGGCAATGTTAATTTTGCCCTAAACAACTCAACCTGAATCATAAGGCTGACTATACAGTGATTACATGCAATAATAACACAAATCTGCCAAAGTGTTAGTTTACCAAAGCTAAAGAGTAAAATAATTCGTTGAAACTTCTCACTGCGCGGGATAAAGACAAGCAATTGGAGAAAATTACGCATGCTCTTTAAGAAAAGTATTCCATATTATATCTCACAGAATTTACATTACTTCAAATAATTTGCTCTAGCAACAGTACAAAACCTAAATAACTTCTGTTAAAACGAATTGATTCATGCTGTGATGAGACTCCTGAATCAAATCCCACAAAAGGCTTTGTTATTTTTGCCCCTGAATAACTCAACCTTAATCATAAGGGCGTGTACACACTGAATAACATGTCATAATTACATAAATCTGACAAAGTGTTGCATCCTTGAAGCTAAATGGTTAAATAATTCATCAGACTTCTCACTGTACAGGATAAAGCTAGGCAATTGGAGAAAACTATGCATGTTCTTTAAGAAGAGTATTCCATACTATATGAAACAGAAGTTACATTACTTATGAAAATTTGCTCTAGCAGCAGTACAAAACCTAAATAATCTCTGTCAAAGCAAATCAAAACGTGCTGTGATGAGACTCTGGAATCAATTGGAGAAAATTATGAATGCTCTATAAGAAGAATATTCCATATTACATATCACAGAAGTTACATTACTTCAAATAATTTGCTCTAGAAGCAGTACAAAATCTAAAACGAATTGAGACGTGGTGTGATGAGAATCTTGAATCAATTCCCATAGAAGGCAATATTAATTTTGCCTCAGTACAAGTTAACCTGAATTATAAGAGCGACTATACACTTAATAAACATAAAGCTAAGCAATTGGAGAAAAAAATTCTGACAAAGTGTTGCATCCCTGGAGCTAAACAGTTAACTAATTCAGTGAAACTTGTCACTGCACAGGATAAAGCAAAACAATTGGAGAAAAATACGCATGTCCTTTAAGAAGAGTATCCCAAATCATATCCCACAGAAGTTACTTGAGTTCAAACAATTTGCTCTAGCAGCAGTACAAAACCTGAATAATCTCTGTCAAAACGAATTGAGACGTCTGTGATGAGACTCCCGAAGTACCTTAAGAATGCCTACTGGAGCTTGGCCAGACTAGTTTCCGTTTCTGCTTGACAAAAAATTCCTTATAGAATGCGATCTGCAGCAAATTGAACAAATAGTAATTAAATTTGTTTCAATTTCGAGGCAATAATGCAATACGAACCTCGTGTTACAAAGCTCGCAAAGATTCAAAGGCTTCGCATTCAGTTCAACTATTAGAATGATGATTTAAATCTTTTCCATTTCACAACTGAAAAACTAAAACGAATGGCCAGGCATTGCGTTTAAAGGTCGGTTACTCTAAAAGAACGCATTAAAATGGCAAAGCAGTGCAACAAGTGTCACATTCCCAACGCAATCTACCTTAACACGAACAATCTCCCAAGGAAAAACACAAACAATCTGCAATAATACCTCCTATTTACCATTATAAACATTAATTTTCAGCTGTAAGAGAACAAATGCCTTAAATAACTGCTATTTTCCAATATAAGAATGAAATTCCTCTGTTACAGTCCCCGTACCTGTGAAAACAGAGGCTCTAGGGGACCAATCGCTAGCTTGAAATTGCATCCCTTCAAAAGCCGTCCCGCGGTATATCTCTGTATCTCCTAATGGCGAACAAACGAAAACCTAAAGAGTCTGCAGCTCAAAGCCTTCAAAATAAACGATTTCTGAGCTAATCTGGGTAATAATGTACAGGATTTAAAAAATAAAAATGATGCTTTAAAAACGGAGAAATACAGAGCAGGTAATGCCTAAGCTTTGCCCGTTTTCCGTGTCTTTTGTGATCCTTTAAATTATTGTGTAGTGAGCAGATAATGCCTAAGCTTTGCCCGTTTTCCGTGTCTTTTGTGATCCTTTAAATTATTGTGTAGTTGATAGATGGAGCAATTAACCAATTTTACCTTCTGGATGCATCTCTGTTACGGATTCCGATGAAAATAACGGCTGATGTCATGAATCCGTGTCTCATTTCTTCAATCAAGTAATTTGCCTCAACTGAAGAGAGTTGCTATAAAAAGACTCTGTCGTCCACAAACCCCCACCGGGCATCCCTGTGAGACTACCTATCTTCTCAACTTCGAAATTGGCCTTATTTTGAATATGCAGACATACGGTTAACCCGATAGTGATCATTGCGGCCCGCGGGCCATACAGGAACCCCGTCTCAAGGCTGAGTTGTATGATCTCGGTTGTTAAGTAGTGGTTTTCTATATGCGTCAAAATTTTGTGACAATCTCGGTTGTTAAGTGGTGGTTTTCTATATGCGTCAAAATTTTGTGACATCAGGTTGAAAAGTGAAATGTTGATGTGACGTAGTTATATAAATTAAAAATATATATGTATATTTTATAATAAGTGAGAATATTTAAATATATTTTAAATTATGTTTAAAAATATTTTTATAATTAATCTATTAAATAAATTAAAAACCCAATTTCATAATTTCATATTATGTTGGATAATATTTTTTTTCATATTTTCATATTATAAGAATTTTATAAACCAATAATTTATATTCTTATTGCGTTGAGAGGCACTCTACAGCCCAGTATGAGGGAGATCTTGTAACATATGTCGAGTGTTTGTCAAGTTTGTCGAGAGTTTGTCAAGTAAAAAAAATACAAAGTAAGCAAAAAAGAATAATACAAAGTAAAAAGTAATAAATATTATGACGGCCATAAACGAAAAAGAATAATACAGAGTAAAAAGTAAATATGAGGGAGATCTTGGAACATTTGTCGAGTGTTTGTCAAGTAACAAAATAATACAAAGTTCGGGAAAAAAAACAAAATAATACAAAGTAAACAAAAAAGAATAATACAACGTAAAAAGTAATAAATATTATGTCAGCCATAAACAAAAAAGTATAAGGGAGATTTGGATCTATGCTGGTATTATAACAAGTTATCCCTCATTATCCCTCTATGTTGGTATTACAACAAGTTTATGAATAAGTTACTTATATTCTAACACCATATCAAGTTTATGAACAAGTTATATACTAACCATTTTAAGTAGAGAATTAAAGTATAAATACAATCATTACAATAGGGGTTCAACAAGAGCAACATATCACTTACAAGAATTGAACCTAGGTGGGGAGGGAAATAACCAGCATAGATCCATCTGATCCAATTTCTTAAGGTGTATTTTTTTTTTAAATTTAAACTCAAGAAATTTGATATCTCTTGATTGATAGACCATTTAAATTTTAAGTTTTTATTTTATAAACGAACATCGATTTTTTAATTACTTTTCATAATATTTTATTTTATGAGCCATCATGGATTTTTTTTAAATACTTTCATTAATTTTTTATTTTATGAGGAGACATGAATTTATTAATAGCCAACATAATATAATTTATTCCTCCCAACCATCCAAACACATAAATTTTTGCTTATGTTCTAGTATTTATTACAATGTTATATTTGAGTGTAGAGAATGAATAAAGGAAAAAGAAACATAAACTTTCCCAAATATGGAAGTTCTTAGAAAAGGAACCCAACACTTTGAGAAGAAAGCACAACAACCTTTCAACCACATGCAAAGTGCTCCAAAGTTTTTAGGGATAGTTTTATCCTTTAAATATTAAAGTCATCCCAAAATAAAGTTGGTGGTGTTATGTGTTATAACTAGTTTCCTTCTTCTTTAATATAATAAATTCTTTTATATTTAGAAAAGAAAAACACTATACAAATAGTAAAAAATGATTATTTAAATCATAATTTCATAATTAAAATTATGTGATAAATGTAAGTATCTAATTTCATGTAATGTTAGAAAAATCACTTGATGTTTTACTTTCTTTTAGGAACTATTTTGAATTTATATTTATTTTTTATAATTTATATATTTATTTTATGAATATTATTATTGTTTTTTAATATCATTAAAATTAAAATTAAAATTTTATTTTTTTATAATTAATATATTTGAAATATAGATATTAATATTTTTTATTATAATTTTAATAATGATTAAATGATTTTTGGTCTAAGTTTATAGTTATTTTGAATGATTATCGATTACATTGAATTTTAACTTTTTATTATTTTTAATGTATAGATTTAAAATGTGTATATTATTATTGTGTATTATAATTTTAATGATATTTATATGATTTTTGTTATAGATATTATGATTTTTTTTTATGAATCAAGATAAATCGTATTGATTTAATGATAGTATAAAAAGAAAATGTCTTTATTTTAATTAGAAAAATATTTTATTTATGAAATTTCATATTGAATTCTCTTATCTCTTTATCTTATTATTATTATTATTATTATTATTATTATATATATATATATATATATATATATATATATATACTAAAAATACAAAGTTAATGTATCAAAACAGGTTCTACATGGAGAGGAAGGTATCCTTGTCTCGGAAGAATATCAAGATTCCTTTCTTTGAGATATGGTAACTAGAAGGTTGTTTTGATGGATCCTATCTTTTTTGGTCAGTTTTGTTTTATTTGATCATAGATCTATTTATCTTACTATATCATATGACTTTTTGTCAATTTTGAATATCACTATAGGTTGATATTGAAGGACATATTGTCTATATTAGAAGACAAATCTTTTCATAACCAAAAATATTTTATACTATTTAATTCATTTAATAATTATCAAGAATATGCTTTTTTTTATACTAGAAAAAAAATTAATATATTATTATTCATAAAACATATCACTCTAAAAAAAAATGTTTAATATCATATACAACTTTAATTTCAAAATAGTAATATGATGAAAAACTCCTACTAAATTATTAATTAACCAAAATTTATTCCATAATATAAATTCGTCATTAAAATTAAAAAAACCTGCCATATAACAACCTCATTAAGTACACGCTTTACCAAACACAACTTCATCCTATATGTAACAATAACAATATTAATTCACCACTACGTTTACACATTGCAATTGCTTTAGACCATTTTTTTATAAACATATTTAATAATAATAATTTTCATTTGTTGCAAAACCACATGGTTTTTGCTTTAATAGTGCTCACTTCCACATGGCAGGTTATCTACTGAAATTTATTGTATCGACAAATTTTGAATCTTCTTTTAAATATTATCAGCTACCACATGGCATGCTATTGGAGAAAATTTATTTTATAGTTCTGTTTGTTATTATAATGTGGAACCTTAAAGCATGCAGTTATGAAATTTATTGTATTGCCTATTTAGTGGTCATAATGTTTGAAAATGATGACATTGCTGAAAAGATAATTGATGATGACTATAGTATTTTAGTAATATAATATAAATTATATTTTTTAGTCCCTCGTAGGTTGGAGGCTATATATTTTGCTTTTAACAATTAATTTGATAACAAGATATAATTATACATTATGTTTTATAAAGTTATTACAAATAATAATATTTTTTGATATTTTTTATTTTGTTTTTTTTCAAAGTTTTATTGGATAAAACTTCTAGATTTGACAAATTTTATCATTCCGTGCTATAAACAAAAATTCTAAAATAAATTATTTTTCACAAACATTATACTCAGCAGAAATATTTCTGACATATCGCTATAAGATCTGGGCTTCTCTATGGTTTCCAAGGAATCCAACACTCTCCAATCGCCCCCGAGGTTCGGGTCTACGGATCCCCAACGGGTTTCACTTCCTACGCAGTTTTCTTAGCGATCTTGGCTCTCTCCCAAATCGTGATTTTCTTCATCTCTTCACCGCTCGGCTCTCTGTTCTCCCCCCAACTCTGGTTGCTCGTCCCTAATCGAATGGGGATCATAGAATATGAATTCCCAGGGGTAAAGTGACTTGTGGGTCAAGGAAAACAGAGTCTCATACCCTGCCATCCAAAATTTTGGGATTACCCACACTCCATCGACCTCATGAATAGTTTCTTCAACCACTTCCTGCAGCAGAATTAAATGTCAGCAAGGAAGGTCAAAGGGGTTCTAAAGATGACATTTGGAAGTCTATGTCTCAATTCCATAACCCCCTCACCACTCCCTAGTGGATACACATAACCCCCTCATTTAGTTTCATCCATAGCCAACCCCTTGGTATTTTTATTGCATGATATCATTTATATGTTTTTACAATCTTCATGGCTTACTAGCACATGGGTAGCATAATACCAAATACTTTCCTCTCAAAGTTGAGCATTCACTAGCGGGACCTTGGCCTTGAGCCCCAAGCTAGGAATCATACATCACATATGCACAATGTTTACATAAAAGCCAATATATCATAAGGGTCAAAATGGGGATATTACATTTCCTTCCACCTTAGAATAGCACCATCCACGGTGTTCCAATACTTAGGAATACATACACAATTTTACACATGTCCAAAAATTCACAAAATGTGGCAAGTCTGTTCTACATTTCATCTTTTACTTTGAGCTTCCAGAACCAAGTCCTTTGGTTTCCACAGGCTGCTCTTGCTGGATTTGACCTTCCAGATCCACAACAGTCCCTTCATGTTCTTTATCTTCCAACTGATTCACAAGTCTGAAAACTTTGGGGCTACAATTATTCTTGTTGTCCTTTGTTGGGCAATTACAGAGACAATGATTCCCTCCACATTCCCAACATTTTAGTGGTTGTTTTTTCTTTACCTACTCCATTTCCCTGGATTCTTCCAACCTTGAGCATTTCTTAATGGGATGATTGGGTGACTGCCTCTTCATTGACATGTTGTCCTTTCCACTATTGATAGCTTCCAGAATGCCTTTTACCTTATTTTGCATACAAATAGAGTCCTGTAAAGCCTTGTGGTTCATCTCATTCTATTGTTTTTGTAGCCTGAGCATTTCCCCAAGATTTTCTTGGGTCTTAGAAATTGTTTGAAGCATATTTCCACCCAAATCCAGTAGCTTTTGGTCTGCTGCCATGGTCAATGTGCACAACTGTCCACACTTTGCTTACTAGCAACACTTGTCTTGTAACAGCTGCAACCAGTTGATTTAATTTTTCACCTGTGAAATTCGTCATTGCAAATCTTGTTAGGACGGGCATAACATAAGCATTAAGATTAGTCAATTACTTGCCCAATTAACATGGAAGTTCATGCTTTATCCATGAGATTTCCACACATTTCATGCATGTCCAACATATAATGAACTCATTCATGTTCATCCTTTCATAAGGAATTAACTAATTCAGCATTCACAATTTATTTAAGCGGAATAAACACAATCAACTTTCACCCATAACATGCATTCAACAATTTTATGTTTCTAGAATGCATCAATCAAAAGGGAAAGATAAGAGTAAGAGTTCCCCACTCTTAATCTTGTTCCAATCCGAAGTCCCACCACAATTGTGATTCCATGCTCCTTGGTCTCTTTCACTTCAAATGTGAATGCTTGACTCGCCTTTTCCTTGTTTTGGCGATGACACTTGGTGTCTAAGGTTTGTCTAAGGCTTCTCAACCAGGGAACCCTTCCCCATTGTTTCCTACATAACTTTTGGTTGCTAGGACCCTCACAAGTCCACTAGCACCACTTTCCATTGTTACTCATGCTGAGCTTCCTAGGATAGTGTAATACCCCATTTTGACCCTTAGGATGTATTAGCTTTTAATGTAAATATTGTATACATGTGATGTATGTTTCCCTAGCGTGGAGCTCAAGGCCAAGGCCCCGCTAGTGAATGCTCGAATTTTATTTAAAAGGCAAGTATTATATATTATGTTACCCATGTGTTATTTAGCCATGGAACATTGTAAAAATGATGTAAATAAACATCATGCAATAAAATACCAAAACTGGCTATGGAAGCAACTAATGAGAAGAGGCCATGTGTATCCACCAGGGAGTGGTTAGGGGGTTGTGGGACTGAACCATAGGCTGCCAAATGTCATCTTGAGAACCCATTTGACTTTCTTTGCTGGCATTTAATTCTGCGTAAGAAAGTTGTTGAAGAAATCAGTCCATGGCTTCAATGGAGCATGGGCAATCCATAAATTTGTATGGCAGAGTATGGGCTTTGTTTTCTTGTACCAAAAGTCACTCTACCTCATTGGAATGGGTTCTTCCTTATCCCCATTCCATGGTGGAAGAACCCATCATCATTTTTCATCCATTACGAATTCCCAGTAGTGAAAAAAAACCAAAAATCGCAACTTTGCAAGAACCCATGTTTTGAAGAGCCATAAACGCCCAGAATTTGAGATGGACAGTGAAATCCAATGGGGGATCCATAAATATGAACCTTGGGGCGAAATTGAGAGTATTAGATACCCCGAAATCCATTGGAAAACCCAGTTTTTATAGCCCAGAAGTCCAGTGACGGGATTGAGTTATTTGATGAAAGAATTGTGAGAAATCCAAGTGTGAATGTTTGAACAGAGGATTGGATTTCTTGAATTTGGCATGAGATGTTTGTAGCTCTGTGGTTGAGCTTACTGGCTTAGCATTGCTTTTTTCTTTTTCTTTTGTATGCTTGATAAACCCAACCGTGTGTTGGCTTGGCATAGCTGTTGAGTGAAACCATGGTTGTGAGTGAGCCCATTTAGTTCCTCCTTAGTGGATACACAACCCATCTTGGGGGTGATATCTCAGCTGAAAAAATATAGGTTGGACAGAGATCTATGGTCAGGTGGAACGTTGCTCTCACATAGCCAGTTGTTTGGACAGCTTCATCTTCAAGATAAGTATTTTTGTGGTTTAATTTATATGCATTATGTGTTTGCAATGTGTTAATTCTGAATGTTAATTGTTCATGTTAATGAGATAAAATGAATATCTTAGTATGGTTGATACGAAGCTTGTGCATAGCATGAGAATGGGATTGATTCTTTGTTTGATTGATTCATCATCTACTTGGGATAGATATGTTGATGCATCCCCTTCTGCGTGTGTGTCATTATGGTTATTCCATTGTGTTTATATTGAGTATGTATTTGCACACACAATATTTATTTAGCCATGAATTTCTTATTAACGAATGGGGCTGAGATTGTCAAAAAAGCCCAGTATGTTTGGTCATGTTTCCTCCCTTGAATCGGATTGACGGGAGGGGACGTGACAGAGTGGTATCAAAGCCCATATTGCAGCACTGGGGATGCTTGGGCCAAACTCTGAGTTACAGGCAGATAACAGAATATTTTAACACAGTATTGGAGAAGTTTGGGGCGTCATTTTGATATGGAAAAATGGCAGGATCAGAGTTCTCAGATGTGTTAGAAGATCACACCATTGCATAGAGCTCTCCAACAGCTTTCCAACGGTACCAGACTCGCCTCATTTGGCCAAGGGATGAAGCAGTTATGAACCTCGGAAGTTGCAGGGCCGGAGGTGTTCCAGGCTTACAGATTTTGGATTTCGGGAACACAAAGTTTTGAAAAAGTGCATTCTGATTTCCGCAATTCGGGTTTCGGGTTGCGAGAACGAGGATTTCCAAAACTTGCATTTTGGATTTCCGCAGTTCCAAACCCGCAATTTCGAGTTTCGGGTTTCGGGTTGCGGAAACGAGGATTTCCAAAATTTGTATTTTGGATTTCCGCAGTTCTGAACCCGCAATTTTGGGTTTCAGGTTGTGGGTTGCGGGATCGTTACATTTTCGTGACCGCGACCTGTCTTTCTGAACCAGCAATTTGGGGTTTCGGGTTGCGGGATGGTTACATTTCCATAACCGCGATTTGACTTTCCGCACTCGCAATAACGAGTATAGAGCCCGAAAATTGATTTTTGGATAACAGGAGCTTGCGGAATCAAAATTGGGTGAGGTCAGTGGCGTTCTAAGGCCATTAACGAAGGCCATGAATGAACCAGTGAGGATGCCGAGCCCATTATGCTCCAATTTGGCACAAAATTGGAATTAATAGCTTTTACAAATCAGTGTCTCAACGCTTGACAGAAGGTCAGATTGAGCTGAAACTGATATGGAGTGGTCATGGAGCAGGCACAGTGTTAAGTTTGGAATTTTGGAGCCAAAATCCAAAGGATATGGAGTCGAGGTGAGTGTGAAGGCCAAAAGGCACTATTCCGTGCCACTTTTTGGAGATTTTGAAAAGCTTGCAGTGGATGAACGAGACCTTAGATGAAGGATTCAAGAAATCTACTGAACTCAACATTTCTTATTCTCATTAAAACAGACAATTCACGTTAGACAAAGATTTTCCATAAATGCTCAGTTTGGGAGATAGCCATTTTTGACCCAAAATTTGAAATTTTGGAAAAATGTGAAAAGTAGAAAGTAGTCAAACCCATAATTTTATAGCAGATGAAGGACGCATCGGAACAGAGATCCGCGAGTTGCTGAGAATTCCTTGTTATATAGGCTAACTTCGCCCAATAGAAAAATTTTCGTGATTCTTCATAGATTTGCTTCTGATGGTTGAAGTTGGCAGTTTATGATATTTTGTAACTGTGTAAAAGTGCAGAAATTTTGGTAAAAATTGTCAAGTTTGAAGTAATGTAGTTTCCATACTTGAAGTCGGAATGGAGCACGTGGATAGGCATTTGAAATTTTATCCAACAGGGAATAATGGTGGATGACCATAATTTGAATGAGGTTATCATACCTCATAGTTATGCAGAGCAGAAAAGTGAAAATGGCTGATTTGACAAATTGTTGTCAATATGGGCAATTTTTAGAATTGCATGCCTGGAAAGTAGCAAGTTAGAATATTATGCATGAGTATATGTATTGAATTGATGCTTGGTGATTAAATCATATCTAATGATTCCTTGTGTGTTTGCTAGAGGCCATGAAATCACACCAGCTATGATGAGGAAGAGGAATCCCATGCGGCGATGAAGGATTGGAAAGGGAGAATCCCTTAACTTTGTTTTGCTACTGTATTTATATTTTATGAGCTTGATGTGTAGAAAATTATGGCATGAGAATGCTGAAAATGCCATAGATCAGAGGGATGGCATGAATATGCATTGGTTGGCATATTAATAAACATTGCACAATGCATGAGCAGATGCTTGTGCACACATAGGATATTACATATTGGTAAAAGTAATAAGGTTCTACATATGCAATGAACCACTAATGTCAAATATTGTGGTTGATAATCACTATTGGTGTTGGTATTGGTTGTAGGACCAAAGACAACAGAAGCATGGCTGAATGTGTTGATGATGTTGTTGCATATGCCCAACAACCTTATGATGAAAAGGCTAGGGCAGCAAATCCATGATCAAGAGATTGGTAGAAGGATTATGTAATCTTCTGTAAGAGACCAACTGATCAGGTAACATCAAAGGTGTAAATGGGATCCATGCAGGTAATGGTTTAATTATGATGATTGCATATGTGTTGAAGGGGATTGGGTAAGAATCCATTGAACCATATTTAGTAATCATAAAATGGTATGCATTTAAGGTTGAAAAGCATTCATGTGAATGCCACACTGCCATAGTGTGGTGGAGCAGGGAGTGGTGAAACCAAGAGGCCTCATACCATGTGACTATTTATAAATTTAGACTACATTCATATAAAAATATATCATGCCATGTGTATTTGGTTATGAGCTTAATAACCAAAACAAGTGAGGATTGGTGGTATGGATTATGGTAATGCATCCTATATGAGGTAGTCATGGTTAGGCCATAATATGTTTGAATGCATAGTATTCATGAATCAATACAAGGTAGCATTGAGTGGATATGCATTAAGGGATTTTATAAATCTTGTAGTTATGCATTGAGTGAATGCAGATGAAAAGTTGGAGTAAATGTTGTAAATGTGCATGCATAAGTGTGGGTGCACATGTTGTGATGCATTGCATGAATGCATAGGGATGGTGCGTGTGTTATTGCAAACTAAATAATGAATGAGATGATGAATTGATGATAATTCTAGGATCATTTCATGGGCTGTTATGAATGCAGAATAGTAAGTGCATGAAGAGGGTAGTCATAATCGATGGGCTGCCAGAATGCACTTTGGAAGGGCAGAGTTGTATAAATGATATGATTGTGAAATAATGAGTATCTAAAGTTTCATCAAATTGCATAAATGATGTGACGGTATCTTGCAATTTTAGTATGATAATGATTCACGTGAAGTAAATGAGTTTTGGTGATATTGATATGTTAACAGCTGGAAGTGTTTGAATTCTGGAGTGTTATAATTCTAAAAATGCTTCAGTGATTGTTGCAGCAATGAAATATTATATGCATAGAGACTCACAACATGTTTGGTTGATTGAAAGTTTCAGATTTCAGGTAGAAAAGTCTTGCGTATGGCAATGAGGATAAGACCATAGTAAAGACCGAACGCTAACATGTGCAAAAGCGAAAGGTTATGAGAAGGTTCTCATGGTTGTGAAATTTAACTTATGCATGAAACAAATATGAAAATATTCTCATTTAAGTTTATGAGAATAATATTATGGTTGCAAATCTAATTTATGTAGGGAACAAATTTGAAAACAAAAAAAATTGATTTGGAGCTTATGAGAAGGAATCTCATGGTTGAGAACTCTAAGTTCTGTTAGAAAGAAGGATTGTAAATTTTAGATTTGTAAATCTCGCATTTGGAATTTTGCTAATGAATGACTAATGACTATTTGGCTTATAAGAATTGTGTCAGGAAGACATGTTGTAAGTGGATGTTCATGTATGGCAGCAGACATAAGACCATAATGGGAGAAGTGATACCACTTACAAGAGCTAAGCAATATGAGGATAGCCTCATGGCTAAGAAAATCAATTTCTGTAGTAGACAGAGTTGCACATTCATATTGAACTTAATTATTAATGCCATTGATTGGTTATGGAACAATCATATTTGAATTTTATTGTTAAATGTTGCTGATTGTTTGGCTATTTAATAAGTGTGTCAGGAAAACACATTGCAGTAAGACCATGAGAGAGGGCCTATAGAAGCCAAACTTCATGGGAAGGCTCCCATATCTTGGAAATGGGTTTCGGGTGAAACGCCATTGGATATTTTGATAATGTCCCATCTGCACTGCATGATTGGTAAACAATATGACTGAGATGGTAAAAATTATGTCAGTAAGACACATGAGAGTTATGTAACATCAAAAGGAGTTGGGATGGCAAACCGAGGAACTGTCAATTCAGAGAAGGAGCCCCCATTCCTCATTATTGAAGAAAGACTACATTTGCAAATGGATAAGTGTTTTGTAAATCCTGATTGATATATATATATGTGTGTGTGTGCAAGTCTAAATGTTAGAATTACTTTGCATGGCATGTTCTATTTATGTATATTATGGCAGACTGCTTGAAGTATGATTAGGACCTGCATAGCTCACATCAGTGAGAAGTGCACACCTTTATGGTGCTGAGTTATGTTAGGGATATCAATATTGATTATGCCCTAAGGGAATGGACGCATTCCTGGTGTTTCAATACTTGATAGTGAATGTTATGAAATATGATTACAATTTTAGAGCAATAACGCTAATGAGTTTGCTTATACTACTTATGTTGTCAGCAAAGTAAAAGGTTGTTGTGAGGGGTTGTGGTGGAAGAGTTAATGTGTATGAAAGGATGTTGTGGAGGTTGTGGCGATTTTGATGAAGGGTTGTGACGGTGTTGATGAAAGGGCTATTATATGCATATGGCTCCATAGTAGAGCCTTGACCTAGAAATGGTCGTGGTGAAGTTTCCTTCCAAGTCGGCGTGAAGGTGTACTGGTTGGACATTAATTATTTGATGTTTTGGAGTAGTCTGCATGCTGGCCAAACATCCCAGTCTGCAGGAGGATCCCAAGGCTTGTAAAGTAAAAGCAGGACCCTGTGGACCAGAGAGGAAATGTCTAATACAGATAAGTATTCAATTTCATTCATTTCTTATTTGGAATAATGAAGGTTTCAAGTATAAGTCCTCTAACAGTTAAGCTGATGCACTATTGTTTCTTTGTTGGAAACCTTGGTTAGTGCAGGAAGCAAGGATCATAAAAGAACTACAATTCTTGGTAAAACCAGAGAGTAACTGGTTGTGCACTATAAATGCTTAGTAAACCCAGTCGATGTGAAGGTGTACTAGTTGGGCTTAACTACTTGAACGTTATGGAGCAGCCGGCGTGCTGGCCAAACATTCCTCAAATACTTGATAATACCTGGTCGGAGTACTGGCTTAGCATATTGCTAAATGGGATGTCTGATAAAACCACTCGGCGTACTGACTTAGCATTGCCTATACAAATGGTTGAGGAGTAGCTTACGTGCTAGCCCAACATTCGTTATTGTATCCATAGGAAATCCAAGGCTTGTAAAGCAAAGAAGGACCCTATGGAATAAAGTGAAGACATCCAATGCAGATAACTATTTGGTTATCTTGCAACTTCTTGCTTATTTAATATGAATGTACATGTGTACATGATTTGGTTATGATTTCCTAAACTCTTGTTTAGAGATAAACCCCATGAAAATAAAATAAACATGTGGATTGATTCAATGTTTGAGTGTAGGTATTATTGGAAGAAAGGACTATGAAGCCATCACAGGGATGCAGGTGGACATGTGACCGTCCTAAAGAGCCCAGCATAAGCAATAATGAAAGATGGTGCTAGTGGGACTCTGTGGGTCCTAGCAGCCAAGAGTTGTAGACAAACCATGTGGAGGGACTCCATGGTTGAGAGGTCTGGAATAGACCATAGACACTAAGTGTCATAGCCATGAAGGGCGGGTCAAGCATTCACGTTGAAGTGGAAGAGGCTAGGAGCATGAAAACCACAATGGTGGTGTGGGTTCTAGAATGGAACAAGACTAAGAGGAGAAAAACTCTTACTGCTCTCTCTTTCCTTTTTTATTGATGCGTTTATAAAAACAGAAAATGGTTTGATGCATGTTATGACTTGAAATGATTGTGTTAATTGCTTGAAATAACTGTGAATGTTGAATTAATGAATTTCTTGTGAATGGATGAACATGAAGGAATTCATGAGTATGTTGGGCAAGCATGGGAAGTGTGAAAGTCTCATGGATAAAGCATGGACTACCCATGTCAATTGGGCAATTAATTGACTGATTTTAATGTTTGTATTATGCTTGGCCTAACAAAAATTGCCATGATGTATTTCACAGGTGAGAAGTGAAAGTTAATTGGTTGCAGTTGTTACAAAAACAGTGGTACTAGCGAGCAAAGAGTGGGTTGCTGTGTACATTGGCCATGGCAACAAACCAAAAGCTAATGGATTTGGTTGAAACTCTTCTTCAAATAATTGCCAAGACCCAAGAGAATATTGGAAAACTGCTCAAGCTACAAAAGTAGCAGAATGAGATGAACCATAAGGTTTTGCAGGACTCTGTTTGTCTTCAAAGACAAGTGAAAATAATTCTGGAAACAATCAACCAAGGAAAGAGCAATGGATTAATGAGGAGACATTCATCCAATCAGTCCACTAAGAAACCTTCCAGGTGGGAAGACTCAAAGGAAATTGAGAAGGAAAAGATAAAGCAGCCAGTAAAATGTTGGAAATGTGGAGGGAATCATTGCCTTCGCAACTGCCCAACAAAGGAACATCAAAATGATAGCAGTCATGAAGCTTTCAGACTTATGGATGAGCTGGAAGGTCAGAACCAGCAGGAGCATGTTGTGGAAGCCAAAGGACTTGGTCCTTAAAGTTCAAAGTAAATGATAGAATGCAAGGCAGATCTGCAAAATTTTTGAAAATTTTGGACGTGTAAATTGTATATATATTCCTAAGTATTAGAACACCGAGGACGGTGTTATTCTAAGGGGGAGGGGATTGTAATACTCCATTTTGACCCTTAGGATATATTACCTTTTAATGTAAATATTGTATACATGTGATGTATGTTTCCCTAGCGTGGAGCTCAAGGCCGAGGCCCCGCTAGTGAATGCTTGAATTTTATTTAAAAGGCAAGTATTAGATATTATGTTACCCATGTGCTATTTAGCCATGGAACATTGTAAAAATGATGTAAATAAACATCATGCAATAAAATACCAAAACTGGCTATGGAAGCAACTAATGAGAAGGGGCCATGTGTATCCATTAGGGAGTGGTTAGGGGGTTGTGGGACTGAACCATAGGCTTCCAAATGTCATCTTGAGAACCCATTTGACTTTCTTTGCTAGCATTTAATTTTGTGTAAGAAAGTTGTTGAAAAAATCAGTCCATGGCTTCAATGGAGCATGGGCAACCCAGAAATTCGTATGGCAAAGTATGGGCTCTGTTTTCTTGTACCACAAGTCACTCTACCTCATGAGAATGGGTTCTTCCTCATCCCCATTCCATGGTGGAAGAACCCAGCATCATTTTTCATCCATTACAAATTCCCAATAGTGAAAAAAAAACAAAAATCGCAACTTTGCAAGAACCCACGTTTTGAAGAGCCATAAACGCCCATAATTTGAGATGGATAGTGAAATCCAATGGGGGATCCGTAGATATGAACCTTGGGGCGAAATTGAGAGTATTAGATACCCCGATATCCATTGGAAAACCCAATTTTTATAGCGTAGAAGTCCAGTGACGGGATTGAGTTATTTGATGACAGAATTGTGAGAAATCCAAGTGTGAATGTTTGAACAGAGGATTGGATTGCTTGACTTTAGCTTGAGATGTTTGTAGCTCTGTGGTTGAGATCATTGGCTTAGCATTTCTCTTCTTTGTATTTTGTATGCTTGATAAACCCAACTGTGTGTTGGCTTGGCATAGATGTTGAGTGAAACCATCATTGTGAGTGAGCCCATTTAGTTCCTCCTTAGTGGATATACAACCCAGCTCGGTGATGATCTCTTAGCTGAAAGAATATAGGCTGGACAGAGATCTATGGTTGGGTGGAACGTTGCTCTCACATAGCCAGTTGTTTGGACAGCTTCATCTTCAAGATAAGTATTCTTTGTGGTTTAATTTATATGCATTATGTGTTCTGCAATGTGTTAATTTTGAATGTTAATTGTTCATGTTAATGAGATAAAATGAATATCTTAGTATGGTTGATACGAAACTTGTGCATAGCATGAGAATGGGATTGATTCTTTGTTTGATTGATTCATCATCTGCTGGGATAGATATGCTGATGCATCCCCTTCTGCGTGTGTGTCAATATGGTTATTTCGATGTGTTTATATTGAGTATGTATTTGCACACACAATCTTTATTTAGCCATGAATTTCTTATTAACGAATTGGGATGAGATTGTCAAATAAGCCCGGTATGTTTGGTCATGTTTCCTCCCTTGCATCGGATTGACGGGAGGGGACGGGACAAACAGTCACATGTCCAAATGCATCATTAGGATGCCTTCGAGATTCTTGATTCCATCAATACCTACACTCAAACATTGAGTCAATTCACGTGTCAAGTTCATGTTCATAAGGTTTATCTCTAAATAAGAGTTTTAAAAGAAAAATCATATACACACGTATATTCCTATGAAACAAGCAAGAAGCTACAAGATAACCAAATACTTATCTGTATTGGATGCCTTCACGTTATTCCATAGGCTCCTTCTTTGCTTTACAAGCCTTGGGTCGCATGTGGATACAATAAGGAAGGTTGGGCCAGCACGCAGGCTGCTCCGCAACATTCGAATAGGCAATGCCAATATAGTACACCGACTAGGTTTATCAGGCATCCCATTAATTGATATGCTAAGCCAGTACACCGACTGGGTTTATCAAGCATTTAAGGAATGTTTGGCGAGCACACAGGCTGCTCCACAACATTCAATGCTCAACCAGTGCACTGACTGGATTTACCACGCATTTATGTTGCCAAACCAGTCCCATACCTAGTTTTCCCTCTCCATTGCCAAGCTAGCACTTACGTTTGGGTCAACGGGCCAATGGAAGGAAACTACACCATAACCATTTCCAATCCAACGCTCTACTACGGAGCCATAGGCATCTCCACGCGCTCCCGCCGATCTTGGCACCCGCCTCACCTTGCTTCTTAGCATTCATCACCAATTGCATGTGTAATACTTGACAACACAAGATGGGTAGGTAAGCTCATCAGTATTACTGATATACAATTCTAACATACTTCATACAAAATCACTCTCTAATATTGAAACACCAGGAATGCATCCATTCTTTTAGGGTGTAGTCAATGTTGACAATCATAACACAACACAGCACCCGAAAGGTGTGCACCCCTTTCCGATGTGAGTCATGTAGGCCCTAATCACACTCAAGCAATCTGAAATAAAAACACAAAATCACACTCAAGCAGTCTGAAATAAAACATGCCCTGGACATTAATTCTAATAACCAAACATGCATATTTTTAACAAGGGTCACAAAACACTTATCGGTTTGCAGATGTATTTTCTCTTCCTACAATGTGTCCTTCTGACACGCTTCTCAAATAGCCAAACAGTCAGCAATATGAATAATCAAGCTCAAATATGAATTTAGAATTATGTTCACTACATGATTTTGGTTTATTCAACCAGGAGGCCATCCTCATATTGTTTGGATCTTGTAAGTGGTATCACTTTGTCCATTATGGTTTAGGATTACTCCCATAGCATAGAAATCCACCTTCAACATGTCCTCTTGACACAATTCTGGATTAGCCAAACAGTCATTAACAATTATTAGCAAAATCTCCAATTTGAAATTCAATCAGCCAACCCTCGGTGAGTATCCATGCACATAATCATTTCATTGTTACAACAGTCACCGAATTGATCTCATAATTATAGTACTCAATAATTCAAACACTACCAATTGTTATTTTCTCAAAGACAATGAGATACATCTACTTTATGTGCATCCTTATCACAGTAATTGCAAGATACATTCACATCGTATATACATGAAGTCAAATAAAATTTTCATCATTCATGATTACACAACCATATCATTTCATGCAACTCTGCCCTACCAACAGAGCATCCCAATCACCCATCAAACATGACTACCCTCTTCATGCAATTCCTTTCTTGCATCCCTAGAAGCTCATGAAATGATCTCAAAATTTTCAATTATTCTACCATTTCATATATTATCTAATTGCAATGAAATATATACCATAGTCATGCATCCACATAATGCATATTAACATATATGTACCCACACATATGCATGCATAATCAACAAGATTTACATAATATCTTTTAATTGTACATTTACTTAATGCACCCAATGCACTGCAACATTGATCTTAAAACATTCTTGCGCCTACACAAGTTTCTTACCATGGTAAGTTGGGCATCTTAGTCAATGCTTATATTATCTTGGTCCTTTTGTCGTGGTTTCCAACAAACTTGGATATATTATGTTGACCATGGTATCTAGGGTATCATCTTGATAAAATGAAGAACCGCCAGAAACACAACTTTCATCATTTCTCAAAGCAAAGTGTAAGCAAGGCATCTAAAAAAAAATATTTTCTCCATATCTTTGTGCAACATTGCAAGAATCACATACATGCAACATATGATTTTTCCACAATCCCTTTAGTGGGTGTGCATCCTTGCTAAATGCAATGTGCTCATTAACAACTTTTATCAATATGGAATACCATATTCAAGAACACATACGTTTACATGCAACATGCATTATCTTTTAATATGCTTAATATGCATACACATTTCATTTATCTAATCTATTGCATTTTCAACATTCCTATACCATAATTTCATATATATATAACTCAGAAAATATAGTTATATCAACAAGAGAAGAGTTGAGGAATTCTCCCTTTCCAAACCCTCATCATAGCATGGAATTCCTCTTCCACATCACGGCTGATCCAATTTCATGGCCTCTAGCAAGCACACAGGGAATCATTGGCCATGATTTTCTCTCCAGGTAGCAATTCAAGGCATATACACATGCATGACATTTACACTTTCTACTTTCCTATAATGCAATTCTTATGCTATAAACAAAAATAGTTTAAGGTGAGAAATTTTCATCTTTATCAATACTGCAGTCTGTTCAATTCCAAATCCATATGGAGTCCTTCAAGGCATAATGTATGGCCTTGCACCTCATTCAGATTCTGGTTGTCTGCCTGTAACTCATACTTTGGCCCAAGCAGCCCCAGTGCTGCAACCTTGGGCTCTGATACCATTATGTCACGTCCCTGATCCCCTCGGTGCTCTTTAGAGTGATGGGGGAACAACCTTGAATCCACCTGCTAGTTTTTTTTTTTAAACTAATCCACAACTCTCCACTTTTACACAACCGCAATGATATTCAGTCTGCAATCCACAATCGAAAGTCGGAATTTGAAACCGCAGATTGCAGCTTCGACGAGGATCACACCTTCGACCTACGCAATCCGTAATCCGTAGTGCGGAAATCGGAACACCAATTTTCTGTTCCGAAGAAATATCCTCTCTAACTTCTGCAATTTGCAATCCTCCTTGTGGGAGTCGAAAGTCGAAACCCCCAAATGCACAGCGCCGAAGAAATGTGCCTCTGACTTCCGCATTCCGTAGTGCAGAAATCGAAAGTCGGAACACCAAATATTCCACCTCGTCGAATACGCCTCTGACTTCCGCAGTTTGCAACCCGCGATACGGAAGTCGGAAACCCCAAATTCTCAACTTTGACAAATTACTCCTCCGACATCCGCAATCCGCAATCCGCAATGCGGAACTCGGAACTCGGAACTCAAAATTCACCAATCCGGAAAAATTACCTCTCCGACTTCCGCAAGCCACAATCCGCCTTGCAGAAGTCGGAAGTCGGAACCACCATTTCACAACTCTGAAAAATTTACTCTTCTGACTTCTATAATCCACAATCCGCGTTGCGAGAGTCAGAAATTGGAACCACCACTCATAACTCCATAGAGTCACCCTTCCGACTTTCGCAATCCACAATCCGCATTGCGGGTTCGGAAAGTGGGAAGCCCAACTGTACAACTTATCTGGCTCATAACTTTCTCATCCCAAGTCCATTTTGGGAAAAGTCGGTACCATTGGAAAGATCTTCGCGAGAACTATGCGACTGTATGATCCTATGCAACACTTGAGGATTATGACCCTATCTTCTTCCAACTCAAAATGTGGCCCCAAGCCTCCTTCATGCCTCCTTCCCACTCTATAAAGAACTCTGCTCCATTATGTCATGGCTCCTCCCATCATTCCAGACCCTCAAAGGGAACATGAACATAGCAGAGGGAGGTGTCTATCTCTTACCCAAAGCCCTGACTGAACCTCCTACACATTCAGAAACTCAACAAAACATATCTCTATTCATCAATCAATAAATCTACATATAAATAAACCACATAAATGTATTTTCCTACTCAAATAAACACCGCTGAATTAAACCACCTTAACACACACTCATAATACATTTACCAGCTTTCATCATAAGCAAAATAACAACATAAATACAAGTATTCAACTCCATCAATTAGCTAGATCAATCCATGCATTCAGACACAAACAAACAATCATTCATGTATATAGAAATGGCATAATCAGAGGCAACATGAAACACTTATCTTTAATGGAAACCACCAAGCAACTGGATATGGACTGCAATGTTCCAACCCAACCATAGGTCTATTCGTAGCCTGTATTATTTCAGCACTCGGAGACCACCCCCGAGCTGGGGCTATGTATCCACTAAGGAGGAGCTACCCAGGTTTACTTACAGCCTTGGTTTCACACCAAGAATCATGCTAAGTCAGTACATAGTTGGGTTTATCAAACACGCCAAGAGATAAGGGAGGAGAAATCTAATCCAGTGATCAACTCAACAGTTGGAATTATTGTCGAATGCTAACATTGACTGCAACAATTCATCGACTTCAACACAACTTCGACAAGTTTCGAATTCGACATGACTTCGAAAAACTCAGCAACTTCGACAAGTTCAGCAACCTCGATAGTTTCACGACGTCGACATGCCACGTCGACTAGCGACTGACGAACTACGATAGATTGTCTCTCTGTCTTCCAGTCGACTGTAATGGTTGAACTTCCGAAGCCGTTCTAACTTCTCTTGTAACTAAACCTAACGGGCAGGCACCCAAGCCTCTCAGCATTCCCTATATAAGCATGTAAAATATTGTAACATACATCTTATTTTATCTTATCTATCTTTGAATCAACAAGTAATAGAGAATATCAGTTCGCATTCCTACATATTGTTTGTGTGTATTTGTGTTTATCTGTGTAGTGTATTCCTGCTTTGCTTATTCTATCTCTTAAGCTTATGCCATAACATAACCGACTCATTTAGTCGAACTTTCATCCCCCTCATGCACCTGGGCACGTGTGGATCATTGGTATCAGAGCAATAGCATCATCTTTGTTCGTGCTTAAGCTTTGAGTAGACACTTCCATCGAAGTTACTTGACTTGTGCCTGTTCAAGCTCGCTCGCAAACTCAACAATCCAAGCAGACACTACCTCCAGATATGGCAGGAGAAACAGACGATTGACATGCAGTTGACGAGATGACACAACTTATAGAGCAAGCGTTGGCTCTACAACGAACTGAAATGTTCGCCCAGTTCAAGTAGATTCTCACGCGATTTGCTTCGACATCAGGAGGATTCTCGACAAGATCTCACTCTGAAAAAATCAGTCCATTCAAAGTCAAATGAATCTAGACATACTGAATCTAGAAGGTAAGATTGACGCGGAATCTGTCGACAATTGGGTACAAAAATTGGAATCCTATTGCTCTGTGAATTAACTCTTGGAAGCCGAAAATATCACCATTGCATCCTTAAATATGTTAACAATTGTGCACTGCTGGTGGGAGAACCTCTCGACAAAGATGGAGAAAAGCGAAGACCCCATAAAGACATGGGAGAAATTTTTTGAATACATCCTAAAGCACTTTTACTCGCCCAAATACGTTGAACAACAATATAAGAAGTGGCTACAATTAAGGCAATGGAAAGACCAGTCCGTACAAAGTTACACCGACGAGTTCTATCGACTCATGGCTATACTTGGCATTCAAGAAGAAGAGAAATTGTTTGTTCTGAAGTGCGTCAGTGGATTATCCCCGTACATTCAACAAGAGATGGAATTTTTGACTGTCAACATGCTCACGGATGCATTCCACCATGCCAGCAAACTCGAAACCAAACAGAAGAGAAAAGCACGCTTCGCGACTAAATCATCCGGACGACCACCCGACAATAAGGCACTAGCCGACTTCGACAAGTCGAAATCTTCTCAGCCAACTCTGCCAAAGCCAGATCATGGCAAACAACCTTTTCACAAAAGGGAACATAGAAAAAAAAACCCTACCAGGAAATGGTGTGATTACCACCACTCATCTTGGCATGATATGTTTGAATGCAAAGCTCGGAAGACCTTTTTCGAAAATGTGTCGACATCCAACGTGTTCGACAAGACTGTGGTAGAATCTAACCCAGAAGCAACAACCCTTTTAACATCGTCATCGACAACTCCAGCAGCCTCGACTATCGTCGACGAGTAGGAACAAGAACGCCTGTTCCATACATAGATATGGGTTCAAAACAATCCATTGCATCTGATTGTGGACAACGAAAGCCATAAGAACTTTGTTTCTGAAGGTCTCATGAAGAAACTAGGTCTTGTTACCACTCCACATCCTCAGCCTTACAACATCGGTTGGATGAAGGATGGACAGGAACTACAGATCACCCGACAATGCAAAATCGCCTACTTCGTAAAGCCTTTTGAAGATGAAGTACTCTGCAACGTGGCAGCACTCTCCGTAGCCAATGCCTTGTTTGGGAAGCCTTACCTATGGGATCGACATGGAAGTTATCAGTCACGACCTTAGAAGGTGATTTTCAGAATTAGAAATCAACAGTACAACATACCAGAGCGACAACCTACACCAACGATCTCACTAATATCTGCTAAACAAATGAAGAAGCTCATCAATCATGCTCAAAATTTTGCATTAATCATGATCAAGCCACAACATTCTAGGAAGACTGCAGCAACAAGTCGACTCACTGACCTGTGCAGCTCCCAACAGAAGCAACAGATCGACAACGTTCTTAATGAGTATCAGAGCCTATTCCAAGAGCCAGACGGAGTACCTCGACATTGCCAGGTAAAACACTCTATTGAACTTGCTCCTGGTTATTTGTTACCTTACGCATCTGTTTACAGAAGACCCATTCTCAAAAATGAAGAGATTCACAGACAAATCTAAGATTTGATTGATAAAGGTCATATTCGACCCAACTCCTCTCCTTATGGAAGTCCAGTCGTCCTCGTTCCAAAGAAAGACGGGACTTGGCGCATGTGCATCGACTACCGGGCCCTTAACAAAATTTTGGTAAAGAATCGCTACCCTCTGCCACCGATAGATGAGCTCATCGACTGTCTGAAAGGTGTTAAATTCTTTACTAAGCTAGACCTCAATTCAGGATATCATCAAATTCCAATCGAGCCCTCAAATGTATGGAAAACTGTTTTTACTGTTTTCAAGACCAAGGAAGGATTGTTTGAATGGTTAGTCATGCCTTTCGGCTTAACCAATGCACCTGCAACCTTCATGCGATACATGGATAACATTCTTCGACCTTTCCTCGGCAAATGGGTCATTGTCTATCTCGAAGACATATTGATTTTCAGTTGATCATGGGAAGAACACGTCAGACAGCTTCGATAAGTCCTTGACACTCTCCAGCAACATCGACTCTACTTGAACATGGACAAGCGTTCCTTTGCGATGACCAACATCAAGTACTTGGGGTATGTAATTGACTCTGTAGGCATTCATGTTGACCCAGAAAAAGCACAGATCCTAAAATATTGGCCCATTCCTCAAAGCATTCAAGAACTAAGAAGTTTTCTTGGTTTGGCGAATTTCTATCGACGATTCATACTCGGCTTCAGTCACATAGCCTAGCCCTTCAATCAGTTAATGAAGGGAAATGGGAAAACTGTCTTCAAATGGACACCGACACAACAAGCAGCTTTCGAACAGCTCAAACAAAAGCTCGACACTGCACCAGTACTTGTGTTACCTGATTTGCATTAGCCCTTTGAGGTTGAGATAGATGCCTTGGGCACAGTGATCACTCAATCTGGTCACCCAGTCGCTTTTTCATTCCGAAACTTTTAATGACATCGTTCGAAGATATTTGATGTACGAAAAAGAACTGTACGCCATTTTGCAAGCTCTCAAGCATTGGAGGCATTACATCCTTGGCAAGGAAACGGTCATTTTCACTGACCATAAGCCTATACATTTCGCTCCGACCCAATCGAAACTACAAACAACTCGACAACTCACGTGGATTAATTACCTGCAATAATTCTAGTTGGTAATTAAGTATCAGAAAAGGTAAAGCCAATTCCGTTGCCGATTGTCTAATTCGACCACCCATTACTCTCCTTTTTACAGTGATGAGTATGCAGGGTTATGACACCACCACTTGGCCTCAATTGTATCAGGACGACAACAAATTTTCATCAGTCTATCGACAGCTTCAGATCGACAAGTCGTCGTCCTCTGACTATTTCCTGAAAGACACCTTGCTATACAAGCTTGGACAACTTTGTGTACCGACTAGTGAGCATCGAAAACAACTCATTTGGGACGTGCACTACAACAAGATTGCACGACACTTTGGAGTACCAAAGAACCTTGCTATTCTCCAGAAGTATTTCTTTTGGCCTACACTTAAAGCCGACGTCAACAAGTACATTCAATCATGCGTGGTTTGTGTCATTGCTAAACCGCCTAATCGACGGCATTGATTGTACACACCTTTGCCAGTTCCTAGTTGACCATGGGAATCTATTTCTATGGATTACTTGACATGATATCCTACTACCAAACATTAGCATGATGCAATCTTAGTAGTAGTCGACAGATTTTCCAAGATGGCCATTCTCATTCCATGCAAGAAGACCACGACAGCGCAGCAGACCACTCATCTCTTCTTCACACATGTTTGGAAACACTTTGGTTTATCGGCAACCATTACCTCCGACCGAGATGCCAGATTTGTCAGCATCTTTTGGAAAACTCTCTGGAAACAACTGGACACACAACTCTCATTGTCGACAGCTTTCCATCCTCAAACCGACGGACAAACGAAAGTTGTGAATCGCTTGGTGGTACAATTGCTTCGCATGTACAACCACAAGCATCGACGAACATGGGATGAAATTCTTCCATAAATACAACACAACTACAATCGTGCTCAACACAGCTCTATGGGAAAGAGACCATTTGAGATTTGTTACGGATTTCAACCCTCAACGCCTATCGACTTGATCAGCTCCTCGACACAATCGAACGACACCGACTACAGCCAACTGGAAGTTGATAAAGCCTTGAAGTTTCGAGATCATATTTGCGACATCCAGAAGCAAGCACATGAAATGTTGCAATGAGCAAACGTGAAAGCTAAGGCCTGACACGACAAGAATCATATTCCTCACTCATTCCAAATTGGGGATAAGTTATGGTTACATCTTAAGAAGGAACGCTTCACCGGTCCACACAAGAAGCTCAAACCTTTGCGATATGGTCCGTACAATATTCTTCGATAGATTGGAGAAAACACTTTCCATCTCGACATTTCTGCATGCCTGGGTTTGCATCCAGTATTCAATGTGGATCTACTTCGACCATACCATGTACCACTGTTGGAATATAACGACTTATCAACAACAGATCCCGAAGATATCCATCTAAATGTTCAGGAACCTATTCCTTGCGACACCATTGTGGGACGACGAGTACGCCATACAAGGATGAACACAATTCCCTTGTTTCAAGTTGCTAAAGTTAGACAGCTCCCATCCCAAGGAAAATGGTACTCTGCTACTGAACTGACCGACAAGTTTCCTCACCTGATCGGGGAACATTGTTTCTTAAGGAAGGAGGTCTGATCCACTCAACAGTTGGCATTATTTTCGGATGCTAACATTGACTGCGACAAGTCATAGACTTCAACACAACTTCGACAAGTTCTGAATTCAACATGACTTCGACAAACTCAGTAACTTCGACAAGTTCATCAACCTCGACAGTTTCACGACGTCGACATGCAACGTCGACTAGCGACTGACGAACTACAACAGATTGTCTCTCTGTCTTCCAGTCGACTATAACGGTTGAACTTCCGAAACCATTCTAACTTCTCTTGTAACTGAACGTAACAGGCAGGCACCCAAGCATCCCATCATTCCCTATATAAGCATGCAAAATATTGTAACATACATCTTATCTATCTTTGAATCGACAAGTAATAGAGAAGATCAGTTCGCATTCCTACATATTGTCTGTGTGTATTTGTGTTTATCTATGTAGTGTATTCCCGCTTTGCTTATTCTATCTCTTAAGCTTCCGCCATAACAAAACCAACTCATTTAGTCGAACTATTGTCCCCCTCGTGCACCTGGGTGCGTGCGGATCAACCAGTGAGCTCAACTACATATCTACATACATATCCAACTAAATCAAACAATCTTCACCGGGTTTATCAAGCAATCCTACCTTCTGTCTTATTCTTCTCTGTCATTTCCCCTTGGATTTTCTCAGGGTTACGACCGAAAGGATTTGTCCCGCGTCTGTGATTTCGGGCTATCAGATCTGGGTTGCTCTATGGTTTCTTGGGCATCCAACACTCTCTAATTGCCCCCAAGGTTTGGGTCTATGGATCCCCAACGGGTTTCACTTCCTACGCAGATTTCTGAGCGATCTTGGCTCTACGAATTGTGGCTCTCTCCCAAATCGTGATTTTCTTCTTCTCTTCACCGCTCGGCTCTTTGTTCTCCCCCCAACTTCGGTTGCTCGTACCTAATCGAATGTGGATCAGGGAATATGAATTTCCAGGGGTAGAGTGACTTGTGGTTCAAGGTAAATAGAGTCCCATACCCTACCAACTGAAATTTTGGGATTTCCCACACTCCATCGACCTCATGAATAGTTTCTTGAACCACTTCCTGCAGCAAAATTAAATGTCAGCAAGGAAGGTCAAAGGGGTTCTACAGATGACATTTGGCAGTCTATGGCTCAATCCCACAACCCCCTCGGCGCTCCCTAGTGGATACACATAGCCCCCTCATTTAGTTGCATCCATAGCCAGCCCCTTGGTATTCTTATTGCATGATATCATTTACATGTTTTTACAATTTCCATGGCTTACTAGCACATGGGTATCACAATACCAAATACTTGCCTCTCAAAGATGAGCATTGACTAGCGGGGTCTTGGCCTTGAGCTCCACGCTAGGAATCATACATCACATATGCACAATGTTTACATAAAAGCCAATATGTCCTAAGGGTCAAAATGGGGATATTACAGTCACCCATACACATCATAAATAAACTTTCATTACAGCCTCCATGCTTCTCTATTTCCCATTCTGTCTTGCTTTGCTTCCACCTTATACAATTTTGAAAGTTCTTGTTCCAACTTGGAAAGCCCCCATAAAGACTGTATTGATTGTCTTACTTATGCGACCTTTCCAATCAAATGGGATGTATAACAGCCCTCGCAAGTACTTATTGGCATAGCACAAGTTGAGTTGTAGATGTGTTGCTCATGTTGTTTCCTTTATCTAAGATGCATCTTCCTCCCTCACTTCATTTCCTTTAACCAAGATATATCTTCCTCCATAACATAATTGTGGTATCTATCATACTTCCACTCCAGCAATGGTTGAAAGATGTTAGTTAATATAATATTTTGTCAATTTATAATGTAAGTGGGAGAGATGTCCTTGCAATGTATGTAGACATTAATAAAATAAAATGAAAAGAAATTTGACATTTGGAATTCAATGTAAAAATAAACATGAAAAACTGGCATAGATTTGTCTTAACCTTGCATTTTTCAACCACAAAGAAGTTTATACATGGTTTTTGATTTATTTTTGGAGTTTAATAGGTTTGGGATTGATTTGCATATATATGGGTGTTATGATTTTTTTATTTAGTTGATCACTTTTATGTTATTAGTAATTTCACCTTAGATTGATATGTCGGGATCTACTACTCCCAAATTTGCATTATTGGAGTACAACAACCACTTTAAAAATGGGAGGAGAGATTTTAACATTAGGAAACTACAAAACCCAACTTTATATTATTGGAGTACAACAATCCTAGGAAGGGAGAGAAGGAGAGAGATTTTAAGCCTTGCACATCTCCCAGGTAACTTTTCATTATTGGAGTACAATAACCACTTTAACAATGGAGGAGATATTTCAACATTGGGAAGCTACAAAACTTGACTCTTTTTTCAAAGAAAAAATCTATAACTTGTTATTCATCCATTGGAGAATCAAAGTTACATCGAATTTACATAGTAATTATGATCAACAGAAAATATACTTTCAACAAAACATTGTATCTTTCACCCACACACAACATCCTTCAAAAAACAAGAACCGTTGTTCTTACATTTGGTAGAGTTTACATTCTACAATCTAAACTATTATATTGTTGATCTTAGCTATTACAAAAAGATAGAACTAATATCCCTTAAAACTTTCTAAGTAAATAGCAAAAAGTTATTGTAGAAAAAAGAAACTCTACCATTGTCAACCACACATTCATCAACTATTTATTCAAAGTGAATATAGCCATCTGTATCCCTAACAACCCTTTTGGATGGCAGCCTCTTTGTTGAACTGCGGATAAATATGAGTAAAGGAGAGCATAGTGAACCAATCCTTCAAGGCCTGAACTCTGTTAGACCATTGTTCCACGTGAAGTACCTGCAAATTGGACTTTCCTGCTGCCTAACAAATTATTATCTTGGAATCACCTATTACCTAAAGCTGAAAAATACCCCTCATATGTGCAAACCAAATCAACCCCCGCTAGGAAAGAAATCCAGCCTTGGTATTAGTACCATGGCCAACCCCCATCCATATTGTTGGAATACAACAATCCTGGGAAGAGAGAGAAGGAGAGAGATTTCAAGCCTTACACATCTCCCAAGCAAACATTGATAGATTTATATGGATCTATGTGTTGAATTTCCTCTATAACCCAAATCTGATTTCTATCCCCAGTAAATTAATTAACCACGGATTAATGCACAAAATTCCATGAGCATTCGAATCTAAAATTTATGAGCATAAATACATTGAGCTATAAACTGGAAAATGCACAGTGGAATAATGAAGAAATCACACACATTTGAACACATTAATTTATGGGCAATGCCCCTGGAAAAAACCTGAAGGGAAAAATAGTCAAATGATAGAAAATTGTATTACTCATCCCACAGATAAATTCTAGAAATTTACAGCAATAAATCACAGCATTTAATGCACCTACACGATTTGTAAAATAATAGCAAACCTCAAAAATCGTGCAAAACCAACAATCTGGTTAAAAATCGTTCCTAGCAAGGTGTATAGCCATCTGTATGGTCTGTACAAATTGTCCCTACCAATAGAAAATCCCTCCTAGATTTATGTACAAAATTGTGTAATCAATCCCTCTTCCTGCTATATGATTGCCTCGATATTTGTGCCAAATATTAGTTGTATGGATTGTACCTCGATTTATGTGTATGCACTTGCTCTTCATATTTCTTAGTAAGCATGCCACTCTCCTCTCCTTGGAAATCAAGCCCTTCCTCCTTGTTGCAAACTCTCTTCCTCTCTTCTCTTTTACTCTCCAAAAGCTCTCTCATTCAATGTGCCTCTCCACTATCCTTCGGTCTCTTTTACAATTAAATTAATGACTCTTCACTTTCTCCTAGATCTCAACGATCAAGGTTAGATCTTGGCCTCACTAGATCAAGAGTTGTGACTTAATCTCTCATTGAGATTACTTAAATCACTTAAGTCACTCAAACTTTATAAAAGTCACTTTTTTATAAAGTGTTCACCTAGAAAGTGTCGCTCAGACACTTCTACATGCTAGACACCACCAATGTAGAAGTACCTATCTGAGATACCCCACTCAAGAACTAACATTCCTTCTTAGCAAGGAAGGTACTTTGGAACCTCCACCTAGATCTGTCTCCAACCCCATCACTCCATCTATTGTTGTAGCTGCTCCCTTTGAACTAGCAAGCCTGTCTACCACCTGCACTGGATACTGTGCTAACGACCTGTTCCTACAAAACATGCTTCAAGGAGTCTCCTCAAACTCCTAAACATCCAACCGAGTCATCTTGTACTATATGACTCTCCTGGAAGTACTAGAAGAACCCACACAACCAATTGTCTCTGATATTGGCACGAACCCTGAATCCAAGATCCCCTTGGACCCAATCATAGATTGTCATAAAAACCTGTATAACATCCCTTGTCTGGCACCAAGAACCTCTGCCGCATCTAGGGTAACTCCCTCTAGATATATAAGCACTTGTCCATGCTAGAACACTATTCCATGTCCTTCAGCTTCCAAAGTTGATACCGAGAGCAAACTAACCTTCAGCTCTAGTACTAACAACACCTCTTCCACCTCCAAAGATCCTCCTGAATTTAGCTGGAATATCACACATTAAACCCCCTTCACTGCATGCACGGTGTCAAATCCACTATCTACATAGCAATTTGAGACTATCTTTGAGACACTAAGGAACATCGACCTCATTCTGGTCATATGGCGAGATGAACGATTGTCCACAACCCATGCTCCAATGTTCTCAAATCTTGCACTACCACTGCCTGGAAGACAAGAGACCAGAGAAAATTCCTTCTCAAACTTCTTCGCAAAGTCCTCAATCTCAATTTATGTTGTTTCCCGTGTCTCATTCTTGGTCTTCTTCTTTTTGTTTGGACATTAACTTGCATAGTGGCCAATCTTGTGACATGCAAAGCATTTCACTTTTCTCATGTCCTCCTTCTTCCCATCTTCTTTGCTCTTCTTCCATGTATGAAGAGCAACATTTTCCTCATCATCCCCATGTTGCTTGCCTATGTGGTTGGAGCTAACTCTCAACTCTTCATGTATGAAATCATCCCAAAGTCTAGACCATTTAGGCATGTTCTCCCTGGCAATGATCACATGTACAAAGTCCCGTCGTGGTTTTGAGAAACCATTTAAGGCAACTCTAACCAACTCTCCATCATCCACTATCTCACCAACAATACACAACTCATCACGTACCTGTGAAATCCTGGTAAGGTATGATGTAACATTGTCAATCTTGGTCATCTTAGTATCTCTCAGTTTTTCCCTGAAAACCAGTTTCCTGTTTTGATTGTTGCTTTGGTACAACTTTGTCAAAGCTACCCAGGTATCTAAGGCATTCTTTTTACCAGCCACATGAGGCATAATGTGGTCTTTCACTGCAACAAGAATGATCTACTTTTTACTTTTCCTTCACATTCTTCTTATTATATTCAACCAAAAGAGAAGGATTGGCAGGAATCATGACAGTTTTCTCAACTATCTCCCATAACTCACATTCTTCCAATAACAAAGTGATCCTCTCCTTCCATGGAATAAAATTCAATGCATCCTCCAACCTATCCTCAAACCACAAGCCAAATGTCAAAGACATACTTCACTGACCAACCAATAACTCAATCCCACATTGCTAGGTGAAATAAATCAACAATACTCTTGCTTCCCCCTTGTGTCAAATGTCCTTTCTCGTGACCTATTATTCTTTATGAGACTCGGCTTTGACACCATGTTGAATTTTCTTTATAACCCAAATCTGATTTCTATCTCCAATAAATTAATTAAGCATAGATTAATGCACAAAATCCTACGAGCATTCAAATCTGAAATTTATGAGTGGAAATACATTGAGCTGTGAATTAGAAAATGCACATCGGAATAATGAAGAAATCACACACATTTGAACACATTAATTTCTTGGCAATGCCCCTGGAAAAAACCTGAAGGGAAAACTAGTAAATGAGAGAACATTTTATTACTCAGTCCACAGAGAATTTATGGAATTTTACAACAATAAATCATGCATTTAATACACCTGTACGATCTGTAAAACACCAACAAACCTTGAAAATCATGCAAAACCAACAATCTGGCTACCTAGAAAATCGTTCCCAACAAGTTGTACGACATGTACGACTGTCTGTACGATCTGTACGGACTGTCCCAGCCAAAAGAAAATTGCTCCTCATTTGTTGTGCAAAATTATATGACCAGTCCCTCTTCTTGTTGTACGGATGCCTCATCTGTGTCGGGTCTCAATTGTACAGCTTGCACCTCGATTTGTGTGCATACACATGGTCTTCAGATTTCTTGGGAAGAGTGCCACTCTCCCTTCCTTGGAAATCAAGCCCTTCCTCCTTGTTGCAAACTTTCTTCCTCTTTTCTCTTCAACTCTTCAGAAGCTCTCTCATTCAATGTGCCTCTCCACTCTCCTTGGTATCTTTTATAATTAAATTAATGACTCTTCACCTTTTCCTAGATCTCAACGACGAAGATTCGATCTTGGCCTCACTAGGTCAACAATTGTGACTTAATCTCTCATTGAGAAGACTTAAATCACTTAAGTCACTCAAAATTTTAAAAAGTCACTTAAGTCACTTTATAAAATCACTTTATAAAGTGTTCACCTAGAGATTGTCGCTCAGACACTTCCACATGCTAGACATCGACAATTTAAAAGTACCTGTCTGAGCTACCCCACTCAGAAACTAACACTATGAACCACAATTCTACATTATTTGAGAACAACAACGCACTTTAATAATAGAGAGTAGAAATTTGAACCTTGGGTAGCTATGAACTCATATTCTATAATAATGGAGCAAAACAAACCACGGTAAGAATGGGGAGAGACATGAACCTTACACTTCTCCCAAGCAAGAATCCATTGATCTATGGGGAAATAATAACCCCAACTTTACACTATTAAAGTACAACAACCCACTTTAACAATGGAAAGAGAGATTTCAACCTTGAGAAGCTATGAACCCCAACTATTATCAAAACACAATAACCAATTTGAACCATGTAGAGAGGAGAGAGAAGATATTTTATAATCATAAAAAATATTCTATAACACCACAAGAATATATGTGTATTCAATTGGTATTTTGCATTTTTCCTAGTAAAAATAGATTTGGATTAATCTATGGAAAAATTGTAACCCAACTTTACACTATTGAAGCATAACCACCCATTTGAACAATGTAGAGAGGAGGATAAACAGTAAAAACTATTTAAAACACCACAAGAGTATATATGTATTCAATTGGTATATCCCATTTTAATGATAATAAAGTAAAAAAGTGAGCAACCCCAAGTTTCGGTTTGTCTGCGAACTTCTTACCGTTAAAAGTAGTTGTTTGTCCATACAAGCCGTTTCTTCCTGCAGAAAACTCTAGTTAATTCACATTTCTGCTATCTGCCCACATGGGAATCCCACTCCCATGGTGCAGATGGAGAAACTCTGACAATTGGCCTGTTCATTCTGCATTCTCCCCACTTGACCTGTTCATGGCCATTATTTGCAAGGAATGTATGTTTATGTATTGAGATAATAAACAAACTGATGAAATGGCATCTAAGGCTGCTTCTGTTACAATTCAAGTGCCAAAGTCCTCAGTTTCTGGATCAACCCGCCTTACAGCCTGGAGCCAGGGAATAAGAAGAGATAATTCAAACTCCCCAACTTCTTCATTTTCAGTCCAGTCTGGGCATGCTACATCAAAAGAATCATCTCTGACGAAAACTCACCGCAGAAATCAATCCGAGCCTTCTCTTTCTCTGAACGCATCTACAGAAATATCCCAAAAGAGAAACAACCATGGAGAATCTGAGAAGAAAACGGGCGCCAGGAGCTTTTTTAAGGAAAAAACTCATTCCAGATCCAGAACTGAAGATCACATCCCTACTGAAAAGTTCAGCTTTTCTTTGAGAGAAGAAGACGAAACACCGAGTACATTGACTCCGACGAAAAGGCCTCAGAGATATGTGGAGAAATCGTCAAAACAGGGTTTAACAGGGCTGCATGTACTGGCTTTGTCTAGTTTTGCGGTTGCTGTGATTGCTATAACAATGTCAACATCACTATTTTCAAATTGGTCATCTAGTAAGAAGTTTCCATCATTTCTCCCCGGAGATCCTTCCTCTGACACTAAATTGGAGGATCTGAATGCTTATATGGACGAATTTTTAAGCAAGGCAGAGAAATGGATTGAGGAAGAGTTGCATTCAGCCGATGACAGGTTAGTCGGGGAGTTGCAGAACTTGAAGTTAGATTTGGAGGCGATGATCAGAGAGCAGTTCCGTGTTGTTGCCACCCAACTGGGTGACATGCATGGGCGCGTGCAGGGGGTGGAAGAGTCATTGATGAAATTTGGAGAAATGGGTCTTCTTAGTGTCACAGATGCTATGGATCTTTTCAATGCTGTTATGAATGAAAAGGGTACAGTTTCAAATAGTAAGTCTGCCATTAGTTTCAGCGATTTCCATGCCGCGATACAGAAGATGATTGAAGCAGAGATTGAGAAACATTCGGCTGATGGAATAGCGAGAGTGGATTATGCAGTAGCTAGTGGTGGAGGGAAGGTTTTAGATCATTCTGAAGGATATTACCCTGGCAATAAGTTGGCTGTGTCTTGGAGAGATATACAGAAAAGGATATTTTCCTCTAACAACCTTCACTCTCTTGCTAATGATATACTGAAACCGAAATTCGGTGAACCAGGGAGGTGTCTTCCACTCAAGGGTAGTGATGTTTTTGTCACCATCGGGCTAAGGGTTCCCATTTTTCCTCAAGCAGTCACTCTGGAACATGTCTCCAAGGTAGCACTCTTTTTCCACTATTTATTTGAAGCAGTTCACTTCTCTTTGCTTGCTGCTCTTTTTCTTATTATGGAACTTTCAAGAGGGGCTGCAGGGCATAATATGGTTTCCTTTGGCTTAAAAGCCATGTTTGAGGGGATTCTATTCTGCTAAAACAAAACCACCAGGCATTGATGACATCAACCAGGGTGGGGTTGGCCATCTTCTTCAGACTTGCTTCCTTAAAATGCAGTTTTCCACCAGGGTTAAACTTGTAGGTGGAGGTAGCACTCTTTTTCTTCTATTTATTTGAAGCAGTTTACTTCTGTTTGCTTGCTGCTCTTTTTCAGATTTCTTGTTATGGAACTTTCAAGAGAGGCTGCAGGGGATAATATGGTTTCCTTTGGCTTAAAAGCCATGTTTGAGGGGAGTCTATTCTGCTAAAACAAAACCACCAGGCATTGATGACATCAACCAGGGTGGGGTTGGCCATCTTCTTCAGACTTGCTTCATTAAAATGCAGGTTTGTACCAGGGTTAAACCTGTAGGTGGAGGGAACAGGGCAAGTATCTTCCTCTTTCTCCTTGTTTAAATGGATCTTTGCATCCACTTTCTACCTTTGAGGATTTGGCAAAGGTATGTTGATGTTCTGAGGCGTTCTTCACTCCTCTGTCTCACAAATTCAGGTGAGGTTGGTTTTTCATCTCGTGGTTTCTCTTCCTCAAATGTGGTCTTCTGCTCTGCCTGAGAGTCTAGGAGTTTTTTTTCTTGGGTTCTTGGTCCTTGTCGTTGGCTGTTGTTTCTGTAATTTTGGTTGGCTTCATTTCTTTTGGTTGCCTTCTAGTCCAACCGGGTCTTTTTTCCCCTTCTCTTAACTTTTTGAAACCCATTGCAGGCCCAATATGGGGGGATCAGTTATGGCTTTGAATTCCTTCCACTTGCTGTACCTCTCTTTGCGCAGGCAGTCATTAGATGGCCTCCATCTTGGCAGAGTCTGCAATTTGAAGATTGTATTCTCATAGTCCAATGGTTGGGTCCACAATCTAGGTTGACCCTATGAGGTAAACTTTTGTTTAAGTCCAGCTCTACGCATACTCAGGTGCACTTGAAGTTTTTTTAATCTAATTTCATAAATTAGCCCAAGAAATTGTTGAGCTCTTCCATAAGAGCTACTCTTCTACAGTTCCCCATAAGGCAAGAAGAACCATTGCCAGATTGCAAAGCTTTCTGCCATGGTAGCATCCTTAGTCACAATATTCTGTTTCTCATTAATTGATATCCATACCCACTTGTAAAGCTAGCTTCGGATTACCTGGTTATAGTAACTGCAAATTCCTACAATCCCATTAGGTTATTATTTATTTTTCTCTTACTCCAATGTTATGTTAACAACACCATTGGCTTCACTTTCCCACCTTGTGGATCATATTTAACTTATAATTGTTATCTACATGATGTTGTAAGCTATCTTCATCATGTAAGCTATCTTGCTATCTTACTACTGCGGCATATCCCTACGGCATATCCCTATGTTGAAATTTTGTTCCACATCAATAATCCCTTTTTTTTACACACAATACAGTCCTAAAGCTTTATCAAGTTGGCACAGTTTGGTGTGCAGGTCCCCATTAGTGTTCTTGCTAAAGCTAGCACTGTTTGATGCCTCTGTATGTTAAGAAGATATTATTTCCTTTAGCTTGGTGTGCAGGTCCCCATTAGTGTCCTTGCTAAAGCTAGCAATGTTTGATGCCTCTGTATGTTAAGGAGATATTCATTCCCTTAGCTTAGTGGATAGTTTTTCAAATTAGTGCTTACACACTGTGGCTATCTAATCTAGTAGTCTACCACATTAAGTTTAAGTTCTCCATATACTGTTGACAACATGCTTTTATATTAGACATTTTTCTGCTTACCAAACTATATATATAAAATTAGTTCCAAGGATTAGCTCAAGTGAGTCATGAGCCAGATGTGAGATCTCTCCTTCAAAATTGGGAAGGTCACTGGTTCGACTCTCTTTATCCCCTTGAGGTTAGGCTCCGTAATCAGGGCTGATGGTTTACCCCGTTTACCATCCATGAATCATGGGGTAGTACTCAAAAAGTTTTTTTGCAAATTATTCTTCAAATATATATATATAGATGAGTCTCTTTTCTTTCCAAGTTTTCAGTATTATTATAAGCATTCTCACTATATTTATGTCTCAATTTCTCTTGCAATTTCTTCTGGTTTCTGCACTGACTGGTCCTGTTCTTTGATTACTTCTAACTGGATCAGAGAGTGGCATATGATCTAACAAGTGCACCAAAACACTTCGAGGTATATGGGTCGACTACAACAAACGAAAACCAGCAATTCTCATGGATTTTGCTAGGAGAGTTCATTTATGATATTACTGCTGATAGCAATGTCCAAACATTCAATCTAACCGATGGGGCGGCAGTGGATAAGATAGATAAAGTGAAATTGCACGTATTGTCAAATCATGGAAGCCAGTCCTATACCTGCATTTACAGAGTCCGGGTGCATGGTCATGTGTAAAGAATATGATAAAGAGGCTTTCTGGTTTTGGGTTCATCAAAGAGTTTAAAGTGAGTCGGATATCCTTGGTAACAGCAGTCGACAATTTTGGCAAAAAAATTGGGAATTCTTTGTGGGTTATAATTTGCAGATTGTTGGTTTGCCTATGGATTATCATAACTAATTTAAATTTGATTCCCAATCTTGTATGGACTAGACTTCAAAATTCTTAAGTCTTCTGCCCAGCTTCAATCATAAATTAAGTGGTTGAAAGCAAAAATAAAAAGAAGCCAAATTGAGCTAATGGAGATAATTGGTGTTTGAAACCATCACACTAACTTGTAATGAACATCATTTGGTGATGTATCTATGTTACAATCCTCCATGACTTTAAAAAATATTTTAACAAGTTATGTCTTATTAAAGAAAATTCCAATTTACCATAGAAAGAGAGTTTAATATCACATTGTATGTACGTTTATAATCATGATAATCCAAGCTCTGTGTTTAAGATTTCATATATTTTGTTCATCATTTTATGCATTTTAAATTTTCATACAAATTACCTTTGCATATGCCAATTGTTATGACAAATCTTGCAGAAGATTTTCTTTTTCTGTTCAGAATAGCTTCTTCCACTAGTAATATTATTGCATGTAAATGGACATTAAAAATTTGGAAAGGGCAACCACTATAGAGCACCCAATCATGAACCTATGCCTCATCGTTTGTGACCTCAATCTCTCGTATAATATACTTTCAATAGTTGTTGCTCTTCTACTTCAGGTATTGCCACAACCAAGTCAGGAAATTTAACATTCTCTTGGCTTATTTTGTGGGTTCCAAGGCCAGTTATGATAGTGCTTACAGCACAACACTTGCTAATTTCATAACTGGCATGCAACTCTTGAGACATGGTATAGAGGACCATCCAAGTTAGGACACATGGTGTAAGGGCCATCCAAGTAATCAAGATGGGCAACATCAAGATCAATTTTTACACTAATAAGTGTTTATATCTTAGAATTTGGGGTGGAGTAGGGCCTATACTTTTTCTAGATTGCACAAGGATGAGACAAGTGTACTGTCCAGTGCTATGAATAAAATAATAATAAAATAAACATCAACACACACACACACACACACACACACACACACACACACACACACACATATATATATAATAATAATAATAACAACAAACAAGAATAATATAATAATATAATTAATTAGTGAAATGGTGTAACTCTTTATGAAGAGTTGCATTAGACAATTATAAATACTGGAAACAATTATAAATACGGGAAAGTCTATCTTGTAAAAGACATCATCTTTATATCAATCAAATATTATTCTTATCTATTATAGTCGGATTCGATTCGTTCACCCCATTTGGTATCAGAGCGAGGCTTGTAGCCAGGCCCGTGGCCCAAAGAAGTAAAAAAGAAAAAAGAAAAAAAAAAGAGAAAGAAATAAAAAGGAAAAAGTAAAATAAAATAAAAAGAAGAAAAAAAAAGACAAATAAAAAAGAAAAAAATAGAATATAGAAATAAATAAAAAAACAAGTAAGAAGAAGTGAAAAGGAAAAAAAGAAAAGTAAAAGTTTAGAAGTGAAACCGCACATGGTTTTAAGGTGCACGTGGGTTTGTGAGAAGTGGGTTTGGTTTTATTCCCTAAGAACAAACCAAAAGTGAGATTTGAACTTGGGTGGGGAAGGTAACAATCATTCTTCCCAACCACCTAATCTACACACAATCCACAAAGAAATTAATCTAAAGCAAAAGGTTAACCAACGTGGAGATTAATTAATATTGGTCCATAATTGTAAAATATTACAATTGTTTGGGAAATATATAATATTAAAATAATATTATTATTACATTTAAATAATAATAATTATTATAAGGGCAAAGCAATTATTGTTAAAAGAATAAAATAAAATTTGAAAATCGGTTATCACCAAAGAAATCAAAGGAAATCATCCCACCGTCGAAGAAGTCAGAAACCATGGAAGCCGATTTGCGAGAAGAATTAGAAGCCGCGTTAAAACGTTATCTAAAAGACAATGAAGAATTGCGCGACATAAATAACAGTTCAAAAATAAGAATTGAATTACAAGAAAGAGACAATGAAATAAAAATCTCTGACCATGAAAGGCGCATAGAAAAATTGAATGCGCAAATTGATGAATTAAAAGCCGAAAATAAATTCAATCAGAGGTTAGGAAATCAAGATATAAAGAAGGAAATAAATAATTACGAAGCAAAAATAATACGCTTAAACAAAATCGTTAGCGATAAATATGAAGAACTAATGCAGTTACGACATAAATTAGAAAGTCAAGAATCAGAGGTCAGCCAGTGTCGACAACAGATAAAAGTTCTTCAACAACAAAATGACGACTCTAAAAAGACACATAAGTCAGAGATAGTGGAGAATAATAAAGCATTATCCAAGAATGCTGAAGAAATTTTTAGACTAAGAAGTCATAACAAGATACTAGTCACAAAAATTAAGAAGTTGAAAAATAGCTGGAAGATAGAACAATCTATGGACGACATTGAAGGGAAACTTCTAGACAAGCAGTAAGAAAATAGTTGTATCAGAAGTCATAATGAAGATCTTAAGGAACAACTTAAGACATCTGAAGATGACAGAAAATTGCAAGTTGAATTGATTAAGAAGTTTCAAAATGATAACAGGCAGTTAGGAAACAAGTTGGAAAAGATACAGAATGAAACCTTAAAACCTCAAGAGACGAAAATAAAAGTCCCAACTCAGATCAATGCTCAAAAGACGACACTCGTAAAAGAAAATGACATTGTGAAAATTCCCTATCGACACCCCAACCATAAAAACCGATATTCTGAAAAGTGGGAAATGTCGAAAGACGATGGTACTAATGTGATCAAAGCTCTTAACGACAGATCAATGGGGAATCCCAATAGTCAGCAACAAATCAATTTGGGATGGATTGACCCATCTACATATTGGAAGTTATGCTCTACACTTAGAAGTTCGTACCGACATGTTTCGTCAGCTACGACATCATAAGGAACGGTGCGACAACGTTATAAGGCTTTGAGGACAAAGCCTTTCTAAGAGAGAGGCAATGCTATGAATAAAATAATAATAAAATAAACATTAACACACACACACACACACACACACATATATATATATAATAATAACAACAAACAAGAACAATATAATACTATAATTAATTAGTGAAATGGTGTAACTCTTTATGAAGAGTTGCATTAGACACCCTTTAAACAATTATAAATACGGGAAAGTCTATCTTGTAAAAGACATCATCTTTATATCAATCAAATATTATTCTTATCTATTATTCAATATGAGAGTCGGAATCGACTATTAAATTAGTGAACGGATTCGTTCACCGCATCCAAATTGATTTTATGGCAGTCGTTCCAAATTTGAAATAAATAATTATAAAAAAAAATATTAAAAAAAATGGTAGTTATGCATGGATAACTGGTAGTTGATGCATGAATCACTGGTAGCTGACACTTAACTTATGACCTATCGGTGTTCACCAACCACATAGTCCGATAATCTAAAACCTTGATGACCCACTAAAAGAGTCACCCTCCAAGAGTTTTATAGAAATAACAAATCTTTTTTTTCTAAAAACTTCTTAACTAACAAGATACTATGCAAAGTAAACTACTTGACAAGTCATGGAAGTTTATTCCCTAACCAGTTATTTTTCTAGACATTAGATTCAAAGAATCATGGAAGTTTATTCCCTAACGAGTGATTTTTCTAGATGTTAGATTCAAAGAATAAGCCATGCTGGTGCGGCATAGGTATGGAAGCAAACGAAGTATTTGTTGAACTTCTCTCATATTCACAAAATGGACATTAGGGGTTGACAAAATGAATTGGACGATGGCCAATAGTGAAACATCCTAAGATGAGGGGTCGCTTGAAAATTGCTTTCTTAGCTTTTACAAGGGATTTCTATATACCTTTCTTAAGTGATTGGACTTCTAATTTGAAGAGTAAAGAATCTAGTATAGACTTTTAATTTTATCCTATGCAAAACTATTTGAATTAACTAGTTTGAATCTAGGGTCTTGAACACACACTTGTTATCAACTAGTATAATTGGTGACCACTACATCAAATGCTCATTGAAAAATAGGTCATATCATAAATTATTTTCATTTCTACTTCACAAAAGGCTAGGCTTTCTCCAAGTTCTCTAAATACTTTAGCCACAAAGGTACCTCTAAGCTTTAATTTGGTTGCAATGGATCTTAAAGACTTAGTCATTAATTTCCATTATGGGCTATTACGATATCCCATACTATCCTAAATCTCTTGAGAGGTTTATTGTCTTGAAGTGGTGTCTTAATAATATTTCCATTCACTATTTCACATATTATTGGACTGGAATTGTGGTACTCAACATTTAACATGCTATTAGTAATATTCATCATAACACCAAAAATTATCTCCCAACTTCAACTCTTTACTTCTCAAGTTCATATTTCATACCTAGTTACTAATAAATTGGTGTATCCCTAACTCAACTAGATTGTATCATATATGATACCAAGCACTATGAGTTCCCATTTTGAATGGGATCCATCTTTATGCCTATCCTTTTGGATGCCACCTGGTCAAATTTGCACATGAAGATGGAAAACTTTGCACCTTAACATCACATTGTTGCCATTCTTCCTCATGCAAGCCTTGTTGGCCTTGTAGTGATAAAGACTTCAAGAGTGGTCTTTGGGCAATGCTAAGGAAGCTTACAAGATTCTTCACAATCCCCCTACTACAAACTCATTGTGCATTCTTGATGAGGTCCATAGAAAGAAACAACTTTGTCACCTCGAGCTATCTCATAGTGTGTACACTCTTTTAAGTAATTAATCATACAGTTGATGATTAGAACATAGGAATAATGAAATTCATATTAAATGAAACTTCAATCTATTCACTCCTAAGTTTGAACCCGAGTGGGTTGTAATAATATGTAAGAATGCAACAATAAAACCTGAATCCTTGTCCTTGCCATTGACAATTTGAATATGGGCATAATGGTTAGCATGTGAGGGTTAATAAACTATGAGAGTGGAGACTTGGGGTTTGAATCTCATGGGTTCCCTTTTTCAATTTATGTTTAACAACGAAATGAAAATTAGTATTAACAAAAAAAAGTAACATAGATATATAGTGAAAACCAAATTCGCTTAGTCAAACAATATCGAAAAACATTGAACATATATAATGGGTAGAGTGGTGTAGATATCTAAGAAAATAGATGTGGTTGATATGCTTATTCAAAAAAATCCCACAAGAAGAGGTTGGAACTACATTTTATAATAATGCCATGACCTTAAGTGTAAGAACCTTGACACTAACATGAAGCTAGGTTGACTTTGCATGTTGAGCTAGATGTAGCATAGCGATCTAGAAAAAATGATCCTTGCCATGATCATAATTGTTCGCTTGTTGCTTAGTTTATGGTCTTCTTTAAATATTTCAAAAGAGAATTTGTCAATGAGTCCCAATGCTCATATTTAAGGCATTAGAATTGTGCAAAATGCATGAGAATTCCTTGAAAAATGCATCAAAAGTTCAAGGATCGAAAACTATTATATAAATAATTTATGATACAACCTCAGATCACCACTTGGATAAGTCCTTCCACCTTGATTAGGAATGTCTCCGTTGATTCAAATCCCTCTACCAAATTGTGAAAGTTCTACTGAGTTTGTTTCCTAGTTAACCACTTGCCCGAGTGAAAAAGTTGTCATCATTTGACAACTCGGAGAATTGTATATATTTGTTGGATGGTGATCGTCAACTTAGTATCCATTATCTAGCGCATTATTGCTTTCTTAATGCAATTAGGGTTGAGATGTGTAGGTCCAAGTGCTTTGCCACCTCCCAAATATCCAATAGAGGCAGAAAGTATGGACGAAGTAGCTCCACATTAAATAATATGTGTAAGCCAAGGAAGAGTGGAAGATTTAATTCAAAAATATTCTCACCCACAACCTTGGTGATGCTATAAGCCTCATATCATACTTGTTTGAGCTTCTTATGGGGTGCATGATTCACTCTTTCCATAAGTGCAACCATACCTTGTTAGCAACTTGAACTTGAAGCTTGTGTGGAATTGATGATGGTTGTGTCATTGCTTGTACTTTGTGTTGGATTTTTGCAAAATATCATGAATTTGTTCCTAGATGTGTTGGATTTGTTCACTATATTTGGGTGCTTTGTTTGCCTCATTCTATACATGGAAGGACTCTTCCGAGGACATGTTTAGCCATCATGTGACAACCTCTATCTATCCATCGGCTTGGGGATGGAATGCAATGAATTTGGTTTGATTGGTGTCCATCATGGACTACAGGCTAGACCATAAGATACTTAGGGACCCGATGTCCCTGTAAAAATATGTTGTTTGGCAAAACCCAAAATGAACCTAAACATTCTCAAATAAGAGCTTAGTAGTAGCTTTCATTGGGCCACTCTTCTCATAAGGTGACAAAATTGTTCTCTTAGAGAACCGATGAGCAATCACAAAAACAATCATGATAATGTATGGTCAACGGAAGACTTGACATAATATCCATAGAGGTTGACTACCAAGGCTTATCTAGAGTGGGTAGAGGAGTGTACATTCCTTGCTTCTTCATTATAGGTTTAGCAATAGTGCATGATTTGATATATTTGTTAATTTCTTGTTAAAGCATGATCAATAGAAGTACTTTTGCGACATTGTAATTGTCTTTTCCAAGCTAAAGTGCCTTGCCACTCAATTATAGTGTGCCTCTCAAATCATCTTCTCATACAAACCTTAGGAACACAAAGATGGTCTAAATGGCACATAAGTCAATCCTAGAGGTGAAAGGTCAAAACTTGTTTACCTACGACTAGTGTATGGGATGTAGCAATAAAATCAAGATTGCTTTCATATAGTTGGGGCTACTTTGATGTTTTCCTACAGAGTTGAGGACCATGGTAAATTCCATGATCAGATGTTCATCGAGGCAATTCACAACTCGATTAGTGGTGCCTTGTACCTATTTGATGTTCAGGAGGAACTATTGAAGGTATGTGGATCACTTATAATGGAAGTTCTTTTGCAACTTTTCCCAACTATGATGCAAAGACCTTTGGTTGCCGTAGAACACTATTTCCTCTATAAAACGCATTGCTTGAACCTCTACATACAAGGTTGGACAATAAACTAAATACCCTTGTCATAGATGGGGTATATGCAAACCGTATCTAAGAGTGTCTCATTGTAATAATACATAGAATGTCCATGTTGAGTAAGGATTGAATCTAGCATCATAATCTAAATCTTTGTCTTGACTTTGAATGGTCGTTGTAGATCTAGTGTCCAAATGAGGACTTGCACTAGGTAAAGGTGATGCTTCATCTCCTCATATGCTTTTGGGTGTTGTTGGTGCCATAAAAACTTGGCCTTGGATCCATCTCTAGTGACCTAGCTCAAGGGCCAAGCAGCATGAGTGAACCCCTACATGAACTTGTGATAAAAGTTGGTGAGGTTGAAGAAGTAATGAATTATCTTTATTAGTCTCTTCAAGGTTAGCCAATTCTAAATGACTTGGATATTGGTTGGATCAACATGAACTTCATGCTCATGATCCACAACGTACCCCAATTATTGTATTCTTTGCATGTCCAATGAGGACTTCTCCACATTGGCATGTAACTTTTGTTGTGACAAGGTGCTCAATTCTTGTTGAATGTACTTCAAATGGTATTTCCAAGTAACATTGAAGATGAGGATGCCATTTAGGTGTACATCTACAAAATATTCTATGATTGGCCATAGAATTTGTCCATCATACCTATGAATGTTGCTAATACATTAATCAAGGCGAAGGGCATGAGCTATCCCTCGAAGAAACATTCCTAAGGCTTGAAGGTTGTCTTCCACATATTAGTCATCTCAACTGACACCTAGTGATAGCTTGACTTAAGATCAATATTGCTAAAAAACTTGGTTCCTTTGAGTTTCTCAAATGAATCATCAATATGTGGGATGGGCTATTGGTTCTTAACTGGGATTTTGTTCAAGGATTTGTAGTTAATAAAGAGTATCCTAGTTGCATCTTTCTTGTGAACTAACACAATTGAGAACCCACATGGTTAGGAGCTTGGTTGAATTTGGCCCTTTTGTATTAGCTCCTAAATCTATTTTTTCATGTCCTCATTCTCCAAAAGAGAGCACTTGCATAGAGGGGCGTTATGTAGAGGGGCACTCGGTGTCAAATCAATTGCATGTTGTACCTAATAGTATAAAGGTACTCTTGTAGGTGAGAGAAGGATGCCTTTCTATTCTTCCATCAACATATCTCCCTATTTATGTTGCATAGAGGGACCCTTTGCAAAGGCCTTGCTATTCACGGTGCATTGTGTGGCTCCTTCCAATCAAACCATGAAGAGGACAAATCTTCCATTTGAGACATTATATTCTTCTTGTATTGTTCAACATTGATCAAAGATATTGCAATAGTTACAACTACTTGTGGTATCTCGTTGATGAAATATACCTAGGGTATATTAGATCATTATCATATGTAATAAATAACTATTATGTAATGTAGTTTTTTACGTGTAATAATGATAAGTCATAACTTTATGAAGGACATGGCTCATCACCCCCTACGTGTATTTAGATACATGTTCATTATATTCATTTAATTATCCGTCTCATATATATATATATTACCTTGGAAAAAATGTATTTTTATTTCAAGCTTGAAACCAAAATACAATCTTCAAAAGCCATGGTCATGTATCAGTAAATAAAATGTGTTGTTTCCAATCCATCCTAACCCATTATCTCCACTCACCCCAACCATAAACTAATCATATGATGTATTTTAGATACCAGTCCAAAACAATAGGTTGTCCATAAACCTAACAAGATTACAAAAAAACACCAATCCAAAGACACATTTAAAAAAAAATTGCATTCCTTTGAGGAGATGATATATCCATCCGTATACTCATCTTCCATTACTCTGTCTGGGGGACCAAAGAAGCCCTCCTTTGAAAGTGCGACTACCTGTCCATTTAGCTCTCGGTAGATGTGAGGAAAAAGTGATTTTTTGGAACTACTTGGCAATATGTTTCAGATGAGTAGCCAAACTTTGCAAACTAGAATTCCAAACCTGCAGCTCATCCTTCATCCATTGGATTGTAAGCGTTGAATCCCCAAAATTTTGAATACTACCAATTCCTTTATTTATTGTAGATTTCATTGAAAAAGGGAAACCCGAAACTTACCAAAATATTTACCCTCTACCAATATTATCCTTCCCTATAGAGAAATGAGAATTTGGAAGAAAGAGGACATAACCCAAACCACAGTCATCACCATTCCTTTGGCTAACACCATCAAAGAATACCCAAGGGATTGACTTGTTAATCACCAGCTCTGCAACCTGCTTGGGACTTCTTACCTTGACACAGATATGGAAATATGAAAGCAGTGCCAAAGCTCGAGAAGTAACTTGAAACATAGGAGTAGATTTTCCTTCAAAAATATTGTCATTTCTAGCCAACTAGATTCGCCATAATGTAACATAAGGAACCACATGAACCCTTGTACGACCCTCACAAATTTCAGAACAGACACTTAGATCATATCAAGGACCTCCAAAAAAACCTAGGTTCAGTATTGATTCAGATTTATAGCTTGCTAAGGCACTCTTAAAACAAAAGGTTACAAAACACATTCATTGCTTGAAAATTGTGAGCAATATAACAGATATTTTTACATGGAATTCTAAGAAAATGAAAAAAGGGGTCTGCATAACATTTATGTCTCATGTACAGTAAATAATAGGCTTCTCAAACAGCTACAAAACTCATAATAATTCTGGTGCAAAACTGATATATAAATGCTCAAAGTTTCATAAATGTATACAAGGGCATAATGGCTCAAAATGGGAGTTTTTGCTTGAGTTTTCTTATATGGTCCAAGGGATTTCGAGCTGTGGCTCTCATGATATGTCTATTATAGAGTTATGCAGCAACTAACATGTCCATAAGGTCGAAATAGCAATCCTCCATTAGCTAGATGCAACAAGAAGTGTGCCATCACACTTTTACATGACATTGAGAGAAAGATGAAACTAGCTTGAATATCAATGTTACTTGGAGAAATAATACATGAAGTGCTTAGTATTTTGATCTGTGGCTCTCATGATCTATCAATTACAAAGTCATGCATCCATTAACAAGTTCATAAGGTTGAAACAACATCCTTCCATTATCTATATGCAACAAAGAGTGCTCTATCTCACTTTACATGAACATTGAGAGAAAGATAGGAGAATGATAGTAGAGAAGGAATAGAGAATATGAACTTGAAATCAGATGGGGGTTGAACCATCATCAAAACATCTCCATGAAGCTCTGTTGAGAGGTCTGAATGGCCTCTCCATCAACCAACTTGGATGGGAATCTTGCACCCTCGAAATTGGTACTAAGGTAGGGAGGATGAACATCCACCTTGCAAGGACAAGCTTGAACCTCTCCAAATTGCAAAGATGCAAATAAAAAGTGATCAAAAGCTACTCCATTTCGACTTGGCCTCCTTTTAATAACTTTAGTTGAGTCATTTACCTCCTTGGAACTCAAATTATCTCCTAATTACTCATGAAATTTGAACCAGTGGGGGTTATGACCCTTCATTGGTGCCACATGACACTTGGCTCATCTTTTGTCTCCAACTCCTCCATGAATTCGACTTGGGGAATTTTTTCGATGCTTTGGAGATGTGTAACTCCTCTCATGCTCCCTCTTGGTCTATTTTTAGCTCTTACATTGTCACAGATGTCATAGAATATGTCATAAGTGCCATAGGTGTCACAGAATCTGTCATAAGTGTCATAATGCTTGTCATAGTTGTCATAGAATTTTTCATTGCCTATTTTTAGCCATATGACTCTTCCTCTTCCTTCATGAATGTTACCTCTTCCCTTCCGACTTGAATTTGGGCATGGATCCATGTTTAAAGGAGGAATATTCTCTCATGTGGACCCCACATGTCCACTTATGCGCCCCCAAGTCCAACTAGGACCTAATGCCACTTCATTTTGGAGCATTTAAGATTTATTCCATAATTTATTGGCCTATTTTTCCACCATCAAATTAGAATATTGAATTTTCATGAGAAACTATAGACCTTGGGGTTAAATGTCAATATTTTAATTCTTCCACACAACCCTTAGGAATTGGGTAGGCCAACTTAATTATTTATCTGAAAATCATTTAATTGGGGACATGACAAATCCCATCCTCGGTACAAGAACCATCTTACATTTACTCTCTCGCATGAGTGAGGTCTCTTGACAGTTATCTTCCTTCATGGTAAGAAGGGATTCACTCTTTTGTTATATGGCGTCTTCTAGAGTATTTCTTGCTCATTGTGGTTTATTGTTGGAGGTCATCTACTAGTTTGTGGTATATGCTAAGTTTGGGGAGGTTACATGAGGGCGTATGGAGATTGGCTCGGGGGAAGAGATTTTTCCCCCATGAACAAGTCTACAATTTGTTCCAAACAACACTGTGTTTCATATTTTTGCATATGGGGGGGTTTCTTGTGGTGTGGCATGCTACATTGATGACAAAAATGCCGGAAGGAGTAGTTTTGGAGGAATTCGAGTGGGACATGAGCATGGGTGAAGTTAAGTCTAACATCATGGACCTGAAAGTCATCTGCGAAGGGTTACTCCACAGCTAGAGGGAGTAGATGACCAACCATGTTTCTCATTTGGATACGTGGTTTGATGACTTAGAAGGGCAAGTTCGGGTTCAAGGTGCACACCTGGAGCGGATCACCATCCCTATGGACCTGCATCATGATATGCTTTGGGGGGGGACAATCTAGGGAAACTTGATATGTAGGATCTAAAGCCATGGACGAAGATTATGTGCAGCAACTAGCTAATGTAGTGGTGGACATTTCTAGATCCCATGGGCAAGAAGATGATGCCAGGGTTTTTTAGGAAATCTAGAGTAGGTGTACCTACCATTGGGTTTTCTCTATTTTATGATTTATTTCTGTGTTTTTTTGTTAGATTAATATGTTATAATTTACAGATTTCAAACTGTCAACATATATGATGTAATAATTTATAAGTTTCTGGTAGTTTTTAGACTACGGTATGTTGTTTTGACAACCATAAGTTGGACTGTTTTTTTGGGACAAATTTTGTAAATTATGGGTTAGTTTTTACAGTTGTTCAATATCAAATCTCTACTTGTTTTTATTATTGAAAAAATATTAACTACTTTCCATAAAACAAGGAGCTCCTAAGTATAAGTCATTCAAAGCAACCATTATCAATTAGATCACATGTTATGGTTGACAATTATTCAGTGATAATTATTGTTATACCAAGGCATATCCTACAACCATGATTAGCACACAATATAAGTATTCTTAATAAAGCATATTGATATCTTTTAATGAGTATTTTGACGGTCTTCAAAATGTAGAAGTAAAACCAATCTCTATGTGAAATTACACAAGTCTCCCTAAGAAAAACAACAATGGAGAACTAAACATATATTTCATTCACTCGATGAGCACTAACATGTTTTCTTTTTTTTTCAAGTAGATCCTCCTGGGTAAGATTCTACTTATTAGCAAAGTATTAACTTAGTCATTATCCTTGGCTTCCAAAAGCTACAATAACACCAACAACTACAAGCAATTACTGGATAGAAACTAAATAAAACAAAGCAATCTCTTCCAACATAGCCACTTGAGAAAAGACTCTTGTGTATCATTTTTCCTCGAATCGTTGGTTGCATGCTTCAGCGTTGGCTGCGTGCTATGCAGCCCTCTTCGCTTTAGACTTAGCCTGGTCTGCCTTCATACTATCCCTTGGCCCTTTAATGATGAGCCTCTGGCCCTTCTAGCTTCCTTCTCTGCATTCGAACGCCCTCCTAGCAACCTGTTCTCTCCTCCCTTCATCCTCGATCCTGGATCTCCTCTTTCTCGCTCTCGTCTGCCTCACTGCCTCTCTCCTAGGGCTTGCTCCCTCTTCCTCCAATGGCCTCGAGAGCAGAAAGCCCCCTAGACCTTGCTAGTTTTTTAAAGCTTTTATCTGCTCAAGGCAAGAGGCTGCTCTCTTATTCTCAACAAAAATTCGTGAAGAAAATCAATGAGATCCCTACTGTAGCTCTGCTGGTGGAACTTCCCTACAAGACAGCCCTCAACCTGTCGGAACGGGATTTAATAGGCCAATTCACAGGCTTATTGCCTTCCCCTAAGTCCATCGAAAACTGGGTCCAGAAGAATTGGAGACCTCTGATCTTGGAAGATGATAAATCTTTCTTCCTAGGTAAAGGTTACCTCGCTTTCGTCTTCGAATGTAAGCAGGATCGCAAGCTCATCTTCAGGAAGGGTCCCTACTACATGGGACCACAAGGGCTCTATATGAACATATGGACTCCGAATTTCAACCCAACGCTCGATATCCGCTCTGCTGTCCCTGTTTGGGTGAGGCTCCCCCACCTTCCTCTTCATTGTTGGAATACAGAAACTCTGGAAGCAATCGGAAATGCCCTAGGTAAATAGATCGACAAAGCTGATCGGAAAGATCAATACTCATGCGCGAGAATTTGCGTCGAAGTAGATTTGGAACATGGCCTTCCAGAAGCAATAAATCTTACAGTAGCGGATTGGTCACATATCCAAGAACTTGACTACGAACAGATCCCCTTCAAATGCAAGTTCTGCCACGAATACGGTCATTTCGCACGATCATGCAAAAAGAAGCCATCGGATCCAGAGTCAGATGGGAAAAAAGAACAATGGACAGCCATCCAAAAAAACACCAAATCAGGTATGGAATCTCACTCAAAAATCCTAAATATACAGAAAGTAGATCAGCAACATCACGATCCATCAGCCTCGAACAACAGGAACAGCTTCAAAGCCCTGGAATCATCTGAGATCCATGATAACCTTGAGTTTGAAGAAGAAGGAGAAATACGTGAACAACAAGATACTCAAGCAACTCCGCTTGCCCCTGAAAATCCTTTGATCTCCCCGTCCCAGAGTACCCCCAGTCCCAATAGTTCTACCCTGATCAAAGAGACTCCCTCCTACGTTGAAATCACTAAAGCGAGAACCCCCAACTCCCCCTCCTCATCGGAATAACCTTTAGATAAATCTTCCAAAAAACCAGGTTGAAAATCTACCAAAGAGTTGTGGGAAGAAGAAGTTGAGCTTGAGAAATTTCAAGGATCCCAAGCAACGATAGATATGGTTTTCAACAGAAATACTAGAGCCAGGATAGCAGGAAAGAAATATGGAGACCTGCTAGGAGGAACTCCCTCCTCCATCTACATATCTAAATGATGAAGCTGGTCTCTTGGAACTGCAGAGGTCTAGGTAATCCCTGCAAGATTGAAGCAGTCAAAGATCTACAAAGAATCGACATGCCAGATCTTCTACTACTCCAAGAGACCAAACTCAAGGACAATACAGTCTTATCCACCGGAAAAGAACATTGGAAGCATAATGCTGGTTATGCAGTAAGCGCCAGAGGAGCTTTTGGAAGTTTGGCAACCTTATGGTCCTCCGAAAAATTCCAGCTCCACAATCAATTCGCTACGCAACATTGGATATATACTAAACTCACCCACTTGCAGAGCAACAAGCAGATCACCCTATTCAACATGTATGTACCAAACCTTTACTCTGGAAAAAAAGAGTGTTGGAGCCTACTCGAAGATTTTTTGGATGCTTATAATCCTCAAAACATTATCTTAGCCGGTGATATGAACATCACCCTCTCCAAATCTGAAAAGAAAGGTGGCCTCAGTGGTAATGATTTCTTTAAACTTTAGGTTGAAGCAATTATCCATAAATGGGATCTCATCGATATCAAGCCTAAAAAAGGGAAGTACACTTGGTCCAACAAGCGTCTTGGAAAGGGGAATATCATGGCCAGATTGGACAGATTCCTCGTCCATAGTAGCCTTTTGTCCGACACCCAAATCATCTCATCCAACATTCTAACCAAGCTTGCCTCCGATCATAAACCAATCCAACTCCACTTTAATGACATTGAGGAAATCAGCCCAATTCCTTTCGGGTTTAATCCCCAGTGGCTTGATCATGCAAGTTTCTGGACCATTCTGGAATAGGCGTGGAGAATCCCCATCACGAGCTCTCCTTGTCACGTTTGGGAACAAAAATTGAAAAATACCAAGGCCGCACTTAAGATTTGGGAAAAATCCAATTGCCCAGGCCCCGCAGAACCCAGAAAGACTGTCGTGGGTGTACTTGAAGATATACAATTCGTCATGGAAGAGCAGCTCGTTGAAGCTAATACGCTGCATGAAGAAACTACTCAGCAAACGAGAGTTTATCACGCCTTTCGAGCTGAAGAGGAATACTAGAGGTTGAAGTCGAGGAGCACTTGGCTCAAATCAGGGGACAAGAATACTAGGTATTTCCATAAACAATTCAAGATCAGACAGTCCTTCAATCACATTGGTGAAATCAAAACTAAGGATGGCACGATTTGCACAGGAAACACAAATATCAAAAATGTTGCACACGCTCACTACTCCAAGCTCTTCACTGATGATGATTGTATTGAAGGAGATGACGAACTTACTCTGCTGGAGCATATTTCAAAAAGCATCACGCCTAAGGACAAACTGAATATCCTTAAACCCTTCACCGAGCAGGAAGTGCTCAACATGATTCACTCATTCGAATCTGATAAAGCTCCGGGTCCCGACGGATTCTCCATACATTTTTATAAAGCATGCTGGAAGTACATAAAAAAGACTTTATGATAATGATAAAGAACTTCCACTCAAAGGAAAAAATCGGTGGAGGCACAAACAACACTTTCTTGTCCCTCATCCCAAAAGAAACAAATCCCAGCTCTTTTAGCAGATTCAGACCAATTTCATTATGCAACTCCTCCTACAAAATCATATCCAAGATGCTGGCGACTCGGATGAAGCCTTTACTCAACAACATTATTTCTGACAACCAAGGCGGATTTCTAGAAGGGAGACAAATACTTGACAATGTCATCCTCGTTCAAGAAGCTATCCACTCCAGCAAATCCAAAAAGGAAAAAGGTATGTTAATCAAGCATGATATGGCCAATGCATTTGATCGTGTCAAGCACTCCTTCCTCTTCAAAATTATTACTCATTTTGGATTCAATGAAACCTTCATCAGTTGGATTGCAACATGCATTAGCAAACCCTGGATCGCCCCCTTAATAAATGGTTGTCCTGCTGATTTCTTCCAAGCCACCCGTGGCATTAGGCAAGGCTGCCCTCTCTCCCCTTTCCTGTACATTACCTTGGCAGATTCTCTTAGTCGGAAACTAAATCATGAACTACTCATAGGCACCCTCCCCGGCCTCCATTTAACCCTCGATTCCCATTCCCTCAACCACACTCTGTTTGCCAATGATTCATTATTTTTGGGTGGAGCATCCTCCATCATAGCCCGAAAATTCAAGTGCAATATGAATATTTATTGCAATACTTCAGGAGGCAAGATTAACTTACACAAAAGTGCAGTCTACAGCTGGAATATAAACAACACCGTCGCAGCAAAAATCAACAGAATTCTTGGCATCAATGTTCACAACCACTGGGATAAATTCACATATCTGGGCCTTCCAATCACATATGGCAACTCAAATTCTGGATCTTGGGATGACACGATCAACAAAATAAAAAGAAGAATCAGAAGATGGGGAGGGCATTGGCTTAGTAAGGTTGGAAAGCTTATCTTAGTTAACTCTGTTATCTCAGCCTCCCCTATCTACCAATTCTCTATACTCCTAGCTCCAAAAGGAGCAGCAGATCAGATATGTAAATTAATGAGAGATTTCCTATGGCCCGGTGGGAAAAACAATGAAAATAAAATCCACTTAGTGAATTGGGAGACCATTAAGCAGCCAAAAGACTCGGGAGGCCTTCAAATTCGCGATCCATGCCATGCAAACTTGGAATTGGGTAGTAAGCTCCTATGGCAAATAATACACAAGAAACGACATCGAATTAGTCAAGTGTTCAGGAATAAATATTTACAAGGGACCAATCTAAGATGTTTAGATCAAAAGCCTACTTCCAAAGGCTCAAGCACTTGGACTCTATGCAAGGTGGCTTGGGATTTTTTTTCAAAAGATTTATATTGGGTACCAGGAAACAGTAGGAAAATAGATATCTTTACTGACAAAATTATGGAAAAAAAAGAAGCACTTCAGAATATCCAAGAGCTAAAAAAAATTGCAGCCTGGCTCACCCAACATGGGATCACAACTCTAAATGATTTTAGCTCCTGGGACATTCATGGCAACTCGAAAAGCTGGAAAAATGTAGTTGTTCCTCTACATCTTGAGTCAGCCAAAGCCACACTAATCGAGAACCTGAAAGGTTGCGCCCCCTTACATCTAATGGCCAGGGACGAACGGGGTTGGGGCCCTATAGGCTCGTATACTTCTGTCCTCGGTTACAAAGCTCTTCAAACACATGATGAAGCAAGAAAATATTTATGGAAAATGGTTTGGGATCCATTTGGACTCCCTAAAATCAATTTCTTTACTTGGACTTTAATCCACTACAAAGTTCTCACTGGTGACAATCTCAATAAGAGAGGATTCCATGGGCCTTTTTGGTGTCCCCTCCGTTAGAGCAATCTGGAAACGCTCAATCACCTCTTTTTGGATTGTCTTTATTCCAAGCTTGTCTTGAAACATTTGCTTCTTGAACTCAACGTCACCATGCCCATCTTTACCTCCACCACCTAGCTCTTTAAAGATTGGAAATCCATTTATCCTGCTCCCCTCCCCATTAACAAACTCTGGTATCATCTCTGGATTTCCATTCCCAAATACGCATGCTGGAAAATTTGGACCACAAGAAACCATGCAATCTTCCAAGAAAATATTTGTAACCCCCTACAAACCGCAAGCCAAGTAAAGATCCCCGATCGTGACATCAAATAGCCTGGCAAATCAGACTTACTAATCCTGACTTCCAAGAGTGGAGAACTAATCAGGCTAAGGACAACCTACATTTCGATGGTGCCTCCAAGAACAATCCAGGCATAGCAGGAGCTGGGGGAGTCTTGTGGACTAGGGAAGGAAATATGAGACTGAAGTAAAGGTGCCTAGGCATCTGCTCAAATAATATAGCAGAAGCCTTAGCCTTGATGAAAGGATGCCAGATCACTAGAGAACATAAAATCGATAAGTTGCAAGTGTTTGGAGACTCACTGATCATCATCAGAGCTCTCAATAATAATACCAACAGCAATAATCTTCCACTCAGTCGAATCATTCAGCGAATCCGACAAATCTCGAGTACCTTTACAGAGTTCAGGGCTTACCATATCTTAAGAACCTTAAACAATGAGGTTGACACTAAAGCTAACGCTTCCACCAGTCAAACTCAAGGCACTCTCAAACTTTCCAACATGGAGGACAAAGCTCATCATATTCCATGAGACAGGATCTCAATTCACTTGCAATCTCTCAGCCAATAATTCGAATTGGTTGTTTTATTGGAACCAAAAACACCTTCTGGTAAAAAATGGAAATTATAAAAAAAATAACAAAATAAAAATTCAAATTTGTGTAAATCCTCTAGAGAAACGTTTAACCACTGCAAGGCAAATCCGGGACTCTGTCGATCAATGCAATTCCAAGGGTGTAGAGCTTGTCTCCACGCTGCCATTTCAAGCTACCAATCTTGATTTGAAAGAACTCTCGGAACCATCACTTTGTACAGTTCAGATCTTAATCTACGCTGTTTATATCTTGATTCTTACATCACAAAATTTCCCCATAGAAAGTTTCAGAAGATTGTCGAATCCTCTCAACGAATGATACAATCGGAGATTTCTTCAATCATAGTGATCTTCATCTCATACAGCAAAAGCTTCCCATTGAATTTTTCAGAATATTGCAGAATGATCTCTTCGAATGATACATTAGCAGAATGCTAACTGTGTGCAAACAATTACACTCAACAACTACAATCGGCCACCTGGCCACCTTCAGCTTAGATTTTGTCATCAGCTCAAATTAACATATTCTTTGAATTATTCATTTGTAATAAGCACATTCATGGCAATCTCTGTCATGATCTCTTTCAGCATGTGATCCTTCTGCTGACGAAAGTCAATTAGTTTATTATAACTTCAGTCACTAATGGCCTCCACAAGCTCACTAGCTCATTACTTGCTGATTCTGAATTATGTTCAAAGCCAATTTGGCCTTTGTATGTCCTTTTCCGATTTGATTCATAACCACGGCTTTTTTTTTTATACAATATACGTTCCTGTTAAAAAAAAGAGAAAAGACTCTTGTGTAAATGATCAGATACAAAGTGTTTGAAAATGGTGAAATTGTATAAATTATATACTAGATGAAATCAAATAAAGTTAGAGTCACAACTTTATCTTGGCAGTGATTTACATTTAACACACATGCAAGAATGAGTCCATAATCTTAGTCTAATACTGTACTTGGGAAAAATATGCCATTATACCATATGCAAGAATGATATCATCGAAAACTCATTATTTTGACTCTTGTTGAGGAATGAATACCATAAAACATTTTTTCCCTAAGGAAAAACCTCGTTGAAAACCCTCCAAGTATTTTCCCATGATTCATGGATGGTAAATGGGGTAAACTGTCAGCCTTGATTATGGAGCCTAACCCTGAGGAGATCAAGAGAGTCGAACCCGTGACCTCACGATCTTCGTGGGAAATTTCTCATGTCTGGATCATGACTGCTTGAGTTAACACTCGAGATTGAATACCATCAAACATACACAATAAGGAATCCATAAAAACTTAGAATAAATACCAAGTTTGGACAACAATTTGCCATTAAAACATATGAAGAAAATGTCATAGAACTAGTAATTAATACTCTGTTTAGGCAACAAATACCATTAATAGAGTCGCCCACACAAAAAATGACATGTTTTTCCATCATTAAAAATGGAAAACACGTTCATCAAAATATACGTTTTGAATCCATTTATTATTTCTACATATAGATATTTTGACAAATACTTTCATCTATATTCGTACGAGAATTTTGGCTTCTTACTCATGGTTCTTAAGTCATCTCGAGAGACCTAGTTAATGCATACTTTGATTTCCAAAAGACCATACACAAAAACAAATAGAAGTAAAGACATAAGCCATGTTTCTTAAAAACAATTAATTTGTACTTGTCATAGCACTTTCTTAAACAACTCTACCCACACAATGGACAAATGAAGTTTCATTTCCAATGCAAGCATGTGAAGGCTACATTATATTGTTTACATGATCAAGTTATGAAGGCAAATATCCTACTCAAAACATAAGTTCGTAAGAGTGTTTTCCTTGCTCTCCTAATTAATTTATGAAGGAAGATTCCCAATTGAAAACTTGTGCATGTGGGCTACGTTTTAAATTGCTACCAAGATTGAAATTTATGGAGGAGTACTCTCAAGCAAATTTTCCCATCCAACGACACATTTATCAGTCCCTACCTTTAGGCTGACAAGGACTCTATGAATTGGCTCGTCATTATTTTAATTAGTCTACACGAAAACCAAAACAAATTCTAAGCATTTATCCTAACTTCTCTTTGTATAGTATGATTCAAACTTTTTATTCAACCAATCAATATACAAACCCTCTTTTCTCCACCAATCACTAATGATTCCTCTTATTTGGTCTCGTATAGAGGAGTGTGCATTGTCACTAAAATTCTTAGCTTAAAGTATAAGCTAAGTGTCCATTGTCTTAAGTTAGAAATAAGAGTGTTGAATAATTTTTTCAACCAAGTAATGCTAGGAATTAATCTAGCATTACCTCCGACATTAAACGTTATGATACAATACATTATATTATGGATTACAATGATACTTACAATACACTATATTACGGATTACGGTCATACTTACAATACATTATATTATGGATTACAATGGTACTTCTTTCACGTTGTGTTGGTGCATCACCTTGTAGATGTTATGTGGAACCACCTTGCAGATGTTATGTGGCAGTTTTTCAACAAGGCTCTGGTTCAACAACTATTCTTGTTCAACATATGTTATGAATTTCGTGCAACAACTGTTCTCGTTGAATAGATGTTATGGCTCTTACTATGTGCTCTTCTTCTAAGACTCTCAGCCCTTCCGATTTTATTCACTCTCTATGGCTAGGATACCAGGAGCACTATCCACGGGGATGATGCTATGATCTATGCTGCTGCTTACTAGTGCTTTTACTACTGTTCACTAGGTACCGGGCAAGAGCACGTCTTTTGAAGCAATTCATCTTCTGGATGGTATGCTCCCAAGAACTCAACCGTTGCTCAAATATTCTCTTCAGCTGAACCTGGGAAGCGTTTTTCCACTCCCTTTGAATTTTTTACAACATATATTACTTGTCTTATGCTCTCAAATTTAGCTTAAAATGAAAAGGCCATTCAATCATATGTTAGAACAAATATGTGATACCCTCTCATCCTCTCACTAGCAGTCATGTTCCGATGCTCTATATGCAAGACAACAAACAAAAAAACAACACTTATGCTTGCAAATAGTAATGGCACTTTTGCTTTAAAAATATACTATTCTTACCTCTCTTCTCATGGTATCAGTTTTTTGAGAAGTAACTTCACCCTTCCTCTGCGAACTACTCTTTTCTCTGCATATGACTCCCTTTCTTTAGAGCTTCAGCTCATTATTGCTTCGCACTATTGTAGGCAATCACACTATAGAAATGAGCTAACTCATAGCAATCACATCTCTTCTCTTGTTGGTTCTCCTCTCCCGGCTACCTTTCCAGTCAGTTTTGATGAAAACCTATTGAGATTATGGTTGGATGGATTAACTCAACTTGATTTTGTCTTCCCGGGGCCTCAGGCTAGGGAGCACAATGGGTGTATAAAGGTTTGTATGATGGGAGCACCACAGGGCTAGATACAGTAACAAATGCCAATCTTGACTAGATTGGGCATCTTAGAAAATACTTATCTTATTGGTTGGACGTTTCCACTTGAACATGCCCCGGTCAACCACTCGTGTTGGATATGAACTTGAAAACTTTCTTTACTTCCATGTTATTGAATGATTTACCGTTGTTCGATGGGCAGGCCAAAGAGACTATCTGATCCAGAATAAAGACTTCTACCCACTTGGTGAAGTACTCGGTAGCCATGATGATGAACTTTTGGATGTCCATCTAATGAGAGCGAGTTGATCTTACCTGCAAGATCAAGTCCCCAAATAGAGAGCAACGAATCGACGATAAGCTGGAGCTCTGGGGCATGAATCAAATATCTCTCTAACATGCCTCACAATGTTATACTCATCAGAATCACTCGAGCCATCATTAACCACAACTTAACCACTAAAATGTCTGCCATGGGGCTCACTATGGGCCTTCGATAAGGCAAGTGTGGTTCATTGGACTCAATACATCTGGGCAATGTGCATAAAAACAATATAAAATCCTTCTCCAAGTGGACAAAAACTTCAAATGTAATATGCATAGCAGTGACTTCAACAAACTCAGATCATACTCCTTAAAGGGTAAACGTCTTAACCCAAAAATGTCAGAAAACTGCAGTGAATCTCTCAACAATGAACATTCAAGGTTTACTTACCCTTTCCAAACATATCATTCCACACCACAGTTACTAACTGTAAATTTAGGTGGACAATAATGAAGGACCATGTTGCAAATGGCTCTAAAGATAACGTTGAGGATAGAGGTATTACTGTTGGATAGTGGACAGTAGGCTGGATGATGCAAATTGTTCATTTGTTTGTACCTGGGCATCGAAGAGTCTAAAGCCATGGAGACTCTTAATCACATTCAAGAGCTCGGAATGGTCGATCCCTTTGGAAGTTTCAAACTGCCTCACATCAACAAATACATAGCAGGCTAATCTCCCATAGGTGCCTACTCTTATCGCCTAGGGTTTACATGAGGATCAAACACATGAGAAACCACTTGCTTTGTTTGTCATGCTTTCCCATCTATAGTCTTCTTATACCTCTCATGGACATCAAATGCCACTTGTCTCTATGATGGACAAGTTCCCATGTCGTTAGGAAACATGTAGCTGGAGAGTGCCTTATGCACTAGACTTACCTATCAAATATAATCCCTGCGACGAGCCTTTTAAAAAATCATGTCTAGGTCTTCAATCATTGAAAATATGGTTCGTTCAAGGAAGCAAATAGATATATTAATACTCATTATGTGAGCTACAACTTAGTCCTTCAATCTTTGTTGTGTCTGATAATTTTCATTCTGCTTGAACGCTTCCACCAAGGCACTCTACATGCTCCTTGTCTTCACTAAGAGTTATCATGGTCATGCCAAATGTGCAAGTCATCTTTCCTACGAGTGTCTTGTCACTTGTTGTGACGACGCACCAAGTGGATGACTTTGTGCCCACCTCTAGGCATGTAACCCAAAAACGCCCAAACTATCTAAGTGGGAGGTGCCTAGGGTATATAAATAAATCTATCGTGCATTGGAGCAATGTCAATTGATATAATCTATATTATATGTCATGTTACCTCTTCTACACTAGACTATCTATTACCATGCATCACTATCTATGTTAGAGATGACCGTTGGATCAATGGATGCCAATACGAACAATATACGGGCCCCTATCTGGTATGGATAGAGGGCGTGGTGTTTATACTACCTAACACAAACTTAAAGGTTTTGTAGAAATATATCAATTTCTTTTCAAACAACTAATAGAAATAAAATAAATAGAGTAAGAACAACAGATTGAGGTTGATAACTCCATTTTATGAAAAAAATGGAACACGGCCGACTAGGTAAATGTGGGAGTATTTCGGTGTATATACCAATGTGCTAGCTCTTCCACATGAGAGGATATATGGCGAAGAATATCCAAGTTTCAATCTTTACTCAATCAAAGCAATGGAGCCAATTGAAGATTGGTATGTGCAAAAGGAAAGTTGCTACATTAGAATGTATGGACTTTCTACAACTCCCCACACATTATCAATGTATGCAATAATCATATTGGTTTAGGAGATAGCTTTTCATATGGTTTTTCATGAAGTGATCATGATTGGAAAAAAAAAAACTTTGCCCTTGATTACCTATTGGGATAGAATCATACCGAATAGCCAATTTTCCTCATGGCGAATGATTTGCTTTAAAACCAGATGCATGTTGTTTTTTGTCAGAACCAATCAAGATTCATTATCCTCTTCGTGTGGGTGAAAACTTCTTCATGTCTCAAGTTGTAACATGGAGACTTTGTCACCAACAAAATGAGCAAGAATAATTGTTCAAAAGAGCTAATACTTACGTACAAGTAAAAGGGAGGGGAAGTAAGCAAGTAATGAAGCCAGAGCTAATAACTGCGTACAAGTAAAAGGGAGGAGCAGCAAGCAAGTAATGAAGCCACTTGTTTCAATGAACTCAAAACCATTGGAGCGGGCCATCAATCTAATGGCGTGAAAGACCATTATATCATTGTAGTATTTCTCAAAATATTGTATCTAAGGCATTTTTTCGGCAAAGACTCTAACAAATCTTTCACTCATTTGGGCTTGCGCTTACCACTCCTATGAAGGGAATGAACTTGTGGCAATAACATTACCACTTTAGCTATACTTAATTTCCTACCTATATCTATGATTTTCAAACTTAACTTTCTTTTATGATTAATGTAACATTTAACTTTTTATTTTTAATTTAAAAAACTTTTTAAAAATATTGATCTATTACTTTAATAAATTATGTTTTAAATTTGAAACATGAAAAATAATGTACTTATCCATTTATTTTGCATTATACATTGACATTAAGATGATAAAAATAAGAGAACAACAATTACATCTTTATTGTTAACATGATTAATTTTTCAGTTATGAGTATGCTAAAAGTTTTCCAGTTTGCATCATCAATTATCTCTAACTTAGAATGGCTTTGTTCACTCATATAGACATGGCTTTGTGCTTGTTCTTAGTTAAAAACATGTTTTTTTACCCAATAGAAAACAAACACTAAAAGAAGGGACTTGCTACTATGCAATTGTTCTTGTTTCATCAAAAAGCCAAACAAACTTTGCATTTGAATGATATAGCAAACAACACATAATATAAAGGCAATACATCTTTGTAGATTCATTTCTATATTGAATTTATCAAGGTCAAGGGATAATTCCCATTCAAATATATGAATAATGCTACATTGTTATTATACTTATAACCATTTTATGATGAGAGATGGAAGTGATCCAAGCCCAACGAAAATACCTACACATTTGCATAGTAAGCAACAAGAGGTTAATGTTTTCTACAACAATTGATAAATAGTATTTTACTGTATTCCACAACAAATCTACAAGTTACAATAATTGAGAAATAGTGTTTTAATGTATTGTACAACAAATCTAGAAGTTACAACAATTGAGAAATAGTATTTCACTGTATTCTACAAAAATGTATAACAATTGAGAATTGATAATTTATTGTATTCTACAAAAATATTTAATTATTGTCAATCAAAATGGAGATTACTCAATTTAAAAGAGATGAAGGATGTTAGAACAACAAGTGCCACTTGTGTTCTACAAGATGTTTGAAAAAAAATGTGTACATGATATTAAATGAATTAGAGTTCATAGTACAAAATATTTTTGTATTTATAAAATAGTAATACTAACATAAACTATAGAGCAATACAAAATTAATACTCGTCGTATACCACTAGGGCAAAGAAGGAACTATGGAGAAAAATCAAGGTAGTTTCTCCACTCAAAACAAGAGAAGGATTTACCAATGTACTGCTACTAAAGATTTAACTTGGACCAGTTATTTATTACTCATAATACTTGCCCACACAACACAAGTAGAAGCTCCTCATTCTCTGCTAATCAGTGCCTTAGAAGTCTCTCCCTCTAGTTCTCTTCAGTGTGGCATAGAAAGGAATTTAAACCATTATCCATTGACTACCAACAAAGTTTTCTCTTGGTTCATGGCTCCTTCCAAAGTTCTAGTGGCTTTGTTTCAAGGTTGTTGTGTCCCTTGGTATGACAATGTCTTATCTCAAAGTTAAAAACTATTTTTCTCCTCTATACACCTCTCTCCAAACCAGCCCCTTCCCTGAATTCGAATTTATCTTCTTCTCACGCATGAAGGATGGCAGTGAGAGTCCCAATCCAACTCTTCTTGGTTCCAGTAATATAGGAGAGACAAATTTCCTTGAATGCAAGAAGTGGTTGCATAGATTTAGGATGTGGCTAAGTCCACTTTCTTTTATCTCAATTTAAATTACAGGTTAGGCTCAACATCATAAAATAGTGAAGGGATTCGTAGTGGCAAGATGGATAAGACGTACTAGCATTCCCTTAGACCTCCTCGCCTTTCCCCTCTCGTGGTATCATAGCTTTTTCGGGTGCTCGTGCTTAGTAAATCTTGGTTCTTTTATTAACTGTAAAATGACCATATCAACAATTATTTACAATAATTTACCATGATAATTCTACCTCATGGTATAATAGAGCATATAACAATTTTTTTTATCTATTGAAAGCATCTAAAACATATTTAATATCAGGTACATATAATTCCAAGGATTGGGACCATGACATCACATTTTCCTACTTATAAAACAAAGAAAAAATCAAATAAAACTAAACTTAAACACTTTGTCAACTTTATATTAATTTTTTTTATAAGCTACTATCATTATATTACGAAAAAATAAAATGTATAGTTTTGATTTGGCTAGTCTGCCACTAGAGAAACCAGACCAACCATGAGAAAATAACATGTACACAGAGTTCCAAAAGGAGGCTTTGGGAATCTAGATCAACCATTGTTCAAATCTCCTAATGACATCAAAAAAGCATTTTAAGGCAAGCAAATGGTTTGATCAAACTAAAGAATTGTTGCTAAACAACTAACATAAAACATAAAAAGAAATTTAATCTTCATTAGGGATAGACACGACCAATACCTCTACCTGGGAGGAGCTTTGCTTGTTTGTCCAATTGGAGTCTTTACTTTGAAAACCATGACTATGGTGGATTTTGCCAGTAGATTTATTCTGGCCTCAAGTCCATTCATCGCTTTGGCCACCAAGCAAAGATTGTTATTTACCTCCCTAATTTGTTCTTAGGTTTCATCGAGTTGCAGCTAAATTGATTTGCTCTCCTCGCAACCATCCATAAGTGCCTTGCCAAGCATAGTTTTCATCTAGCAATAGAGAATAGCGGTCTTGGCTAATTTTGTTTCCCGAGACCTGGTGGAACCCTCGTCTTACACCCAATTTTCCATATCTTCCTGAATCTCTTCCACATATAGCACCTCCTGTTCTTACTTGACCCAATCTTCAACATCTGTAATGGCCTTTTGAGCCTCCAGCGAAATCACCTTGTGGTAGAGCTCTTGCACAAAAGTAGCCTCTTGTTTAATTATTGACATGTGGAAACAACTCTTCCTTGTGTTCACCATGGCATCAAGTAGGCTCCTCAATCCCCCTTTGTTTTCCCAGAGATCCAACTTGTGGAGGCGAGTCGAGACTCTACCTTATGTGTTCTTGAGCAGTTGTGTTAACAAACCCCACACCCTCTAGGAAACCTCGTTATTGTGCACCAAAGCAAGTAAGTAAACAACTTAATAATCCTAGAACACCAAAGCGATTGTGATGATGTCGTCGACAAGGCCACCAATCATATATCAGCCACCAGTCCCTCATCATAGCACTTGGCTTCATCATGGTTTTCTCTTGTACGCCATAACCAACAACAACACTTGTGTTCCACTTCCCCACTCCACCAACCTCGTTGCTATTGGACTACCCACTTCAATGTTCACTTTGACTGGTCCACTGACCCCATCTTAATACATTATGTTGCTTGTCTCATTTGCCTTGCCAAACATCCTGTCCACAAGGTGGGGGGGACATGTAGCATGATCACCTGCCCCCACTTGGATATGGGTAAAACTTTATGCTCATTAAATACATACAGAACTACACAAATGATTGACGTTTTGTACCACTATAAAAACTTTAAATTCTGTGTCATTGGTGTTGTGTTCTTTATTTTTATTTTTATTTGAAGGCGACAAAACCTATCATAACTTAGTTATCAATTGATGGTGAGGACAATTATCATTGAATTCTATCCATGAATGTGGCTTGATTCATTACTCTTATTGAAGGAAAACCATGCGAGTTGAAATGACCCAATGGTGGTCTACAATGGGGCATACTTCCACTCTTGCTAGATGTCTCTAGGTATTGAATTGTTAACTTATTTCCTTACATCTGAGGAAGATGGACTCTTAGCTAATCAGAAGCAATTTTAAATCTTACTATAGAACCAAAAGGTAGTTTCAACCTAGATAACATACGAAAGAAAACTAATGTCCCTTGTTGTCATCTTTGAGGTTGACTTCAATAAGATCCCATACTTTATAATAGTATTTAACCTTAACCCCATATATGATACATATTTAATATATTGTAATTTAAACTATATCATAGGCATCGTTCAAATTTGAACCCTTCCCAACCCTTCCAAAGGGTTCTAGCCCTTCCTAGAAGTGTAAAGTTAAAATTGCCCTTAAAAAATTTAAAATCTGAATTTTACCCTTTCAATTAAGAAGGACATAATTTATATCAACATTTCAAAAGAAGGGCAACATTTGAAATTAACCATCCATATAAATTTCAATTTCTATGTTGAAGTTCCTATGCTATAAAATTCGACCCATCATTCAAAATATGGGAAATATCATAAATTATAATCACTCACTCACCTCATGCACTCACTGCTCAGTTGTGCAAGATGACGAGTGATGACTGACGACTACGAGGCACTGGCCACTGGGATTTGACTCTGACTCCCAAGTCACTTCGGGATAATATCTAAGGTGTGACAATGTGTCAACAACTACAATTGCAACAACAAATAACCACTACTAGTCTACTACTAGGACCAAACTAAGCTCGAAACTTTGTGCTTACTACCGATGTGAACTTGGTTACCGATGTCCACTTGTTTTTCGTCAAAATGAAATTCAAATGGCCGGTTTGATGAGTCCTCCTGTACAAGACTTCATTTCTTGCATGAATGTCACTGACTCACGACAACTCTAAAGAACACTCAATGGCATGTAGCTAGGACCACAAACCATGCATAGGTCAATTTATGTATTGATATAGAGAGGTGGCACTGGGCACACGATATGGAGAAACAATGAGCTAGAAAAAACATTTGGACCAAAGCACCACAATGGTTATTAATAAAGTTTAAAAAAACAATTTTTGGGTGAGGAATAGTCTTCAATTTGATGGGTGTCATGACAATGATGTAATCTCCCTCTGTCTTTCCAAACATATGTGGTTTCTCACCACATTTGTTTTTTGCGCTTGCCACCAAAATACGTATAAAAATGACTTGAATTTACATCCTATTCTCTTTAAATCCCAATCTCATTGTCATAACTAAGGATTATTATGCATGCACATCCTCACCTTATAATATCAATTGGGTCAAGGCGCATAGACAACCATAAAATATCAAATGTGTCAAGACACAAAGAGTAAGAGACAACTATAAGTAAGTCTTATATTAAATTTACCATAGAAGTCTTTAATTGACACTATTAACTAAGATTTGACACGTTGGATTGTTGTGATCTTCTTATCACTCCTTACCAATGTGATTGTAAGGCACTCTTTGAAGGCGAAGTCCATAATTTTAAGTCTTCCTCCTCATTCTCATGCCTTTTGATAAGACAACAAGAAGGGTGGCCTGCATCAACATGGAAAACGGTTTCGACACAGAGGTAGATACATTAATTCTTTTCATTAAATAACTTAAATTTCATGCCAGTGACTGTGAATTTGCCAAATCTTGGAATGGTACAAAACACAACAAATTTTAGAGCCTCGAGCTCTTAATTACTCACATCTAGAATTTTCTCACATTGAGACATTATAACTTCTCTTGGTGTTCTAGTTCAATTTAAATGGCATATTGTTGAGACTCAAGCATGCAGTGAGTCACAAGGCTCCAAATGACTTAGGCTTGATTCCATTTCCCCTCCATCTTGTACTTGTATGCTATCGCGACAAGTGTTGAACAACAAAATTTGATTCCCCAACCCCTGTGATGGTAGGATTGCTAACTTGTTTGGTATGGAGGATTTTTTAAATGTTTTATGAGCTATGTATTATTTTTCCTTAGGTGCCCAATTCCCATCATTTTTACATCTCTCAAGCTTGGATGGCTACCCTCTCTTTGGTTTGAATCAAGCTTTTGGTTGGCTTTATATGTATTTTTTGGTTATAGGTTTATTATAGCCTCATTTTGCTTAGTGGCTTCCTTTTGTGCATAGTTAACAATAAGTATTTTTCTCATGGTTCTAGTTTTATTTTAAGACCATATCTAGTTACAACGTCCTACATTGTGCATAAGATCATGCGGATGCCCCAATATGGTTATTGCATAGTCTAAGTAGTTTTTTTGTATAATGAAGTGTGCTCTAAACTGGAAAAATACAATAGAATAGTTGTTATTTTAATGAACTGTAAAATTAATGTTACATATATGTCAAATTAATGTGTTCAAATTAGGTTTTATTGAAAATATATAATTTTTAATGTAGATATCAATGAGTGCTCAATTGTTTAAGATTGTAAAAATTTAGATGGACAATAATTCGAGGAAAGCTAAGAACGCACGGGAAATCTCAACAAACTTCCTCACATATCGTGGATGGTAGGTTGAGCAAACCGTCAACCGATAATCCAAGCTAGAATATGTCTAAATGAAATTGAACCTGGACGGATGGAATGAAATCCATCTAACCCCACCAATGGACCACCGTATCCTTGACAAGATTACTTATCTATTTTTTTTTCCCGCGAAAAAAAGCATACTATTGATATTCATATTTGAATCAAATAGTACATGATATCAGTAGAAACTGTTCAAAGTATCATCCTCTCCGAAGAGAGTATATCAGACATTCAATAGATATACAATATAAGCCAAAAAACAGACATAAGGATGTCCTTGGCGTAACTTAGCAATATCAACCTAGAAAAAAACAGCTACCAGAATCTATCATTTGGTTCTCACAAAATTCCTCCCAAAAAAGTAGTCCATCTTCACCTTCCAAAGCCTGTTTAGAAAGTATATCAGCCTGAGCATTATGTTCTCGAAATGTATGTTTCAATGTAATCCTTCCCAACATATGTAATTCTTCCATAGTCCTGTCACACCAGCCAGTTAAATTAAGAACATTAAGCTCATACTCCCCTCTAGCCCACTTGATGGTAACTCTGTAGTCAGCAAAAATCTTCACATTTGCCAAGCCAAAAATATTTGCCACTCTAGCAATAGTCCATAAAGCTACCAGTTCGGCCTTCATATTCGTGCCTCTACCACACTTCATTTTTAAAGTGTAATAGTGATCAAGATTAAGAAAAATGATCCCTCTTACACCACAAATACCCAAATTAACAGCACCATCAAAAAACAGTACAGGTTAGTAACCTCAAGATCAAATTTCCCAATGTCTCTATGTGCTCGAAGATTTACATCTTTCTGCCAACTCAAATAGTGACTAATAACAGTATTAAAAGTCTTTCCCAGATATGGCGTAGAGTCGTAAAAAATAGCTTTATTCCTCATCCCCAAACTGCCCAACACATGAAAATAGGCAATGTACTTATCTATTTTTATGTGAAGATGAAACACCATTTCATTTAAAATATAATTATTTATTTGATTGGAACTTACGTGTAATTGTTGATTCTTTTTAGTGGAACCGTAACGAGAAAGCCCCACCGTTCGGAAACCACAAATCTGTCGAAACCCTAAATTTGTCTAAAACCCTAGCCCTAGTCCCTCGGGTTTTCTACAAAAAGGGTTTATCCACCCATCAGATCTCATCGCAGGCGTCTGCCAGGCGCGTAGATTCAATGGCTGTTTATAGGTTGTGGGTTTCATGAGGTGAGTTATGGCTGTATTTCTTAAAATTTACGCGTAGATTCAATGGCTGTTTATAGGTTGTGGGTTTCATGAGGTGAGTTATGGCTGTATTTCTTAAAATTTACGGTATTTGTATAGTTGGCTGGTGATGATAAAATAATCTTAGCGGATTTCTCTGAGGCGACGAATTCTGTTGCCAGAGATGTGTTATTTGTTACACACCCTGAAGCCAAATATCGTAATGATTTCAAAATATATTTTTAGTGTCAAATCATACCTGTCTGCAACGCTGTGATGAGGTTAACCTAATGTTGTTCGGCAGTGGCGGTTTTGCTGCCGTGAGCCTTAACAAAAACGACTTCTTCTTCCACTGAGCGTTGCTTTCCCTTTCTGCAGTTTGTATTTAGATTTTGTCTGAGGACTGCATGCTTTTGTATAATCCATCCTATCTTTTTTTTTTCACCAGCATTTTGGTCAAGCCTTTGGCTAAATGCAATTATCCGTTTATGTTCTTAACCCGAATTCTATATACGGTATTTGTATAGTTGGCTGGTGATGATAAAATAATCTTAGCGGATTTCTCTGAGGCGATGAATTATGTTGCCAGAGATGTGTTATTTGTTACACACCCTGAAGCCAAATATCGTAATGATTTCAAAATATATTTTTAGTCTCAAATCCTATCTGTCTGCAACGCTGTGATGAGGTTAACCTAATGTTGTTCGGCAGTGGCGGTTTTGCTGCCGTGAGCCTTAACAAAAACGACTTCTTCTTCCACTGAGCGTTTCTTTCCCCTTCTGCAGTTTGTATTTAGATTTTGTCTGAGGACTGCATGCTTTTTTATAATCCATCCTATCTTTTTTTTTTTTACCTGCATTTTTTTCAAGCCTTTGGCTAAATGCAATTATCCGCTTCTGTTCTTAATCCGAATTCTATATTCTGGTTTGGATGAAGATCATTCAATAAATAAATATTGTTTTGTTTTCAATCTGACTGTAGGGTACAATGGCTTGTTTTGTAGTCCTATGGATATGGATATATCGTTCTAATCAAAGCAGCATATAACAGGGAATTGGATTAGTATTTCTGTTTCCTAAGTTTCATTTACTTTAACCAGAATGTCTCTGTAACAAAAAGGACTCTGCATCTAGCTTAGATGTCACGATCCAAAATATTTATTTGAGTAGACATGGAAGTTGGGCACGAGTATTTGTAAATGCTTCGAGATAGATTTGTAAATGCAATGCAACACAGTGGCATTCAACTATCTTGAATATTCTAGTAGACAGTCAGACAATTTCTGGGTTAGCGTGGACTAGATTTGACAACGTTATTGACATAGTACCGTCACTCAATCTGTTATCCATGGTCACTTTTGCAACGTGGATAAGTTAAAACCTCGGTCATCGATTGTTAATATGTATAATTACATTGTGGAATCTTTCTTGGTTTCGAAGCTTTCTATTCAAAAGAAGCATGCCAAGAAGAAGCAACTGGAACCCCATATTTACCATTCACGTGTGCATTCATGGCTAAACAAGTTGTATTCGAAGGAAGTGTGTCAAGATGAAGCACTGAAATCCCGTGTTCACCATTCATTAGGGCATTAACCAATTTTTATGATATCAAAATGTTGAGTGAACCAATTCTAGAATGTAGGGTAGAAGTGGGTCACGCTGAACGAAATTCTATATATTATAGGGTAGAAGAGGGTCACGCTGAACTAAATTCTATATATTATAGAAGTCAAGGCATGAATTGATTCTCTTTGATGGTTCATAGTGTATACGGGGATCTATTTTAGGTGTCTATTATAGAAGTTTGAGGCATGGATTTTTGTTCTTTAGTAGAGGTTAGGGGGTAAATTATAAGATCCTTTTTGTACCTGAAAAATTACAAAAACTTCTCAAGGGCTATTACAATAACTTTTCGAGTGGTCAGATCAGAAATGGACTAGGAGGTAGCCTAGTATCCTAGAATATCATTACTGTAGCTGACAAGAATAAGTTCAAAATGAACATCAGAAATGGACTAGGAGGTAGCCTAGTATCCCAGAATATCATTACTGTAGCTGACAAGAATAAGTTCAAAATGAGCACCAGAATTATCTTGCATAGCATCCTCGGTTTCATGCTGGCCTATAATCTTGGTGGATTTCTCTGAGGCGATTCATTTCATTGCCAGAGATGTGTTATGTGTTCTAGCCAAATTTCATTATTATTTTAGAATTTATTTGTTAATGTGAGTCTCTCTGTGTGCATCGCTGTGATGAGGTTACTTTAATGTTGCTTGGCAGTGGTGTCTTTGCTACCGTGAGCCTTGACAAAAACGACTTCTTCTTCCACTGAGCGTTGCTTTCCTTTTCTGTGTTTTGGATTTATGGATGTGACCTGCATGTTTTTATTGAATCCTTTTTGCTTTTTTTATTTCTATTTTTGATGATTTATGCTATAAATGCGCTGATCATTTTCTTCTTTCACTGAGCGTTGCTTTCCTTTTGTGTGTTTTGAATTTATGGCTGTGACTTGCATGTATTTTTTGAATCCTGTTTGCCTCTTTTATTTTTGATGATTTATGCTATAAATGTGCTGAGCATTTTCTTTGTTAGTTATGTAGCTTTTGCTGTAATTTGTGGTGGTTGAGACTAGTGGATAAACATGGATCTGATTCTAACCTGAATTTACAAGATATGTATCAAAATTGGTATATTTTGTTGTGCTCAGAGGTTCATTCCATTGGATAAATATATCTGTTTTTAAACAGTAATTTACAGTAGCGCAGCCACCTAAGTTGTGCCCAGTGATCGTCAATAGGCAGGATTGTCGATATGCAGGTTTGTGGAGATTGACCTGGTCGTTTTGGGAATCTAGGATTTGTGGAGATTGACCTCCATAAAGATTTGTAATATTTTGTATATATATTTTTTCATTGTAAAAGTTTTAACTTCTTATTTCTAGTGGAATGAGTTATGTGACAAACTCATCAGTAAAGATATGTTACTTCTCTATAACCCTACAACAAAAAAGCACTGATATTGTCCATGCATTTATCCATTATCATCTTGCTAAACTCTTAAAAAATACTAGCATTTCAGAGATGCAACATAATACTTCATAGCATACAAGACTTTCAATCGAGGAACACAAGAAAACCAGATTTTTTAAGAGAGAAATACTCATGTTCTTGATGTTAGGTCATCACTAGCAACCCCCCTTGTGAATCGAGTGCCCCTTTTCTCTAGAACATCAGGTAGTGCATTAAAAAAGCACCAGTTGACCTGGTACACTCTGATTAGGTTATAAACTGATTACTTCTCTATAAACCTATAACCAAAAAACACTGATTGTCTTGTGCATTTACCTATTATCATCTTGCCAGCCACTAAAAAAATACTAGGATTTTAGAGATGCAAATATAATACGCTATACCATTCAATGTACAATGTCTTTCAAGGGAGGAACACAAGAAAACCAGAGTTGGTTGAAGATCTTGATGTTGGGAAGAGAAAATCCTTATATTCTTGATGATAGGTTATTACAAGCAACCCATCTTGTCGATCACTGAAAAAATACTTGCATTTTAGAGATGTAAATATAATATGCTCCGTACCATACAAAGACTTCCATACCATACAAAGGCAAATCTTTATATTCTTGATGATAGGGTATTACTAACAACCCATCTTGTCAATCACTGAAAAAATACTAGCATTTCAGAGATGCAAATATAATATGCTCCGTACCATACAAAGACTTCCATACCATACAAAGGCTTTCAATAGAGGAACACAAGAAAACCAGAGTTGGTTGAAGATCTCGATGATGGGAAGAGAAAATCCTTATAATCTTGATGATAGGTTATTACTAGCAACCCATCTTGTCAATCACTGAAAAAATACTAGCATTTCAGAGATGTAAATATAATATGCTCCGTACAATACAAAGACTTCCATACCATACAAAGGCTTTCAGTGGAAAAAGGTTTGTATACAAGCTACCACCTATCTCATGGCCCTTCATCTGAAAGAGCTGTTCAAAATACCAAATAATTAGACTGTAGCTAACTTCATGATGTACAAAAAGCAAACTGCCTGTAAAAGCTGAGGAAAATGTTCCCTTGAAAAGCATAACATAAACCTGAACTAACTAGCAGATTAGAGATGTATTCTTCAAAAAAGATGTAACCATCTATTGTACCAATAGCATTTGCATTTTTTAAGATATAACCATCCATTGGACCAATAGCATTCTTTGAGAGAGCATATTCAATTCCCAGTAAACATGTTCAAAGGAAATCTCTGCAAAACTTCAATCAAAGCATGGATTTTGCCCAACCAGTGTTCCAGATGTAAAGTAAGCATCTCAAAAAGGCCGTTTGCCCAATCAAAAGCAATACTTGAATCACCAAAAGTTTTGACTCTGAAAACACTTCTTTTTCTAGTGAACCATAATAATCCCACAAGACCCAGAAATATGCCTTTGTATTGCTACCCATTCCAACAACCATCCTTGGGGGAATCTGATGTTCCTTTTTGATATTTAAGATCATCCCAACTCCACGCAATCCATCTTTAACAGCACCATCAAAACAGCATGTCCAGATATCTTCACCAATATCTGGAAATTTAATGATTCTTTGCGTCGGATTATGTTGGAAGGCAGCGAAATCAGTTATGGAACAGAGTAGTCTAATACTCACATAGAAGAAGAAGGCTTGATATCTTAAAAAATATAATGATTCCAAGCTTTCCACGCCTCCCATATGATAAACAAAGTGAATTTTTGAATTTTGCCCTTGAATGGAACAATTTAAATATACAGTCCTTGAAACTATGGTTGGCATATTCATCCTCGTGATTAAGGACAAACTGCTCATAGCCCACCAGCGTGAATAAACCTCTCCCCTTGACTTTCTTTCCATGTTGGACAAACTCAAATGAGAAATCCGTTCCCTTTTCTGCAATTCCATTAGAATGAAGCTTTCTGCTAGAGTGGAACACCTTACTTCCAAAGGATCACAAGATAGAGAAGAAATAATCAGAGACTTACCAGAGCCAGTCATCCTATCCTCAGATTTGCCTCGTCCGAAATCTCGATAACCTTGTGAGCCCTATTCTTGTTCAACGACCTATTATTGGAAAATCCATCGGGTACTTTCGCCCTAGAGCTTGAAAGACTGTCAAGATCCAAAAACTGATCGATAAAACCTCCTTCCCTTGGATAAAACCTCCTCCCCTTGCCTCCAAGTCATCTGTACCATTTTCCTTCCGAGTATTTACCATGGAGTTATTATCTTTGCCCTCTCAAGTGGCTTGGTGTATCGACGTGTCCTTTTCTTCCAGAACCTTTTTTCAATCCAGGGCATGTCGTCTATTCACCTGTCCTGCTTTTTCCCCAGGTTTGTTAGAGGTTTTTAATATTCCTTTCAATGGTACATTTGTGGCGAGAAATTTTATGGCTTGTTTATTTTCCAAGAAATGTGTATCTCCTTTCGGTGCAGGGCTATTAACTTCCTCCTCTGTACAAAGGCGAACAATAAGCACCGTACAATTTGTAGCTGTGGGGATGTGAGCTGTTGGATTGTCTGTGGGGTGTTTATAGTTTGCTCTATACTTAAGAGTGAAAGATATTTGAGCTCGTCTCTTCTTTCTATTTTCTTGGTGATTCCCAAAATCATCCTCCTCGTCCTCTGCAGTCCTTATTTTTGTGAATTTAAGCTTTTTGCCTCATCAACCTCTCCTCAATCCAACATAAAGGATTTGTTGAAGAAAGAAAAAAATATCACCAATCATGTAGAATAATCTGAAATGCTAATTAGATATCATATTGCATAATCAACGTTTGATTATCAAGACTAAGAATTATTCATACCTCATATAAGACTTGAAAAGTCCTTTTCTCTAGTAGTTGTATAACATTGTTATTGTACACATTGGTAGTTGCATATAAAATTTGCCATTCATTTTCCCTTTGCTTACGAACATTATGAGCTATCGGGTTAACATTTTGCTTAATCTAATAGAATTTTGTTAGTGAGAATTGTTATGATGAATTTTTTTGGTGTGTTTTTTTAATTTGTTTAATAAATCCAAATTGGTATTTAGTTTTAGTTCTCTTGATGCTTTTTCCATTATGTCTTTTTTAAATACAAAATGGAAAGCTGCAAATTTAATTAGTGTAGCTTGAAAATTCACGTGTAAAATTAGACTTGTGTATTGGATTCATTTTCTTCCAAAAACATATTCTAGAAAAGATTCACCAATACTTTTGCAAATTTGTAGTATTTTACTTGTTTTTTCAATAGAACATTTTTCTTTTCTAACTTTTGTATATCTACAAATTATGTTTGCATTGTCTATAGCAGCATGTGTAATGCCAAGTTTAACTATTAGTAATTATGATATTTTGGTTTTTAAAGTATTAACACTAAAAAATCCTCGAAATTCAATAATAATAAAAACTTGATTCTATCTTCCACCAATAGGACTTATTCAAATAATCAGAATTCAAACAAACCCTCAAATAGTAACTTAGATTCCATCCCATTGGAATATAATATAGTTGAAGATCTTAAGAAGATTAGAGCAAATAGATTGGGCCTTCTTGTTTGTAAGATTGCTCAACAAAGGAAACAACACTTACCAATTCATAATGTGCAATAGTTAAATGTAAATCTCTAAGGAAAAAATGTACATAATTCAAATAATCAGAATTCAAACAAACCCTCAAATAGTAACTTAGATTCCATCCCATGGGAATATAATATAGTTGAAGATCTTAAGAAGATTAGAGCAAATAGATTGGGCCTTCTTGTTTTTTGCTCAACAAAGGAAACAACACTTACCAATTCATAATGTGCAATAGTTAAATGTAAATCTCTAAGGAAAAAATGTACATAATTGCTTGGTAGACTTGGGGTTTATTAATGTAATGCCTTGCTCAATATGTAAAAAATTGAATGCCACCCTAACAAAATGTTCCACAAGCATTTTTGAGACAAGTCAATGGTCAAGGTTATAGGAGAGCTTAAAGGTGTTTTGATATGTATAGCTTATAATTCCAAAGTTTATTAGATCATTGTTATTATTGTAGTTGATGTTCTTGAAGCTTATGATTTGCTTCTTAGTAGGATTGGCTACATAAGCTTCAAGGTTATTTTGCATTGGTGTAGTCTAATTATTCTACGTTTTCAACCGATTAGAAATTTGTAAAAACATTTAGAATCACATATATTAGCTATGGAAATTGCATAATTTAGGTGCCATGGTGGTATTTGAGGGTGTTGAATATTTATGGATTCAAAAATCAATTTGAACACTTCCAAATTTGGATTTTATCCAAAAACATTTACCGGATTTAGACTAAAACTCACCAGAAAGTTCAAAACGTAGAATAAATAGACTACTGTGTTTGCATTTGATTGGTTCCATCTTTAGCTTCTTTGGAACATACAACCAATCCAAATCATTTAGAGTTTTCAATCTTAGGAAACTAGGTTTATGATTCATACCTTTGTAAATTTTATTACACAATCTTCAACTATACCTCTTGACCAACAATCCAAATCCTTAAAAAAAAATTGCCTTATGAGACTCATTTTGACATGACTAATGTAAATAATTTAGAGAGGGTTGACTTGACAATAGATATTGACCTACGAACTTTTTTGGATGGCTCTAGATCTTAAGGAGTTTGGATTGGTTGTCTAATAATTGATCCCCATAGACTAAAATTTGAATGCACAAATAATATTGCAGAGTATGAAACATTGGTACAAGGTCATAAGAAAGCCATAGATCTTAAAACAAAAAAAATTAAGGGTTTTCAGTGACTTCAAAATAATTGTCAAGATAAAAAATGCAATCCATTGTAATGTAATTCTCCTCACCTTAAATACTATCAACCGAAGCTACAGAAATTGATTGATAATTTTGATTCCCCAAGACAAAAATAGAGCAACCAACTTCTTAACTATTACAACCTCTAGATTGGCTTCATTATATGATTTTGAGACAACAATATTTTCTATCAAGTTACATTATAAACCCTTCATCCCTAACAATGTTACTAATTAGAGTGTTTGAAGATAATGAAAAAATCATAAATTTTATTACAAATAAGGATACTTTCATGGATGTAGTGAGAAAATTAAAAGTATCCTTATTTGGAAGAAAATTAAAACAAGTCTTCTAAGTTGAACAATTTCTCAAGTGTGACCTTACCTTTTGGAATTGTGTTCATTTTTATGTTGCCCATACTATTTTCACAATTTTAGGTTTTTTTGGTAAGATTGATTTTGTTAAAAGATTCATATTGGATTGTTGAAACCATCAAACCTTTAAAAAATGATAAAAAAGATATTGAATTCAATTGGATTAGTGTTGAAAAATAAGCTTTTGAAAAAAGGAAAACTGTAATTGCTAATGTTTTGACATTGCTTGATTTTGATTGAATTTTTTTCCTTTATATGTTTGCATCGCAATAGTCACACATAAGGATTTAGAATTGAGTGAGTGTCCAATATCTTTTATGAGTAAAAATATCTACAGGGTAGAGTTAAACTACCCAACAATTGATAAGCAAGCATAGTTTGTGTTTAGAGTAGCAAAACTTTCTAGGCCTTACATCCTTAAAAATTATATTATGGTTAGTCCCTCATCTTGTGATTAGATCATTATTCGTACAACAAGGACAAGGAGAGAGAAGAGGGAATTGGATAATTACCATTCAGAGTATGATTTAGAGTTCAAGCGTGCAAACATTTTACATGGGTAAGGGCTATGCATATTGGAAGGAAGGAGGTTGGGAAAACAAACTTGTTCTTCTTCACATGAAGTTTTCTTTACCCTTGATGATTCAAACTTGTGATACATAGACATGAAATATTTCTTACATTAGATGTCAAGTCCTAGTCATTTTGTTGGAGAAACTAAAACTAACAAAATTTCAGTGTTGATTTTTATTGGCATAATCTTTTTAAGTATGATAATGCTAAGTTCAAAAATGCAAGATATGCCAACTAAGTGTTGGAAGAAAGTAAAATGCATCCATACCACTATAACCTATCTTAGTTGAAAAACCTTTTAAGTAGTGGGGAATTGTTATTATTGGAGAGATAGATCCTCATTCCTCTAAACAACATAAATATATCTCGACCTTTATTGATTACTTGAGAAGGTGGGTATAAGTTGTGACTCTAACCCAGGTTAATGAGTTTGTTATCTTACGATTTCTCGAACAAAACTTGATAACTAGATTTTTTGTTCCCTTAATGATTGTTTTTTATAATGCTTCATGTTTTTCTTCATTATTGTCCAAGTTCATATTGGATAAATGAACCATTAATGGTTATTCACCTAATTACTATTCGTAAGGAAATGGAGTCGTCGAATCCACAAATAAGAATTCTATTCACATTTTGAAAAAAGAAATAGTGGAAGACTATAGGAATTGTTTGCACTAGATAAATGAACCATTATTCGCTATTCAACTAACTACTCAGTTCGCGAGGAATTGGAGTTGTTGAATACATAAATACAAATTTGATTCATAGTGTGAAAAAGAGAATAATGGAAGACACCGTGCACTGGCATAACACTTTAACCATTGCTTTGTGGGTTGATCAAATTACACCATAGGTTACTTTAGGAACATCTTCATCTTTTCTAGTACATGGATAGGAATAAATTCTACCATCAAATGTTTTATTGCCTTCTTCTCAAGAACGCTCATTATTTCTCTAAAATCAAATAGATACATTGGTTATGTTGAAAGAAGAAAGGTTTGTTGCTCATCAGTGAATCATTAAATGATGGATTGATAAACATAATCTTGACAATACAAACTTTGAAGTTGGTGACTTTCTTTTGAAATAGGACTAGGTTAATGAACTTAAAAGTAAGCATACAAAGTGTTAATGACTTTGACAAAGTGTTAATGACTTTGGCATGCTACTTTTCAAATTGTCAAGAAAAAAAGAGTTGGTACATATTGGTACATGAATTTGAAAGTGGATCTAGATATTACTTTGAACAATTAATGGCATCTTGAACGTATTTTAATTGGTTGCTTGAAAAACAATCATCTTATTTCATAAGTCCTTTGCATCATTCTCTTAATTTTCTCGTTTTAATTTGCTTTTATGATTGAGTTTATCTTTTGGTGTTTAGCTTTCTACATCAAAATACATACATGAGGTATGTTTCTTTGTTACACTTTTAGTTCCTTCTCATGAGGATAAAGTAAAGTGTTAATGATTATGAAATTAAACTTTGGAACATAAATAATATCTTTCATTCTCTCCTCGAATCCTCAACAAAATTTAATACTTAATTGCTAAGTAGGTGAATCCATTGGAAGTTTTATCCATGATGACATTAAAATGATTATCTTGCTCAAGAATGAAAGGTCATGATGTGATATTTCTCGCCTAATAAAGTGAATATTAAGCATAAATGATTAAAATAATGTATGATATCATCCTCGGAGGTAATATAATTATTATTACCCTAATTTCTTATAAAGAAACAAATTATTAAAAAAAACATGAGATGAAACAAATTATTAAGAAAAAACATGAGATGAAACAAATTATTAAAAAAATAAATGAGATGAAACAAATTATTATATAAATTATTTTAAAAAAAGGATTATGAAATTATGGAAATACATATTTATTTTATGAAGAAATGTAGATGTTTTGTCAAGGCTATGGATGTTTGTTTGAGCAAGTCTATGATCTTAGAGTGACCCCATCAGGGCTATGGATGCTTGTTAATAGCAAAGCAACACCAAGACACTAAGAGGATAGTTTGGAGAATTGAATAAATTAAATTCTAAAAGGTAGGAGTTATTGATTTTGATTTGAATTCTAGCTGAGTGTTATACTTATAGGAAAATAACATCATGTTCTATAACATCATGTTCTCTGATGGATTTCAATGAGGGGGGAGAGATTTTAAGAAGTTAAGGAGGAATATTATTTAGATGTAATTTGTTCTAGTGACCCTGCATGCATTAATATACATGACAATCTTTTCTCTAATATTGGAAGTTCTCACCTACACAATATTGTTAGTAGAACTCCCATTCTTCATTTCGCATAATATATTGAGTGGATAATCCAACACTGACACATAAAACATGATAATTATTAATGAAAATGGATAGTGCATTGCTTCCTTTTCAGCATCAAAATTGAAAAGTATTATATGCTACATCAACCTATATATTATGTGACAACTAGCTAGGTAGAATAGTTTCAGAAGGAGCATGATGTGAATAAGATTTTGGCAGGTGGATAGAAGGAAATATGTTTTTTTGTAAAGAATGATGGCATGTATCTAATCACAAATCTAAGATATCCATTTGTACATGTAATGACCATGATGTGCATATTATATGTGTTGGGCATGTCTTATTTTCTTTACGTGTGTGGGGGTATGTGCTATATTCTTTGTATGTGTGGGTCTATTTCTAATCCGGGTTAATGGATTAGGATTTTGGATGCTACGAAATACCTATATTTTGTATTGTGAGTAGTTGATAAACATAATGAGAAAAATAAGAGGTGTGGCTCTAAGTTTTGTTGGTTTTCTCGGTTAAGGGTTTTTTAGGGTAAATCTTTGTGTATTATGTGTGAATGTTGTGGTGTAATCTCTATTTTGTTTAAAAGAATCTGTATGCCTTGCTTCTTTGCACAAGTTTAAAAGCTTACAATATGGACATTCGATTGTATGTATTTTAAAGATGCATGGGTTCCCATCATCCACAATGTTGTTACAAAATGCTCAATCTTCAATTGGAAAACCATTCTATCTTTTGCAATGTAAGAAAATATTAAAAATATTGAGTCCTAATTTTGATTTTTTTCTTACTTTTTATATGACATCTTATTTTTCTTACTTACTTTTTATATGACTTCTTATTTTTCTTACTTACTTTTCATATGACATCTTCTAAAAATCTCTCTCCATCTAGTAAATCTCAATGTAAACTAATGATGGCCTTGGTATCTTTGGAAATAGACTTCACATGTTCTCTGTTTGAGTTATCACTGACACATAAGGTTTTGTTCCTTCCCCTATTTCACAGTCAATGACTTTTGATATTTCTATAATTTTCTTCTTAGCTTTGGGAGATTTCTTTGGAGCCTTGGGGGTAACTTTTCTTGGAGGCTCAGTGATTCTTTGTTGGAATAAAAGCTTCAAATCACTACACCATGTTTCTTTAGAACAAAAGTAGAAGAAAAACATATATACTCTCTTTTCTATAAGAACGTTCCTATATTTAAAACATAGCTCCCTACTAGAACCAACATAGCTATGAACAATTCTTAGTAATGGTATAATGAAAATAAATTCAAAGGATGATTAACTTCTAGGTACATCCTTTATGTTTGTGACTTGCAAACATGAAAGCAGCGAGATTGCTCCGCAACAACATTTGAATAAGAGGAAACACCAAACATTGCCATAGAAATCGTTGCTTCATATAGTTAAATAGAACTTAAAAATACAATAAGATTTGAAATCATGTTGATTTGCATTTGTTAGATTCATTAATGCTAGATGTGACACATTGAAATTAAATTATACTCATTTGAACATAGTACTATATATCAAAAACTTAATATCACTTTCCTTTGAAAAAGCTTTGCGCGGAAGGTTAATCATTTTAGAAACGCGCATTAATAAGGCTAGGATGATAACTAATGTCGAGGAAAACCATACTTCTTAATATGTGCAAATGATCTCAACAAGTCCGCAATGAAAACAATGTATCATGTTGCATCATAAAAAATTAGATGATTTCATCACAGTCGAAACCCCAATTTATACCTTGAGAAAAGTGGCTACTAAGTCTCGTAGCAAAGAAATAGCGGAGATAATATGCCACTTTCATTTTAATCCATATTGGTGAAAGAGAGTCCCTATACAATCACAAAGTCCAAGATCACCCTCAGTTATGAGTTTTAATCCTTATCTCTTGATTAGGTGTTGTCTTTATCTATTGATGAGTTATAAGTGAGATTTAGATCTAGAGGTGGTTAGATTTATGTACTATAAATTCATATCATCAAATGAATACAAAATGTTGAATATAGTTTTAATCCTTTTTTGCCCAGTTCTTGTGTCTAATCTATTTCTTATTATATGGTATCAGAACCCCTTTAATCTTAAGGGTCTTGTAGCTCTTCATGGCAGTGATCCATGAGACCATGAGAGGTGATGTAATAAGGGAGATTTCAAAAACTTGTTAATTTTAAGAGCTTGATAGTTGCTCCATTGTAGATCTACAAGATATCAACAAATCACAAAAGATATCAAAGGTGAAGTCCTTACCATCTTGCTTGCATGACATCCAATTGACGCGAAAGGAGGAGCATAAGACATCATAAGGTGTCATCAAATTCATCAAGACCAATTCAATGAGTTGTCCATCCTTAATTGGAAAATCCTTACCAAATTTGCCCAATTTCAACTATAGCTCCTTGATGCAAGCTAAATAGTCCTCAATCCTATCAAAGGAAAGAGGTTCTAGAGAGATCAACTCTTTCTCTCTCTGCATTATTTGACTTTCATTAACCTTGTTAAACAATGAATTCAACTTACTCCAAACAATAGGAGTACAGTCGATCTAGCTCGTGTGAAAGCAAATCTCCCTTGTTATGTAGCTCATGATGACCCCAACAAACTCATCCTCCTTTCCATTGATGGCAAACTTAACTTGGTCATCCGTTAGATCTAGAATATCAACCTTCGTATATTGCCATAATCCTTTGCTCTTCAACAAAGTCTACATATTTGGCACCCAAATTGCATAGTTGTGTCCATTTAGAACAACATGTTCTATTTCGGAAGTAATCATTTTGATCAAACAAATGTGAATTAAGTTCAAGAGGTATCGATTGACAAATCTTCATCCCAGAGTCAATCAACCCTAGATCTGACTCAACATGATTTGCAGACAACAAGCTAGGTCAAAACCAATAGCTCTGATACAATGTTGGGGGACCTCTTCATATGAACCATAGAACATAAAAGAAAATAGCAGAAGAGAACTATATTCCAAAAAAAGAGGCGGTGTCTAAAACCACTATTACAACACTTAAGCACAACGCATTGTGATCACAACATCACAATGCATTCTTCAATACGTGATTCAAACATATCAAGCATACCAATGCATTCCATATGGTCATTCTTTTATAGTCTCCAAATCTAACAAACTTCTTTGAAGTAAGGAGGACAAACATGAGTCGTTGGTTCTAATCGTTTCCACGAAATCCACAACGTCCATAGTTTAGTCGGTTGTTCTAGTCGAGCTGACCATGGCCTTGTTGACCATTCAGTCGACTATTTAGTCGAGCCTTTGACTCTCTCAATCGATCAAACAACCGACTTATTCAACTCTATTGATTGATTATCTCTAGTAGATCTAGAGTTGTGATGAACCTACATAACCTTAGGTTCCAACAACCCCCATCAACACAATGTTCTAAAGATTCAGGAAATGAAATTACATTCTCTAAACATCCCCCATAATTACAGTAGCCTAAAGTCCAAACATAGCTCGAAGTTTCACTAACTTAGCTTCTGGTAGAGGCTTTGTAAATATATCAGCAATTTGATTATCTATCCTACAATAAACAAGTGAGGACATCATTGTCTTGTACCATCTGTCACAAATAGTGAACATGGAGTTCAACATGCTTCATTTTGCTGTGAGCAACAGGATTATCAACAACCTGTATTGTACTTTGATTGTCACAATGGATAACAGTCGAGGCTTGAACAAGAAATCCAAGCTCTGCTAAAAGTTGATGGATCCCAACTCTCTTTTTTACCTACACTAACAACACCACGATACTCTGCTTTTGTGTCAAAGAAAGACTACCTTATGTTTCTTGTACGACTAGACCAAAGGTACAAAGCTTAGTCGAAACACATAGCCATAAGTGGAGTTATGGTCATCAATGTCACCTCCCCAATCAAAATCAATAATCCCAACCAATAGTTCTGTACTAAGATAATACTTAATACCATATCTATAAGTTCCCTTAATATAATGAATGATTCTCTTTGCAGCTTTCCAGTGGCTTTTTCGAGGATCTTGCATGAATCATGAGACTACACTAACAACAAACAAGAGATTCGATCGATTGTGAGTTAAGTAAATCAGGCTACTGACCAACTATCGATAAAGAGTGGCATCGACTCGTGGAGAGTCATAGTCTTTCAATAACAGTTTACGCTCGACTGATAAGGTGTAGCACAAGACTTATAGTTGTCCATTTTGAATCGTTTCAAAAGATTCAAAGCATATTTTGGTTGAGAAAGAAAGATATCATCATCCATTTTGAAAAATTTGAATGCCCAAAAATAAATGCAACAGACCAAGATTAGTGATTTCAAAGGTATCTGCAAGTTGTTTCTTCAAACCCAAAATCATATTGACATTATTTTTAGTTATGACTAAATCATCTACATATAATGCCACAATCAAAGTATCACCATGAACATGTAATATATAAATACTGTGATCATATTCACAACGTTTGAAGCCAAGATTGACAAAGAAATTATCAATCTTCTCATACCAAGCATGAGGTTCCTTTTTCAAACCATACAACGACTTCTTCAGTTAACAGACAAGACCAAAATTTGTCACAAAACTAGGAGGTTGTTCTATATAGATTTTTTCACACAAATCTCCATGAAGAAAGACATTTTTAACATCCATTTGATGAAGTTCCTATCCAAAACAAGTAGCAATGTAAAGAATTAGTCGAAGAGAGTTCTATATTTTCTACTGGGGCAACGGTTTTAGTGTATTTGATGCCTTCTTATCGAGAAAAGCCTTTGGCTACCAAACGAGCCTTGTGTCGTTCAACAACATCGTCGAAAGTAAACTTTGTATTATAAACCCATCGATAGTTCACAACTTTATTTCATTGTGGTTGAGGAACAAGTTCCCAAGTTTGATTCTTCTTCAAGGAATCAATTTCAACAGTCGTAGCATTTTCCCATTCAGGCACTCCCTAAGCATCAACATAAGTGTCAAGATCACAGGTTTCAAGAACATGTGCCATCATTGCAACATTGCCATGTTGTTTTTTACTACAGGTCTATCAACCAATACTAGCATCACCTGCATCCAATCCAACAACTTCAATTGTTTTAGCAACCCATTGATGTAAACAAGTTGACAATGATTCAGGTCGGTGATTGCCAGTGGATTGAGTCAGTGTCTCGACGCCTTTAGTGAAATTATACTTACTATTAGTCAACTCACGAGTAGACTATCCCATCATGATGCAAGCATGACTCTTTGCATCTAATTTCTTCCTGCAGTTATCACTAATATGCGCTCAAGCAAAAGATCCAAAGGTTCTCAAGTGTCCGACAGAGGGTTTCCTTCCTTTCTACTTCTTGACTAGAGTCATGTCAACGACAACTCTAGCAGATACAAGGTTCAAGAGATAATTTGAACAACAAACAACTTCTACCCAAAATTTAGTCGAAAGATCTTTGGTCTACAGTAGGCACCAAACCATTTCTACCAAATCTTGATTCTTCCTCTCTATAAATCTATGTTGTTGAGGGATATGAGGGACATATATATGCCAAGAAATTCCATTCTGTGAGATATATTCTTCAAACTGTTAATTCACATATTCACCACCATTTTCCAGTCTCAAACATTTGATGGATCAGTTGCATTGCTTTTCAACCAATACCCTAAATTCCTTGAATCTTTCAAAGACTCTACACTTATTTTTCAAGAAATATACCCATGCATATCTAGAGAAATCATCAATGAAAAAAAAAATATACTTCCCACTTGCTAATGAAGGTTTGTTCATGCAACATAGATCATTGTGAACAAGTTCCAGTCGATTTTGCCCACACCATGCTTTCTCGAAATCAAAGGGTGCCTGATGATGCTTTCCAAGCACACATCCTCTACAAACTCCATCACGTGGAACAATATTTGGGAGACCAGTAACCATATTATTAGTTACCAACATCTTCAAACTCTAAAAGTTTAGATGTCCAAGTCGTTCATCCCAAATTTGAGTTCTCTGATCGGTTTGAGCAATAAGTGCAATCAGTCAAGGAGAATCACCGACCTTGTAAAGTTCGTCTTTGTGATCTAAGAATCTTAAAGCAATAATTGCCCCCCCAAGCCTCAAATCCTTTACAATAAAGCGATCTGACCAAAACTCAACAGTCTTCTTAATACGTGTAAGTTGTGCAATTGACAACAAATTAGTGCTCAAGCTAGGCACATGATAGACATTGGATATTTGACCATGATGGCATTCAACATCGCCACTTCCAGTATCCGTGAGGGCATAATCATCAGCTACATAAATCTTATGTTCTTGAGCTCCACTTAACGAAAATAATAAAGAAGCAGCCTTAGCCATATGATGAGTACATCCATAATTGACTATCCATGATGTCTAAATGGTATGGGCACGTAATTCCTAGGAAGTGATAACAAAAAATGTAAATTTTTCAGCAAGTCGGTTGATCGATTAACCAATCAAGGCGTTATCCTCAAGATGCTTTACCTTTTCCTCCAAGTCCTTCGTCTTCTTCCAATGGGTTTTCTCGACATGTCCATTTTTTCCACAATAGCGACATGTTTTCTTCTTCAATCCTTCTTCATTGATGATGACTCTTTGATCTTTCTCTTAATAGGTTCGTTCATACATTATGGTCGATGATCCAATCGACCACATTCTTTATAATTTTGCTTGAGCTTGCTTTTGAGCAAGTGAGCTTGGTGTTTTCTACCAAGCTTCCCTTCTTCAAGCAACTTTTGTTGGTCTTTAATCAACAAATAATAGAAGATATCAAAGGTGAATCCCTTACCATCTTGCTTGGATGATATCCAATTGGAACGAAATGAGGAGCATAAAACATCATAAGGTGTCCTCAAATTCATTAGGACCAGCTCAATGAGTTGTCCATCCTTCTTTCAAAAAGTCATATCACATTTTCCCAATTTCAACTATAGCTCCTTAATGCGAGTTAAATAGTCCTCGGTCCTATCAAATGAAAGAGGTTCCAAAGAGATCAACTCTTTCTCTTTCTGCATTACTTGAATTTCATTAACCTTGTTGAGCAATGACTTCAGATTACTCCAAACAACATGAGGACAGTCGATCCCGCTCGTGTGAAAGCGAATCTCCCTCGAAATGTAGATCGTGATGTCCCCAACAGCCTCATCCTCCTTTTCGTCAATGACAAACTTAACCTTGTCATTTGTCGGATCTGGAACAATAACCTTCATATATTGCCATAGTCCTTTGCTCTTCAATAAAGTCTCCATATCTGTCACCCAAATTGCATAGTCGTGTCCATTCAGAACAACAGGTTCTATCTCATAAGTCATCCTTATAATCAAACAAATCTTATCTAAGTTCAAGAAGAGGCATCCGTCGACAAATCTTTAGCCCGAAGTCAATTAGTCCTAGATCTGACTCAGCATGATTTGTAGACAACAGACTAGGTCAAAACCACTAGCTTCAATATAATGTTGGGGGACCTCTTCATATGAACCATAGAACATAATACAAAATAGCAGAAGGAAACAATATTCCAAGAAAAGAGGTGGTGTCTGAAGACACCATTACAACACTTAAGCACAACGCATTGTGATCAGAACATCACAATGCAATCTTCAATACACGATTCGAACATATCAAGCATACCAACACAACCCATAGGGTCATTCTTTTATAGTTTCCATATCTAATAAACTTCCTTGAAATGAGGAGGATCTGTTCCACAAATAGTGGTCATTGGTTCTAACCATTTCCACAAAATCCGTAACATCCTATAGTTTTGTTGGTTATTCTAGTCGTTCCAACCACAGCCTCGTCGACCATTCAGTCAACTGTTTACTCGAGCCTTTGACTCTCCCAGTCAATCCACCAGTCGATTGCTTTGCTAGTCTACTGTTGTATATCAATTGATTGTCTCCAGAAGATCCATAGGTGTGATGAACCTGCATAACCTTAGGTTTCAACACGGATGAGGGTGGGGAGTTATCACAAAGCCAAGGATTTGACAAGGGTCATACAAACCAAGGTTTTTTAGTTGTTATCCATGATGAGCTTAGCAAAACAATCTTTAATCTAGAAATTTTGAGAAAAGAGAATGGGACAAGTGGGAGAGGCTAAATGTGTCATTAGAATGAGGTTTGCGTCAAATGTAGTAGGGTTATCCACATTCATGATAACATCTAGAGGGGTGGGTTGGATGTTAGATTCAAAGAATAAAGTCTTGGCAGAGCGTGGGTGTCGTAAATAATGACACTTAGCTATGTTGTGAGAGCATGACTTATGGAGTGTGCAACCTTGGCTAGTGGGGGGTGGGAGTGTGGAAATCACGGGAAAAGGTGCACCCATGGGAGAAATCTATTGTGAATGGGGAAAATGAAATGGAAAATGAAAGGACATTGGGTGTTTTCTTACATTCTTTTCAGTAGCTAGAGCATGTTGAAAAGTCAATGTAGAAAAAATGGTTATGCACCAAAAGCGACTTCATGATGGAGAACATGAAGTAAATCATAATTAAATTTAATAATTATCAATACCCATTTTGGATATGGGATGGAGAGTTGCACCTAGAGTTTGCAAAAGATATCAATGTATTGTTGAACTGTCTGGGTGGAAAGTTGACAAAGGTGAAGCAAACAAGCCTAGATGCTCTTAACATAGCCCACTGGATATAAATCCTCTCAAATTGTAGTACATAATTGGTCCCAAACATTGATGCCACTAGAGAGTGGATCAATTCTCTTGTCATTGCTTTTTATGCAAAGTGATTCTACAATGCAAGTCATATGTTTGGACTAATCCCACCATTCAGTAGGTAATCCTTGCAAATAGCAGGTTTCCAAGGCTACTTTCACTCTTTCTAGAGTTGTGATCTGATGCTGGAAATATGAAGAGGATGCTTGTATCCAAGCCTCTACCTTATTTATTATCGAAAGCACCAAAAAACCATGGCAAGGTTCATTTAGGGTTGCAACACAATCCGTACGTTAGTTGAGAGATGGTCTTATTGAGCATTAGATCTTGTAGTTACACATCGAGATCATGTATCACTTGGGTGTGCTCTTGAAGAAGCTTATTATGATGTTGAATCATTTGTCGTTGTTGCTAGAAAAACTGTAGTTGTGCTTTTGCAAGGGAGGCATCCTCTTCATGGGAGTTCTTGGGAGGATCCATGAAGTTCTTGTTGAGGTCATGGAATACCTGAAGTAAGAAAATAGTTGAACTGGGGTGCCAATCTCATATTTGGTTGGGAGGGCACACTCTAAAGTACCATATATGAACTACTATAGTAGTACACAGTTGTTCATGAATAGAGAGGGAGAGCATCCATGTTAGGTTGTAGAAGCCTATAGAGTAAGGGAATGGAACCCTACCAAGGCACTTGAGGCTTGATGAAGAAGGGAGTGGATCCATTTATGCAGCTGCAAAAATCGGCTATGATATCAAATTGATATATAGAAAGAATAAAGACTGCATAACTAAGACTTCTATTAAATCCAAAACTTCCCTCTTTACATAGTAAACGTCTTCTCTATATAGATAAGTCAAAAAATGGTACCATTGACTTTGATTGTGTCAACCCTTTTATTTAATATTAAAACTAACTACTTATTAAATATTCTAATGCTTGATCATTATAATCTTCCATTTGATGAGCTAACAATGGTTTGGCAGACTGAATGGTGAATGAAGTTGTTTATCTAGATAAGGGGGTTGTTACGTGGTACCAGTACCAGCGCACCTTCATATGTGCCCCAGGGAGAGAGGGTGATTTTTTTTCTTGACCAGGAGGGGTGTTATCCAACATTTTATGAGTGGAGGTTATGGCTAGATCCTTTGATCTCTCTCCTGGGAGTACTATGGCTTAGTGGCATTGTTGACTTCCTCATGAAAGGGATTGAAGCCCTGAGGTTGGTGTCCGGGGCTTCTAGGGGTGGGTCACTGGATCACATCACCCCCACCTTGTTCTATCATTCTGGTGGCTCTTTTGTCAGCACTGAGGCTCATGCCTCTCCTCCAGGCCACCATCCACACCCTTCCGGTCCTCCATTTTAGCAACGCTCTCTTTGGCTGTCTTTGATGATGACGTAATCATTCTTCCCGTCTTACATTGCTTGATTAGTGGGAGGGGGTGTTGAGGTATTTTCACTACTATTGGGGTTAGATGGAGCATGGCGTCCCCCCTGCCTACTCCAACCTTCAGTTTGGAGTATTTTGCTTATTTTTAGTTATTTAGTCACTTTTGGGTGAACTTTGGGGAAAATGCCCCAAGTTACACACATATTTGATTATTTTATGTTATAATTTTAAGTTGACATGTTTTAATTTTAAATTGACATTTTAAAGTATGTAGGCTTGGTAATTTTGTAAAAAGTGAGTGTGAGATCATATAAATACAATCTCCTCACTTCATTTTTACACAACTTATGGGATAACATTCATTATGCTACTCTTTTACCCTAGAAGCGCCTTATGAAGTGATGTGCACCTCTTGGAGTGATGATTCTTTTTGCTCTTGGATGAAGTTGGATTCTTTCTTTGTCTCGCTAATGCTTTGTGGATGCTAGAATGGTTGGAATAACTCATGCTCAAGTAAGTATTTTACATTTTTAAGGTTTGCTTGATGAATGGTAGGTTAATTTTGCATCTTGAATGATTGAATGGTAGCCCTAGGGATACATTCTCTTTGAATAAGGATTTTGCCTGCTATTCTATCTTCATTGCATACTAAAAACGCTCCCAAGAGGGGGTTTTTACAAAGTTTGGCTTTGGATCTCCAACTTTGCCCTAGTTTAGACTCTTGAAACCAACCCTAGAGGTTGTTTCAAGAAGCCCTAACTTAGTCGCAAGGATAATTACCTCCAAGAGGAAAGCTTGTCACCTTCCTCTAAGGCTAGGGTTTGGGTTAACATCCATTAAAATTCTAAGTTTTTCTATTTTCTCTACATCAAACCCTAGTTTGAATTTTTGTAAATATTGTTGCTAGGTTAAACTTGCATTTTCATGTGTAATTTTTCATTTTCATGGTAGAATTAGGGTGAGAATTAGGTTTGCAATTTTATAACAAAAACCCTAAAAATAAAAAATAAAATTATTTTTCTTCATTTTTTGGCCTCCTTAAAATTTCGGCCCTAAAATTTCACCCTAAATTCTCGTGACACCAAAATTTCGGCCCTAAATTCTTGCTGCCCTAAAATCTTTCCCCAAATTCTCGCGACCCCAAAATTTCGGCCCTAAATTCTCGCGGCCCTAAAATCTTGGCTCAAAAATCTTGATCGTAAATTATCACGGCCCTAAATTCTCGCAACCCGAAAATTTCGACCCTAAATTTTCGCAGCCCTAAAATCTCGACCCTAAATTCTCGTGGCCCTAAATTCTCGCGACCCCAAAATTTTGGCCCTAAATTCTCACGGCCCTAAAATTTCGATCATGAAATCCTCGACCTATCTTTTTTAACCCTAAACAGACCTACAAAACTGCCAAAACTACTATATAATCACCATCCTAACTCTCTATTACTTTGTGTTTGACTCCATTAGAGGAACTGATCTATGCTTTAAGGTGTTTGGAAGGAATTTGTCATCTACTTGTAGGTACATTAAAGGGATCTTCCCTTGGGACAACATTGGATCTCGAAGAAATTAGGAGATTGGACAAATGTGATAGCAGTCCAAGTTTCTTACGTGATTGTGTTTCACCTGCAAGCCTAGCCTGCTAGTTTGAATGGTAACATTTTTGGCGTCGTTGCTGGGAACATTTCAAAGATTGAAGTGGTTTATCCAGATTCATTTACAACCTTGACAAAATGACACTTGGTAAGAAACTCGAGATAAGTCTTGGATTCGTATTTTGAAAATATTGTTGAGGATTAATCTTGCAGATCTTACTTGGCGACTCCAATTAAAAATAATTTGGTAAGTCAGGCAACATTTTTGGCGTTGTTGCCAGGGACCTCAAAATAAGTTGAGGCGATTAATCCGTGCATGAAATACATATTCGTAAGCTTCAAGGTACATCGTCATATATATATTTATATTGTTGTAAGGACTAACTTGACAGGTTTATTTGGCAACTCCACCAAGAATTCACCCCATCTCAGGTACGTACTTGTTTAGTGCTTTTAGTGAGTTTTTTTAAGTCTAACTTGGCAAGTCTCTCTTGGCGACTCCTACTGAATAAAATAAAAAAGGAAGTACTCTACAAAAACAAAACCGAAAGACAAGAGATATGGGGGCCTAGATCCGTTTGACTTCTCAAATATTCCGGGATACCCGAATAGGTTTGATAAACATCCCTGTCTGAAGTCTATCCCAATGTTCCACAGGGCAAAAGATACCATTACAACACATGTCATGAAGCTCAAGGAATTTTTTATGGCATGGGATATCATAGATGAGGACACCATTATGCAGTTGTTCGTAATGTCCTTTGAACTAGGATGTGATCAGGATATAGATGCTTGGTATGAAGGACTCCCTCCTAAGGGGATATATTCCTTCCTCCAACTGGTTGAGGCATTCAACGATCAATGGGGTCCCAATGCCGAGGAAGAAATCATGAAGATTATAAAGGACGATCATACAGATATTGATGAACAAGCCTTAGAGGAGTATGAAGCAATCTTTGACGAAGATCAATTCTCGAAAGGTTTACTTGAATAAACCATTGTTCAGGACCAGGTAAATGATGTAATGGCCCTTATGACCGGAGATGAAGCGATTGCTGAAGATTAAGAGCAAGGAGCCTTAATTGAAGAAACTGAAGAATATACAGAAATGGTGAATTCTCCATGTCCTCACGTTACGGTTTCTTATGATATTTTGACTTTCTTGGAAGAAAATTATAGGTTTACGGAAGACGATGATTATTCGAAGTTCCTTGGTCCACCGATGTACGATTCTTCAAGACCATGTAGCATCATGGTAGATCCTCTCCCAAGCACATATGTGGGTGAAGAAGCTTACTCTACCATCAATGAAGAATGGATCAACCCTTTTGCTCTACTTGATGATGTAGTAGTGCAAGATGTGGTGCCTGTTGTGGATGGCCATATGCAGAGTTTTTCCATTGTCTCCCACTCCATGGCATGCCCTAACCAACAACATTCTACAAGAAGTGTTCAGCTCTTTTTGTCCAATATCGGTAAATTTTCAACGATGCATTTCAGTAAAACCAATACATGTATGTGGACAAGTATGACATTCTTCTCACATTGTGAGGATTTCTATTGTTTATCTTTTCGCTAGAAATGTGAAGGCATAGATTAGGTGGATAGCAATTTCAAAGTTTTAAATATTATTGGGGGTACTAACATGGTTACTATAAAGATGAGCAATATGCTTGTGTCTCTAAAGAAATGTTTAAGCAGGTGCAGGGATAGGTTGCAACTGGCATATGAAGATTTACAAGGTCCATCGATAATAATGGCGTCCCAAGTTCAAAATAAGCCAATCGATTTCAACCAACTTTTTTTTCTCAATACAGATGTATGATGAAGATGGTCCATACTTGAGCCTTGTGGAAGCTTGGATAAATGGAGCTTGTGAAAGCAATCCTTCTCAGTGGCAGCAATATCAAAGCTTCCAGGCCCTCGTAATCACCCAACCTTCATCGCCTATCCTAATGAAGACCTTGGTACGTATTTACTTTGTGATCGATGAGATCCTATCATGGATTCATTCTAAAGACAAAGGCGAGGGATCATGTATGAATTGCTTACTTAAATGGTTACATTGGTGGTATGATTTCACTTAACCCTTCATGATTCTTATGTTTAGCATAGGTAGGTTTAGTTCACTTGAGTTAGACATATACTGTTACCCATGCATTGCATTTGACTCTCTTCATGTCTACATAGGTTAGTCGCTTGTTCATTCAATTTATTTTCATATTTTCATGATGAGCAAGGCAGGAAGGAAGTGTCTGCCTCATGGTATCTTGATGTCCTTGACTATTTGATGTGTGTGTAGGTCGACAGGTACCCAGATGATTCATGGATTCTTGAGCACCCTCAAGAGGAGTACTCATCCCGTGGTTGGAGCCAATGTTACGTGGTACCGATACCAACGCACCTTCAGATGTGCCCCAAGGAGAGAGGGTCATTTTTTTTCTTGACCAGGAGGGGTGTTATCCAACATTTTCTGAGTGGAGGTTATGACCATATCCTTTGGTCTCTCTCCTGGGAGTACTATGGCTTAGTGGCATTGTTGACTACCTCATGAAAGGGCTTGAAGCCCTAAGGTTGGTGTCTTGGGCTTCTAGGGATGGGTCACTGGATCACATGACCCCCGCCTTGTTCTATCATTCCGGTGGCTCTTTCGTCAACACTTAGGCTCATGCCTCTCTTCCAGGCCACCATCCACACCCTCCTGGTCCTCCAGTTCAACAACTCTCTCTCTCATTGGATGTCTTTGATGATGACATCATCATTCTTCCAGTCCTACATTGCTTGATTAGGGGGGGCGTTGAGGGATTTTCACTACTGTTGGGGTTAGATGGGGCATGACGTCCCCCCCTGCCTAGTCTAACCTTCAGTTTGGAGTGTTTTGCTTATTTTCAGTCATTTTAGTCACTTTTGGGTGAACTCTGGGGAAAATGGCCCAAGTTACCCACATATTTGATTATTTTATGTTATAATTTTAAGTTGACATGTTTTAATTTTTAATTGACATTTTGAAGCATGTAGGTTTGGTTATTTTGTAAAAAGTGAGTGTGAGATCATATAAATACAATCTCCTCACTTCATTTTTACACACAACTTATGGGATAAAATTCTTTATGCTACTCTTTTACCCTAGAAGGGCCTTATGAAGTGATGTGCACCTCTTCGATGGATGATTATTCTTGCTCTTGGATGAAGTTGGATGCTTTCTTTGTCTTGGTAATGCTTTATGGATGCTAGAATGGTTGGAATAACTCATGCTCAAGTAAGTCTTTTACATTTTTAAGGTTTGTTTGATCAATGGTAGGTCAATTTTGCATCTTGAATGATTGAATGGTATCCCTAGGGCTACATTGTCTTTGAATAAGGCTTTTGTCTGCTATTCTATCCTCATTGCATACTAAAAACGCTCCCAAGAGGAGGTTTTTACAAAGTTTGGCCTTGGAGCTCTAACTTTGCCCTAGTTTAGACTCTTGAAGCCAACCCTATAGATTGTTTCAAGAAGCGCTAACCTAGTAGCAAGGAGAATTACCTCCAAGAGGAAGGATTGTCACCTTCCTCTAAGGCTAGGGTTTGGGGTAACATCCATTAAAACCCTAAGTTTGTGTATTTTCTCTACATCAAACCCTAGTTTGAATTTTTGTAAATATTATTGCTAGGTTAAACTTGCATTTTCATGATAGAATTAGGGTTAGAATTAGGTCTGCAATTTTATAACAAAAACCCTAAAAAAAAATTATTCATTCTTTGGCCTCCCTAAAATTTCGACCCTAAAATCTTTCCCCTAAATTCTCGCCACCCCCAAAATTTCGTCCCTAAATTCCCGGGGCACTAAATTCTCGCACCTAAATTCTCACGCCTTAAAATCTTGCGCCTAAATTCTTGCGGCCCTAAATCCTCGCTACCCCAAAATTTCGACCCTAAATTCTCGCGGCTCTAAAACCTCGGCCCTAAATTCTCGTGACCCCAAAATTTCAGCCCTAAATTCTCGTGACCCCAAAATTTCAGCCCTAAATTCTCATGTCCCTAAAAATTCTCGCAGCCCTAAAATTTCGGGCATGAAATCCTCGACCTATCGTTTTTAACCCTAAACAAACCTGCAAAACTGCCAAAACTACTATACAAGCACCATCCTAACTCTCTCTATTACTCTATGTTTGACTCCATTAGAGGCACTGATCTATGCTTTAAGGTGTTTGGAAGGAATTTGGCATCTACTTGGCAAGTACATTAAAGGGCTCTCCGCATGGGACAACATTGGATCCCAAAGAAGTTAGGATATTGGACAATGGTGACAGCAATCGAAGTTTCTTATGTGATTGCCTTTCACTTGCAAGCCTAGCCTGCTAGTTTGAACGGTAACAGGGGTCGTAGTTCAAAATGAGAACCCCCCCCAAGAGGTATTGGCTCCCTTAGTTATGTTATGTTAATCCACATTAAGGTCTTAAATTTTTTTATCAACATTAATCAGGGCAAAGGAGGAATGCCTAACACTTGTCATAGTATGAATCTCATTGCCATGTAAGTCAAATCCAACTCTTCATCATGCGTGAGGGAGAATCAACACTCCCCGATGCCTTATGTTCATCTCCGTGTCACTTGCTTTGGGCAGGTTGCTTTTATGGAACATTTACTCAAGCTCACTCGTTGTGGTGGGATATTATTATTTCCTAGTGTGATGTTTGTGGTCAATGGTTTTAGTGTTGGATAGGTTCTAACTTTCAAGGAGTTACCTGGTTTGCAACCTCCACCCTAGTTGTGCTACCCTTAGGAAAATACAAGGCAATTTATGATAGAGGTAAGCTCTTTTGGTTTGGGTGGACTGTTTTCTTGAAACACTGGTTTACTTGGTGTTGTTGTATGCCTTCGAAATTTCCAATTTTGGTTTGACCTTTTTATATCTAAGGTTGATTAGGCCTCTCCTGAGAGGTTTCTTGGGAAACCCCTGGCCATTTTTGGTTTATTGGTTCTTGTTGAGTTTTAGGGGTTGACTACATTTTTTCCTATTCGACTCTTTAGTATGGCCAATCCTTCCAATTCAGGCTAGACTATAGTAGAAGGGAATGCATAATTAAAAAGACTCTTAGAAGAAAGACAGTTGGAAGGGATGAGACAAGACATTGAGTATCTCAACATTCATATGGAAAAACAAGAGGCCAAACATGAGGAATTAGAAGCTAAACTGAATGAACAAGGAATGAAATGTGACAAGCTAGTTAGTGAATTTGAAATGCACTGTAGTATAATCATGGGGTTTGATAGTAGTTCCCAATCTATGGTTGGTCATCCTAATGGCTCCACTAACTCGCTAAAGGACAAGGCTATCGAGGAAGAAATATTACAACAAATTGTTGTAGCATTAATAGAATAGTCACATGTGCATGGAGATCGTGGCTTGGATAGAGATGGTGTGTCCATGGATGAATCCCACAATGGGTATAATTTGATCAAAATTAGTCTTTGTTTATGTGTTTTATATGTATTTTCTTGCTTGTCCAGTATGTAAGGCATTATAGCTTTAGGTTTTAAAGGAAAGTACCAGATTTGTTTTTATTTTGTATTCTTTCTTATGAAGAACTGTGTGCGATGAGTGAGCTCAGTAGAGAATTTTGGAAAAAAAATGAATTCTATGTGTTGTCTAGCTATTTGATTTGTTCATAGTCCTTTAAATACATATCTTTACCTATTTCTGTAATATATATATATATATATATATATATATATATATATATATATATATATATATATATATCTTCCACTTCTTCAATATCTCTCTTTTTTTTATAACTGAAACGGGTAAGCTTTATTGATAAAAAATGTAAAAAATAGAGCTATGCTAAAGCCAACCAGCTTGTAAACAGATTCAAATGTATATTGCTCTTATTGATGAGTTCCAGAATTTAGCAGAGTATTCCTAGCTTTTTGCTAGAAATTGTTGAGTGGATTCAAGTGTCTTTGTACTTGTTGTTCCTTCAGTTTCATCGACAGTCCTGTTGTTGTTGTCTCTTATGATGTATACCAAAATTTCATTTATTTTGGATTTTTATTTTCTAATCATTCTAATCTTTGCTTTTGTTTTTTATTATTTTGTAGTTAGTGATTTAATTATTTTGGAAATAAAAATAATTACGTCGATCGACGTTTATATTTTACAATTTAGGGTGGACGAGGAAGGGTCCTCTTCCTAGATAGCATGAAGATGAGACACATGTACTGTCAAGATTTATGATGTTCCAAATTCGAAATAAACATTTATATAAAAATATCTCAGTTTACATGTGTATAGTCTGTTGAATCTCCATGGGACAAGTAAGGCGGGTGATAACTCGTAGCTTAGGCATGGATAATGGGTAGTTCATGGTAGACAACCCGCTACAATATAGAAAGAACATTGAGATAATTAAAGAACACTGCCACTTAACTTGTGGCTTATCTATGTTCACCAACCATAGGTTAAATGGTTGTGCTAGTTTATATGTAAATGGTCTTATTATTAATCACGTATGAGATGTATTTACATGAGTAATCATGAGTTATCATCATTTATATATAACTAAAATTATCTAAAATAAAAATAAATTATAATGATTTAAAATAATAATGAAATATACTTCATTTAAATGTAAATAGAAATATTATTAATTATTTATAACTATTTCTATTTCCTCATACCTATGTACCAAAGTTTTTTTCCTCTTTTAAATCAAACAAAAAAAACAACCAAAAACTTTCCAAAGTTAGATAAATTTTAAATAATGAAATCAATTTATATTTTGATTAACTTCAAATTTTGAATCCATAAATGAAATCAAATCTAATAGTAGATGTTATTTTAAAATCAAACGAAAAAAACAACCAAAAACTTTACCAAAGGTAGATAAATTTTAATTAATGAAATCAATTTATATTTTGATTAACTTCAAATTTAAAATTCATGAATGAAATCAAATCTAATAATGAATATTATTTTAAATAATGAAATCAATTTATATTTTGATTAACTTCAAATTTTGAATTCAAAATAAAATAAAATTTAATAATGGATGTTATATTTTTGTATATTAATATTTAAGAATAATAAGAAACATTAATATTTAAAAACAAATTACAAAATATTTGAATTTAATTTTATCGTAAATTTGAAGTTTGATTTCAAACAAATACAAATTAATAGGTTAAGAATGATCCAAAACTTTAGATGAAGATCTTGTATTTACAAGAGTTGTTAGATTATTGGGGTGGTCCATCTACAATTTGAGCATGAAGCCATTTGACCCTTCCTATTTCCAATTATAATGATGTTATCATGGTGATTGTAGGTGTGCCACAACCCAAGGCAACAAAGTTACAAAAATTGAGAGTGCAAGCATAGTTAATATTCTCTTTGGGGACATAATGCAATTTTCTCACAAAAATTGAGAATGCAAGCATCGTTAATATTCTTTTTGGAAATAATGTAATTTTCTAACTTTAGTGAGGATTATTTTTTTTAGGCTTTGGAAAGCCCTTAAGCCAATTAATGATGACTAATGATCACTTGGAGTAACTTGTAGTTGACAATTGTCCTCCAATTTCTGACTAAGGTTTATTATTCTATTTTATTTAGACTTTGTTAGTGTTATGGAAGTGGTATGCCTTGACTTCATTTTTACTTTTATAATGAATGAATAGTTCATTTCAAAAAAAATTGGCTTATAATTTTTTATATGCAATAATAATAATAATTTAAGTTTAAAAAAACACTTAGTCAAAGATCAAATTGATATATAATTCTCTACATTTATCCGAAAAATAACCCTCTGTACACAACAATTTTGAAGAAGGTATACAAATCTTATCATATAGTTCCATTGCTTAATAGAAGGCTATAACATCCCTTGAAGAAAACAAATGTTCTTAACCATTATTATTAGACCCTCGTTAAACCCACTCAAGCAAAAGGCTATAACATCCCTGGAAGAAAGCAAATGTTCTTAACCATTATTATCAAAACCTCGTTAAACCCACTCAAGCTGTACCTAGAACAAAGAGGATAAATAAATAATTATTTTTCGATAAAATTTAAACATATTTATAGTTGTACAGCGAACCCTAACGATAAAACCATATCTCCTTAAACCCTAATCACCGAAACCCTAGTCCCCTAAGTTTATACCCCTATTTATGCGTTTCCGAAACCCTAGTCCCCTAAGTTTGTACCCCTATTTATGTTCAAACGCAGAATCGTTTGCTATGCGTTTAACTGCAATGCCTGTTAAAGGCCATGGCTTGCTTGAGTGTGTCTTGTGTGTTTTAAGATTAGAGGTATTTGTCTTGGCTGGTGATGATAAATTATCTTAGCGGATTTCTCTGAGGCGGATCATTTGATTGCCAGAGATGTGTTGTTTGTTACACACCCTGAAGCCAAATTTATTTCTAAGTTTTAGAATTTAATGTTGAACTTTCTCTGTAGGCAACGCTGTGATGAGGTTACCATTATGTTTTTGGCAGTGGCGGCTTTGCTGCCGTGAGCCTTAACAAAAACGACTTCTTCTTCCACTGAGCGTTGCTTTCCTTTTCTGCAGGTTAGATTTAGATTCCATTTGTAACCTGCACGCTTTTCTCGAATCCTCTTTGCCCTTTTTTTCTTTATTGATTTCTGTAATGAACAGTTTCTATTTCAAGTTATGTAGCTTTTGCTGTGTTGTGGTGTGGACGACTATGTCTCAGTTGAATAAATATGGTTCTATTTTTATCTTTAATTACAGTTATCAGGTTTTATATGTATAGATTAGTACAGATTAGGTTAGTTTAACAGGTTTTCATCAATGTTGTGACCATTTAGATAGTTCTGGTTTAGTGTTTGATTCGAATTTCTTAAACTTAAGTTAGCTGCGTTATGTTAATAAGTTGATCAGATATACCATCCACGAAGTATTTAGTTAGCTAGTTTGAAGCTTGGTTTGGTATGAGTATTGAAGAGCTCTTAGCCACAATCCACCTTCCAAGCCTCTCCTCTAGAGCAATACAGGGATCATCAACCCATTAAGGTTCTACTACAAAGTTTGACAATGATCTCTGGGTTAGGGTTGGCATGGATTCAATGGACTAGGTTGGACAATCCCCTCTGGGGTATGGCTTGGTTTAATGTACTAGGTTGGAAAATTTTCTTTGGCGCATGGCCTGGTTTGAATGGACTAGGTTGGAAAATTTGGCTTTGGTTGAATGGACCATGTTGGATAGTTCAGTGCTTTTTTTTATCTAATCACTATTTTTAAGATCCACGAGAAACCAAACAATGGATATTTGACTAATGTTTCTCTTCTACAGTACGGATCGGTAGAGGATAGCTGGTCCTTGTCCATTTTTAATCCTATTTTGGGGGTTTTTCATCATCCTAGTTTTGTTTCTTCTGTTGTTGTTTTCTTCTTCGGCCAAGGCTGGTCTGTACTGGATCTCTTCTACAGTACAGAGCAGTAAAGGTTAGTGGGTTTCTTCTATTTTTTTTAAACGTATATTTTACGTTTAGTATTTTGGGTTTTCCATTATTTTAGTTTTTTTTATCTTTGGATATTTCTTCTACTTTTATTTTCTTCTTCGGCCAAGGCTTGATGTATTTGTATTTTATTTTTGATCATTCCATTTATTCCTAGGTCATCTCTTTGCATTCTATATGGAGAACATTGGAATTCGATAAACAATCTTCAGAAGTTTTGGCACTTCAATACAGCATTCATTGTTTTGGCACTTCAATACAGTTTTCATTAATAGAAAAATGGGGACTGGACATTTGTTTGCAGAGCTGTATTTGGACATAATCAACAACATAAACCTATGGGAAGGAAATGGAGCATGTTGACCAATGCATTGGCAGAGCTGTATTTGGACATAATCAACAACATAAACCTATGGTAAGGAAATGGAGCATGTTGACCAATGCATTGGCAGAGCATTGAATTACAAGTTGCAACCTCTTGATGTTAGTGTGTTTAGGCCTTTCAAGTGTTTCTTCAAGTTTGAAATAGTAGCATGCATGGCAAAGAACTAGGGAGAGAGATCAAGAGGCTTGAATTAGTCCAACTTGCAAGTAAATTTTTTTAAAAGGGCTCTCACACCCTCAAATATCAATGTTGGATTTAGGTGGACTTGAATCTAGCCACTTAATCATGATGCTCTTCTCCATGATATCATATGTAGCCAAGCCTTTGACATCTCATTCCTCTCTCACGGACATTGATGAACATGCAAGTTCTACTCAATATGACCATGAACGAGTTGTTGATAACAATGAACTTGTTGTATCAAATGAAACACATAGAGGTTTTGCAGAGCATGTCCATGAACTAGATGTAGAGAACAATGAAGTTGTTGGATCATATGAAACACTTGGGCGAAGCACTCGGAAGTAACAATGAGCAACCAACATTGCCAACCCAAGTATCACATCTTGAGTGGTTAGCAAAAGCTATGATGAATACAAACATACATATTGTCATTGACACCAATGATGAAAGCCTTAACATGCCTTCGTTGCCATCTATCATTGACAACCAAGTTGCCCATTATTACGTGGATGAAGGGGGTGTACACGAACATAGTGTAGACAATGAAGTTCTAGTTGAAGAAGACAATGTTGATGAAGCACTGCTCCAAGATGATCCTCGGATTGAACTAGGTACCACATCGATACTCGACCAAATCCTAAGGCTTCTAATGGAGAGAGTGGCAGTGCGAACATCAACAAGAACAATAGACTATCTTCGATTAAGTAGGAGTTCACGACTACTCACTTCAAAAGACTACATCAAACTATTGGTTGAAATAGAATAGAAGAAAAATGACATGCAAGATTTAAAACAACAAAAGAAGGAATTGATGAAGGAGAAGAATGTAGCAAGGTTTCTAGAAACTGAAAATCGAAGGCAGGAAATGATTCAATGAGATAAAGAAAAGCAAGATAAAGAGCACCAAAAATAGGTGGCAAGCTAGGAAAAGGAACAAAGAAAGATGCAAGAGATAATGGAAAATGATAGAGGGAGGACAAAGGAGGTGGATAGGACTGGAAACGTGATCAAGAAGCGTAGGAGGATGTCCAACTCATTGGATCAAATTGCTTACAATACACGATTCTTTCAAGACCTTATAAACATCCAGATCCCCCAATATCATCAGGTGGCATATGCTTTTCCAACACCTCCATTCAATCCAATGGTGTTGAGCACAAGTCAAAGCAGCAAGATGAGCTCAAGCACAAGGGAAACTCAACCCATTTTGATCAAGCAAACTTGCGCAACCCAACCTACCTAGCTGAACCAACTGCAAGCAACACAACAAGCTTGGGCAATGAGCTTTCTACACCCCCCTAAACCATTTGGATGTTATATGTTTAGCCTTACGACATGCACTGTGGATTTTTGTTACAAAGGCATTTTTTAGTTGTCACTGCATTTTTGGATTGAATCCAATCTAAGGACTTGATTAGTATGTATTCGGTCCTAAGTCTTAGGGCATTTGGCATGTATTAAATCCTAGGTCGATTAGTACTATGTATTCAAGCCCAAGCCTAAAGGGGACTTGACATCTATTAAATCATGGCACTTGACGTATATAATACTTTGTATGTTTACTTATGTTCAAGAAATAACAATAACAATAACAATAAGCCTTCCTTCAAGGCATTGGCCACTAAGGAAACTATTGATAATATCATTTCCCTTGTACTATGAAAGTAGGGATAGGAAGCTCCATGTCTCATTGATGAAGTTCCTACAAATAGCATTCCTAAATTCATTATTAAGTTGGTCTTAATATCAAGTGTATGAGGGCTAATTAGAGAGTACATATTGAGAAGAAAATCATTAATGGGCGACAAATTACAACAATGTTAATGCCTCACAATACTAACGCTGTTTTCTCGATGTACTTTGTGTCTTGAAGAGATTACAAAGTTAGGTTGGATGAGCTCCATACTTGTACCAAAGATATGGAGTCACACACTTTGAACTAAAGAGGTCAATCATATTTCTAATTCATATAATGCAATGGGATTAACAAGGACAAAGAGTTATTTTTTGGTGGTGTCATGAAAGTGAAATTAGAACTATTTCTTGAAAATAAATGATTTGTAGTCATTGCATATTAATAATCGAGAATCCAGTGTGAAATGGAAACTAAGAGAAGAATGTAGCAGGAGCATATATATGACAAAAATAATGGATAGTGAATGGAAGCAAGGAGCATATATATGACAAAAATAATGGATAGTGAATGGAAGAAAGGAGCATAAATATGCTATTAGTGCACATTCATCTCATGACCATGGACATAGAGATTGTGAATTTAAAGAAATAAGGTGCAAAAAGCTAGGGCTGAGAGTAAAACAACATTGATCAATAAAGCAACTTCTCTATGAAATGAACTAACATTCGTGATTGAGTATTTCAATAAGCTCATTGGCTTAAATACATACATTTATGGATGTATTAATAGGTTCACCATTGTTAGTCACACCACCTATAATGCATACAGTGGAAAGAGCAACATGTGCTAATAAGTCCTACACACATTCATGCCTTGAGTATATCTTAACTAACCAAACTTCATGCAATAATGTATTCTTAAGAGCAAAGTGCAGAAAGTGCATTGATTGAAACATTCAACATTATCAGTGATATTTCATATGCATTGACCAATATGTAGGTCATATAAATCATGGCACAGGATGTATATAATACCTCTCATGCTTAGGATTACTACTATCAGCCAAATCCTTTTGCAGATTTGGATGCTAAAATAGATGCTACCACTGAACAATGTCCATATCAATAACAATAAGTCCCAAGTAAGAGCAACATGTGCGAATAAGTCCTACACATTCATGCCTTGAGTATATCTTAACTGACCAAACTTCATGCAATAATGTATTTTTAAGAGCAAAGTGCACAAAGTGCATGGATTGAAACACTCAACATTATTGGTGATATTTCGTATGCATTGGCCAATATGCAAGTAATCTAAATCATAGCATTGGACATATATAATACCTCTTATGTTTAAGAAATTCACTGCCATCAACCAAATTCTTTTGCAGATTTGGATGCTAAAATAGATGCTACAACTGAACGATGTCTATATCAAGAACAATGACAGTAAGTCCTCCTTCAAGCATTTGCCACTAAGGAAACCAGTTCTAATATCTTTTCCCTTGAGACAACATTGGGTCACACCACCAATCAAGAGAATTTGTGGAGCACTACAAAATGGTTTTTTAAATGCATGGTCCCATGGAGACATAGGAGGTCACACAAATATGTTCAAATGCGGTCGTCAAGGAACCCTACAAATTGTCTATGAAATATCCAAAGATAAGGCACCTAACCTTATGTGTTCCCATGTAAGTTATATAAGGTCGCCCGGGAGTGCCATTGAACCTCTCTAAGTTTACAAAGAGGCTCTTTTGTCAATTCTCCATAACTAGTCTTTGGGATCCATAACCTACTAAGGCATTGCCAATTTCATCCCTAACGCAAAGGATCAAGAGTTTATTACCAATGGGAGGCCCAACACCCTACTCATCATATCTTATCCAACACCCACTCATCATATCTTATAAAATTAGGCCCAACACCCACTCATCATATCTTATAAAAATTAGGCCCAACACCCTACACCATAAACAACTCAAGCCCTGTAAAATGACATGGAACACTAACAACCTCCACACCCAATAACACAATTTGAAATTCAATTAGGTGAAATCGTACATCCACACATTCAATTCTCATTTATGACGATATAAAAAATTAATATGACAAATTGATGAATCTATATCATCCTACATACATCAATGATCAACCATGATACAAAATTAAAACACAAATACAAGGAGCAAGCCACTACATGCTTAAACAACCATGATCTAGATATTCATGATACAAAATTAAAGCCAAAAATGCAAGGAGCAAAGCACTACAGGCCTAAATAACTTGAGATTTGATCTACTCAAACTTGTAATGTAACAGTTGGAAAGAGGGCTTCAAGCCTCTCCATCCTTGCAAGCCCATATAAAAGCCGAAATTGGCATATTAGAGACCCAGTTACAGAGATGTAAGGTCCAAGCAAGGCAGTACATGCCTAGACAACATGAGTCAACATGAGGCCTGTACTATTGTCCGGCTTCAGCAAATATCCCTAAACCTACAAACTATATCTCTAACCCTACAAAAAGAGTGTTTACCGTCTGCCCTATAAGCCACAGTACTCAACCCAACAATTCCCAAGCTAACCACTAATGGATACAGGTAACATAGTTTTCACGGAAAGGAGGTTATAATTATAGTCCAAGTATTAGTCCTTCTGATACAGCTAGGGTTTTAGCAACATAAAAAGCAATATATATTTACATACAATTTAAAGATGAAGGAAGACCAATTCCAGCAGAAACCATGGATATTACAAGTCAATTGGTAGAACGTACAAAAAATTACGGCGTAGTGTGCAAGGTCTAAGAAATCCATGTCAACAAATACATGAACATTAAAGCCACTAACAAAGAAAAACTTTAATTCGTATTTCTGTAAAGGACAACATGCCCTGTCCATTAGTAGATAGCAGGAGGTTTTCCAAGTTTTCCAAGCCCATTAGAAAAACCCATGAGAGCAAACACATGGAAACTAAAGCCACAACTTGAAGTATCCATGAAAACGACCTAGGCTACAAACAAAAAACCTTAATTGTTTTTCTTCATATCCAATGACCATTACTTTGCAACGACAATATACTTTGTCAATTAGCACAATGCATGAGGTTTTCTGAACACACTAGAAGAAACCCATCAGAGAAAACACGAGAAAACTAAACCTTAACAAAAAATTCCATCGAAACAACCCACTATGCCAAAAAATGAGTCAAATTTCCATAGGGAGTATTGATGTGTTGAAGAACAGTAAAAGTCGGTAGGATTGGAATCTTACCAGATTTCTCATCGTTTTGGCTACCAGACCACCCCTCACCAAGCAAGGGAACTGCATTTCGCCTCCAAACTGCCAAAACAACCAATAATGAGAATCAACCATTAAAGGAGGTCATCAATCACATTTTTGGGCAACCATTAAGGAGACATGCTTGCATTTCGACAATGGAGTATACCAGAATGGGTTATGAACAGAACCACCACGCTGATGCCAAGCAACCAATGAGCCAATGTTAAGAACCACCACAATGATGTCGAGAAACCATTGAGCTAATGCCAATAGCCACCACAACGACTTTGAGAAACCATTGAGCCATCGCTAAGAACCACCACGTTGAATGAATTTAACAACCCACACATCAATAGGGATTGTAGCACCACCAAGCAAACACGACAAATGACGTGGGTCACCACCACCCACAACACCCACATGCACAACCATTGCAAGAAGAGCGAACCAAAAACAGGGTGGCCAAACACCCATAGATAAGTCCCAAGCAAAAATGAACAAGGGAAGACACCAGAGGAGAAGATACATGGAGGGCAAAGTTCGAGGCCCATAAAAACGCATTAAAGTCCCCTTTACCCACAATACATGGCACGACACACTAGATGTGTGTCATACATTGTTGTATGTGTACCATGCGGTTATCCACGGTGGCAAAGGGAGAGTGCACCACTATTGGTGTCCCTTCCCTACTATTAGAAAGAAATTATATGAAATATAATAATTGTTATTACTTATGTGTTTTGGTTGATTTGGATCATAATAAGTGTGATTCTCAAATCAACATCTTTAGGATGTGTTGTTTGCTTTTTGGAAATAAACCTTCTATAAGTTATATAGAATTTTAAATTTAATGTGAAAATCTAGGATATAAAATATGTACAGCTCAAGGTTTAATTTCAATGCTAAAAACCTACCAAAAAGAATAAATTGCAATTAGTTGTGCACATCTTTGATTCCTATCAAAACTAAGTGATAACCCATTCATCTAAATGAAGACATCCAACTACTCTATGACAAATTTGCAATAAGAGGAATGGCTAAACATTGCACGATTTGATAAATTGTGTATAATTGCTATTTGGCATTTGGGAGAAGACATTTTAAACTTTTAAAAGTTGAAATTTCACATAAATTGGAGTAGAAGGTTATGAATAACAAGTCAACGTAAAATTAGGTGTAAATTTTGCTTGATATGTCCTCGTGTCACTCCAAAGAAATTTGAAGAGAACATGGAAGGTTATTTATGAAAAATCTCAAGTTCCTTTGAGTCAAGGTTGCAAAGATATGTGGGTTTTGAATTTGGGTCTTGAAAACCTAGTTCTAATGGATTTTTTCTTGTGGTAACATTATTGTAACATTATGGCGAAAGTTTTATTAAGGTTAGAACTAAGTGGTTTTGAAGCAAAATACTATAGCTATTTCTTATAAAGTTTATATGCAAATCTAATCTAAAGAGATTGGTATATCCCTTAGCCTAAATGCCAAGTTGTGGATAAGCCCTAAACAATAAAAGGCTATGATGATATAAAGCAAGAGTGCATACCATGAAAATGTGAACAACAACTTCCAACAACAATTGGATTCCTAAAGGAATGATTATTTTTCAAAGAGAAAATGGACAAGTTTAAGGAATAGATATATCAAGACATCAATACTACAAATACAATCGTCATTTCACTGTCAAATATGATTTCACATCCCCAATTGAACCATCAAAAGCCATCTACCAATTTGTCAATATCCTCCTCCCTAAGTGGGGCATCACGCTACTTCACTACCAAAAGGAATCAATTCCAGAAGATGGAATTCAAAAAATTATCAATGTTAAATTTGATGAGCCCAATGGTACAACGTTTCTTATTGCATCACATTCTACCCCATATTATTTATAAAGGTGATCTTACCATCATTATACTTAGAGATAGAACCATTACAAAAGTATGGGTGGATTAGGAGTAGACCACTAGATCAACTTCATTAGATCCACAATACGAAGTTGCCACTATATCAATGCATGCTTTCTCAATATCAACACCCCTCAAACTCTTGTGATTGAATGATACCTCTACAAGAAAAATATCATAATCTTTATATTCACTTACATAGTACCCACTACTTTATTAACAAAGTGTTGGTAGACTAGCCCAACTACTTTCCTTACCGATTTACCAACTCTCAAGTTGTGATCACAAATGAAGCACTATAACTAATGTATGAGAAATTAAAATTCTAGAGATGAGAGTCTACAACCTATCAACTCTAATGTACACCAGCCCATTGGATATGTAAATGTAGTTCTAGGTGTGCAAACTTCAAATAATTTCCTTTTAACTTAGACTTGTGAGGATCTCCATGAAGAGGAGAATATCAAATCTAAGGAGATATAGATATTTGGAAACTTGGGAGATGTCGCAAGTACTATAGAGAACATCGTCGCAAAATATATAAAATTAAATAGTTGCATAAAATTATAAATTCACAAATATAAACCTTTGCTACTTTATCACCATAAACAATCCACCACCAAATAGAAGAAAAAACAATTATAAAATTCTATGTCCCTACAAAGTCCTTTCCGAGATAGTTTATGAGTTGGAGTTGCCTTTCCTATTCGTGCATTCCACTAGGTTTCCCAAGTCTCTCGCCTAAAGAAAAGTAATTGGACAAAACATTTCAATGCAAACTAAATTAACAAAATTAGACGAAGGCATGTTGATTCCAAAACCCTTGAGCAATTCTAAACCATCAATACAACAATTCAATCAATTACAAAACTTTTTTGAATGGGTTATGTTAGCCCCTACCTTTATTCATGTTATTATTTTTATTGCTCTTGTAGCAGTACATCCTCCTCTCTGATTCCTCTACTCAGCGCTCCTTTTGGGTCATGAGCACACATTGTCCTACCATACATGCCAAACTAGAAGAGCAGTGTGAAAATACATAACCCTAATTTATTCTTCCATACCTTTGATAAAAAGGCTCACTGAGAATTGTGTGATATTGTGTCTTGATCTATTGTAATTGGGAGGTTTTCAAACTAGAAGAGCAGTGTGAAAGTATATAACCTTAATTTATTATTCCATACCTTTGATGAGAAGGCTCACTGAGAACTATATTATATTGTGTCTTGATCTATTGTAGTTGGGAGCTTTGCACCCTTGAAATAGTAGTATCTTAAATAATATTTTCATTTACAATTTTATATAGTATTGGTGTGGCAGTGCTGGCATACAAGTGGTGCTGTGAATTCACCAGTCTCCTAGCTTTAAATCCCTGTAACTATGAAATTATCGGGGTATCAGTCTAAAAGTCTGCAAGCTTATATCTGGTTTCTGATTGGGCAACCCTAAATCATTCACAAAAACATACCAAATAATCCCTGGGTCATCTTCAGAATTCCAAGGCAAAATAACAAGATTTCAAATTACTAACAAGTAAGGCTTTCTTCAAGATTTTGTCCTCTCCTACACATCATAGTTTCCATGCGATTTGACCATATAATATTTGACTTGGATCCAAACTAGCTATCACAATTATATTTCGGACATCACAAAATTCCAAGTCCCACAAAATAAGCATTAAGAAATTTTATATTTATTTATTTGAATTGAAGAAGCTCGAGACTAAAATGAACTAAATGCAACAGAACACAGATCGGTATTACGAAATTATATATTTATTTAAGACTGCCCGAGACTCAAATGTTAATAAATGCAACAGAACACAAAAGACTGCAACACAGACATTTTAATTCTTACTGATAAATAGTGAACATGGGCATTTGTCTCTGCATATGGAAAGGCAACATATAAGCTGCAAAAATCCTTAGATCGAACTAAATATTAAATAATGGAAAGGAAAATACTTTCCGAGATGGAAGATTATGCAACAGGTATTTATATTCGTGAATACCATCAATATATATCCATCAGTCGGAATATCAAATTTAAGGATAACTAACAACCCTTCTAATACCTGGAAAAAACCTCACCTCAGTGATGAAGGTGTTTAAATGGTTAATTATTAATAGAACCAGGCCATTAATTTTAATATCTTGGATGTAAACGTGACAAGTAGGCAAACAGGATTTGAAGAAATCAATTTTATCTTGCGATAAATCAAACTACAACTAAATCCGAAATGTTATTGTGTAATTGCTTGGCGCTTTTAGGGTTTTCATAAATTATAAAACTTTATTACTGGCTTATTGCCCTCATAGAGATAAAATTTGGGAAAATTGAGGAAAATTTCGATTCTAAGTACACAAATATCAATACTCAGCATCATAGTTCATCTTTAGGTTGGTCAGCAGCACTGGTATCTTGAGTAGCTGGAGTAGCCTCTACACTTTCAGTCTTGCTCTTCTTTGGCAACTTGAATGGGATAGCTGTATTTGTCTTTAGGAATTTGTAAAATCCTTTGACAGTGCGATCACCATCAAAAGTAATCTGTTTCAAGTATTTAACCAAACATTTCAAGAACATTAGTTTCCAAAACAGTAAACAAGAGCTGGTAAAATGAAAAGCCAATACCCTGTCAAAGAATACTCACAGGATCAAAACTCTTGTTTCCTGCTGGATAGAATAAAATCGTGGGATACCCATCAGACTGTAATAATGAAAAATATTATGAGAAAGAAATACAGCATTTTATGAACATCAATAACATTACAGAGTACAAATCCTAAGTAATCGCCCTGGCTTAGGCAAAAGAAGAAGCACCATAGCAAACACTTAATGCATAACCTTCTAATAAAATATACGGGAATAAACATTTTTCACAACTTACCTTGGCCCTAGCATGCTCGTTACTTGTACCATCCATCTTAGCTATGACAAGGGAGTCAACCCCACGAAGCTGCTTTGCAAGTTTATCGTATATAGGTTCCAATGCTTGGCAATGCCCACACCAAGGTGCATATAACTACCAGGAACAAAAGTTTGTCAAACTAAGAAATTAAACAGACTTCTGCAAAAACCATATGAAAGTTCCTTCTAATTTTTAAGCACACCAAACTTACCTCGAGAAGGACATCCTTTGATTCATCCAGTACAATCTCATCAAAATTATTTCCCACAACAATTTTCACATCTCCGTCATTCTATCAAAATTCAAAACACAGGTGTGACTCGTTATGGCCTGGAAAATTTAGTAATTGGCAAAGAGGTAATTCATTGTATCAAAACCTGAATAACAAAGAACTCAATGTAAAAGGGAGAAGTTAAAATCAAAAACCTTTTCCGGCACTGGGTCGGACTTGAAGAAAGGCTTGAGTTTGTCTGCAAGGAAGTCCTCTCCAAAAGCCTAACAGAAAAGTAAATCAATCATATCCTTCCATCTAAGAGAGTAAAGAAAAGGAAAACTAACAAAACTAACAAGGTCTCATTTATTCTTCAAGAGTTTTTTTGCATAATTCTCTGTTGCCAAAACTACTTAAATTCATGGTGAAAGATGTAAATATGTAAATTTTGCTTTACAAGACTCTTAATAACTAGTTAGAATTTGATATGATATTGTTATTTCTAAAAGTCAAATTTCCTGTACAAGCTCAAATCATATGTAAATTGGATAAACAAAAACTATTTGCAAAAGCTGTATGCACTGGATGTTAATTTGACAAACTTCTCTAAATAATTAAATAGGACATCAGAAAATGAGACTTACCTTGATGTTATCAGCATTTATTTCAGCTTCAAACATATATTTGATGGGTTCTTCAGTTAAAAGGCATGCAATTACCTATAAAATAATTAGATATTAGAATATTTATTTCTCAGCAGCCAAAATGGCCATAATACTCCACATACACTAGTATAATCCATAAAGTGAAGGATGGTTATGAATCATCTAAAATTATTCAGCACAAAAGGAATTCAAATACAAACCTTTGGTTCTTCTCCACTTAAGCCGAAGAATTCCATAATTGGTTTCCCAACATCAGCATTGTCAGAATCAACATGCACAAAAACGATCTGACAAAATACACATATAAACAGAAACAATTACAAACAGATTTTCAACCCATTGGAATCTAAGATTAAACAACACTATTCAACCCCAAATGAAGTGCAAGTCATCCTCCATGTAGCTAATGAGGAAACTCTCAAAAAAATTGTCATAATAAAAATGTTATTATGATTACATGTGTTCAGCATGTGCTCTTAAGCTTGAGGTAAACCAGCCTAGATCCAAATCCAAGTGCCGAGAGAGATCAAATCTCCCGAGGTGCAAACCTCGGCTCAGGTATTGCACTTAAGGAGCTATTCAAGGAGAGCTAGTAAAAAGAAATTACTATAGCAGACATAAGAAATAGAAATTACACTATCTACCTCATATTTACTTTTTACTTTGTATTATTTTTTTTTGTTTATGGTCGACATAATATTTATTACTTTTTACTTTGTATTATTCTTTTTTGTTTGCTTTGTATTATTTTGTTACTCGACACATGTTACAAGATCTCCCTCATACTGGGCTGTAGAGCACCTCTCGGTGCAATAATGACAGAGAAAACAACTTTAAGAGTTTAACAATACCTTTCCCTTAAATGATTTTGCAGCTTCTTGAAATGATGGAATGAATTTTTCATAATCCTTGGCAGATACAAAGAGCAGGATCTACAAAAAGCAATCAAGTTAGTGCAACTCGCATACTACAGTTATTCAAAACATATCAAGAAATGATAAGTAACATTTTCAAATCCGTGTAAAATAGTGAGAGATTCAAAACTCAATAAAAAGCTTGGAAAGGAAGAGTGCCAACAAGCTTAAGCGTACTTGTTTCTTTATAGAACTGTCAAATATCAGATTAGCACTTTCCCTGGTGAAGGTCGTCACTAATGGGAGCTTGTTTGCAAAGATGAACTCAGATATGGCAGCTTTTTCAAATTTTCCATCTGCAGAAAAAGCAATACAAGGATTAAAAATATAAGCATGTCATGTATTGTTAGCTAATTAAAGTTCATGCTTGGGATTTCTATAATAAAGAGAATAAGAATTAAAATTATTGCCTAATATCAGAAGTCACAAAACTGGTGTAAAACTGGCATTCTTTCTTATAGGAGCTTCGAATATCCATTTTAATTTATACCATACTAAATTCTCTACTTCTACATATGTTTGGTCTCTGATATTTCTTTCTCACTAACTTTTTTAGCACTTTATTTCTTGAATTAACATGGTTCTGAAACATTTCAAGTTCATTGAAACTGTGGCATCCACATTGGACCAAGCTGGACAAGTGGACTTACCAAAATGGGATATTTTTTCAGGCTCCTTCTTCAATAGTACCAATGCTGGCCGCTTTTCCTTTGTGTCAATGTCGAGAAGAGCAGCTACACGTTCACTAGTTGTTTGATAAAATAACACATCATCTTCTTGCCTGGAAGCTGCTTCAAACTCCTCATTTTCAATGCCCTGGGAAAAAGTGATCATACAAAATCAAGCTCCGTACAGCTATTAACCATGCCTAGAAACCTTATCAAACATCAACCCAGAAAAACTAATCAAACATCAACACATGAAAAAACTAAAACAAAATTAGAATCATTCATTTGCAGTTGTCCTTCATGTATCCACTTGCGTACTTAAAAACAAGCCTAAAATCTTGGTTAATGGATCTGAGCCCCAGAAGCCACTTCATATTCAAAAAAAAATCGTCACGTTTAAAACCTGTTAGAGGATGACAGTCTGAAATTTAATATGCACTACCAAAGCAGTATTTTCCAAAACAACAAAATAGATATAACCCACTCATTCTTGTTCTTGACCGGCAAACTCAAGCAAACCGGAGATAATGATTTTAGGAGTTTGGCTCACATCCATTTCAAGAGGAAAAGCTTACCTCTAATGAGTCAAACAAACCAACAGCAGCTGTGGTTCCTGAGTCTAGTAGAGTCTCTGCATCCTCAGTTGTTGTGAGGTTGGATACGGCAGGGCCAGTTTTACGCTTGATCCAATTAACAATTGCTTCTCTGCAGTTCAAAATTTCATCCAACTCCAAATTAGTTAAATCAAGTTCACGACTGTCCAAAATGAATGTGCAAGTTTATCTTCAAGAGTTCATCTATAAACATGAAACAACAAACTACCTCCAACAGAAATTGTATTAAGCACAGAACTGTAAAGCATTTCTTTTGGATGTCAACATAGTCTTCTATTGATTGTAATGGTCATGGGGAAAAAATGCATTTCAAGGTTCCACTGATTGAGAAAACAAACTTCTAAAGACTCTTTTCAAAAGCACAGAGCAGTCTTCAAAATAACAGACAACGAAGCAAGCAGCCTAAAGATCAGAAACTTGTAAGGATCATCAAAAATTTAAAAGGATCTACCATTTTGAAATTCTTCCACATAAATATAAAACGATATGCAAAATTGGAAGTTTTAGGCTAAAAAATTTAAAGATAGAAGATTCTACTGTGAGAATGCAGACGTTCAACTATTCAGAACTTCCACATAACACAAAAAAAACAAATATTCAACCACCCAAACTTCTAAGTAAACAAAATGCAGAGAATAAAGCCTACTTAAACTGAAATTACAACTCATAGGAAGATTTGCAGCTTGTAGATATGGAACAATTTTAGAAAGGAAAAGACAATCAAACATCTAGAAACAAGATCAAGAACTGGCACGGTATAAACCTGCAAGACGAGGAACAAAATAGGAAATTTACACTTAAAACTTCAAGATCAAAGATTTTACTGCAGAAAAGTTCTTAAGCCATGACAACCTTATAATACCAGTCAATTTTGATAAAATCCGAAATGAAGAAGTTCAACTATTTAGAAACTAGAACTTCCACAAAAAATGCATAGTACAGAGGTTCAACCATCCAAACTTTAATCAAAAACAAAATGCAGAGAACAAAACTTACCAAAACTGAAATTGCAGCTCGTGGGAAGCTTTACAGCTTGAAGACATGAAAACATTTTTGAAAAAAAGGGATCCAGACAGATAATGCCAGTCAAAACTTTGACAAAATGCAAAAAATATTCAACTCTTCAGAACTTCCGCAAAAAGCAAAAGCACAGAGATTCAATCCTCAAATTTTCCAAGAGAATAAACCTATTAAAACAAAAATTGTGGCTCATAGGAAGCTTTACAGCTTGTAGGCATGAAAATATTTTAGAGAAGAGTCAAACGTCAAGAAACGAGAACAACAGCTAGAATTTCATAAACCTGCAAGATGATGAACAAAACTATACATTGTAAACTAAAAACTTATATATCAAAAGCTGGTATTTCTTACTGATGAAAATAAGAATCAAATAATATTGCTGAAAACTATGAGAAAACACAAAAGAAAAAGGTTCAACCAAACAGAACTTCAACAATAGCAAATCTACAGACATTCAACTATCCAAACATCCAAGAACACAAAATTAAGAGAACAACACCTTAAACAGAAATTACAACGCATTGGAAGCTTGGGGATTGTGAAGCTTGAATATATGAACCAGGCCCTTAGAGGCCAGTTAATCTGTCAACAGGCAAAAGAACCAGATAGCCTGTTGATAGGAGTGTAGGCAGCATAATATGCTCCAGGTGTAGCTTCTGAAGGTGCTCCAGGAGTAGCTTCTCAAGAGGTGCTCTGGCTAGAACTAGATATCAGAGGTTCCTTTATATGGAATAGTGCTTTCAAAGGAGCTACTATTGCCCGGAAGTTCAACTTCTGGGAAATAATATATGGTCATTCAGGCTTCTTTTCAGATGACCTTTGCAACCAGCTTACTCTTAAGAATGAGACTCATTTCCCAGTGACGCAAGAAGAGATTTAGGCTGTGGTATACATCAGTTAGTACTGGACACAGGGCAGTTCTCGTATCTAAGGAGATCACCTCTACAGGACATGAGACCTTACTAGATCTTGGCCAACCAGAGCTTCGAAGGAGGATAAGATTCGATTGTGAGCAGAAATTCAAAGAAGAATCATAGGAGAGCCTGGATTTTCTACGATGGGGCTTGGTAGGGCAAGATTTTAATTATCTGCAGGGAAAAGGAAATATACATTCAAGAACATAAATTGAGAGATTAAAGCCTACTATAACAGAAATTGCAGCGGCTAGGCAGCTTTACAGCTGTAGACCTTAGAATATTTTTAAAAATAAGAGACTCGTACATCCGAAACAAGATCGACAACCGACATTTCATAAACCTGCAAAGGTTCGACTAATCAGAACTCATCAAAAAGCAATTGTACAGAGGTTCAACTATCCACACATACAAGAACACAAAACTAGAGGAATAACACCTACAAAAACAGAAAATGCAGCGCATAAGAAGTTTTACAACTTGTAGACAAGAGAATGGTTAAGAAAAGAAAAATTGGAAACCAGGTCAACACCTGACATTTCATAAGGCTGCAAGTTAAGGACCAAACCTGGAAATTTACAGCGAAAACCTACAAAGAGATTATTCTAAACTTGAAAGGTCTAAAGACATAGATAGCATTGCTCAAAAACTTTGACAACCACAAAATGGAGAGGGTTCTACTCTTAACGACTTCCACGGAACGTAAAGTACAAAGATTCAACTATCCAAACATCCGAGAACACGAAATGCAACGAATAAAACCTACCAAAACAGAAATTGGGACGGATAGGGAGCTTTACAGCTTGTGAACATGAGAACGTTTTTAAAAATAAGCGAGTCAAACATTTAAACGAGATCAAGTTAAGGACCGAACCTGGAAATTTTACAATTAAAACATATAGATGGAAGATTCTACAGATGACAACATCTAAAGCCACACTAATTTAAATAACATTGCTAAAAACTTTGATAAACCACAAACTGCAGAGGCTCAACTATTCATGACTCAGTCAAAATGCAAAGTACGGAAATTCAACCATCCAAAGAAAAGAAAAAACTAAGTCTAAAACCGGCATTACAGCTCGTACTTTGTAAGAACACAAATGCAAAGAATAAAACCTACTAAAACATAAATCGCAGCGGATAGGCAACTTTACAGCATGTAGACATGAGAATGTTTTTAAAAATAAGGGATTCAAACATATAGAAACGAGATCAACAACCGACATTTCATGAAACTGCAAGTCAAGGACCTAACCTGTAGTGTTTACAGCTACAGCATATAAATAGAAGATTCTACTGCTGGAAACGTCTAAAGCGATGATAATTTAGATAACATTACTACAAATTTTGATAAAGCGCAAAATGCAGACGTTCAACTGTTCATGACTTAGTCAAAACCCAAAGAACGGAAATTCAAGCATCCAAAGAAAACAAAATGCTAAGATTAAAACTGGCATTGCAGCTCATACTTTGTTCTTTGGCCGGGGTACTGCTTGTGAACTCCATCGATGAAAAACAAGATGGTCGGAAACCCCTGAACTTCCAATTTTTGCGCCAGATCATTTTCTTCAGTGGCATCCACTTTAGCCAGAACGACCTCCCCCTTCAACTCAGTCGCAGCCGCAGCATACTCCGGAACCAAGCGCTGGCAATGGCCGCACCAGGGCGCATAAAACTCGACCAGCACATACCGGTTTTTGCTCACGACATCGCTGAAGTTGCTCTCCTTTAAGACCGCGACATCTTTCTCGTCGACGGCCGGCGCATCGGTATCGGCATCTTCACCTTCCAGGTCGTACGATCCTTCTTCAAAGTCTTCTTCCAGCTCTGGTTCCTCGCCGGCCGTGAAAGGATCCAATGTCGTATTTTCTTCCCCCTCGTCTTCGAGGAGCTCCAACTCTTCGATCTCGTCGATTTCGCTGTCATTTTCGACGGCCTGAAGGTGCTGGAAACTGACAGACAACAGAAGCGCCACAAGACCGAAGATCACAAGCTTCGCGGCCGCCATGGCTGCACGAACTCGAGAGACCGAGGGTTTGTAAGACTGTGTGTGACACTGTAACGAGCAGAGAAATCACACGAACGTGTCACACAACAAGATTATATATAGAGGATTTCCTGCGTCTGGGTTTACGAGAAACGCTTTCGGTGTTGCATTGACCTCTGCTGCCGGTAGCGGTAAGTAATCGTCGGCAAAGTCATTGGCTGCACGATTTTATGTGATCTTTTCAACTAATTATATGATGACACGTGTAAATAGCTCGTCACTAATTTTTGTCTAGAAAGCCCGGCGGTTTTTGGGATCGATGAGATGGAAACGTCTATATGTTTTTAAAAAAAAGCCATGCGGTTCGGTAATGAGTGGTCACATGGAGGAGGATAGAAACAGAAGCGGATATCGTCATGGATGAAGTTATAAAGAAAATAATAAAAATATTGACATAGTTTATATATATTTTTATCCACTTTTTATATATATCCACTTTCTTTTTCAGCGAATATATATCCACTTTCTATCATATGTATACATAAAAAAATTATTAAAAAACTAAACTTGATTTTGTAAGTTTGCCTCCTCATGCACCACCACTATCAAAAGTTATTTTTTTGGCATGGTTTTTCTTTAATGAATCAACTCGCATTTACCATATTTATAAAAAAATATCTTATTGTTATGGTTAAGGATATTATTGTTATAGAATAAGGTTTTAATAGCGTAATAAAATTATATTATACAAGAAAAAAGTTGTGTTGCAGTAAATTCCCTGCCATGGGAAAAAGGCAAGATCTCTCGACTTGAGAAATCCATAGATTGACATGAGGTCGTAAACTAAAACTTGGCGGGCAAGGAATCGACATCGAGAGCAAAATGGGCGGGGCACTATTGAATAGTGCTCCGATGAATAGGCGAGCATTATTAAATAGTGCTCCGATGTGTGCACAATCCATGTGAGACTTGCATTCTACGAACAAAGTGACCTAGGACCAGACTCTATAATTCACATAATAGCTACGTCGGACATCGTATTAAGAATTGAACTGGACCACTCCTAAATAAAGGAAATATGTTTTGAAATCAAACTGGTAGTCCATATGTGTCGACATTTCTCATTGGAATGGATCGCTTTGTATCAGCGCTTCTCATTGAAATGGGCCGCTTTGTATCGGCGTGGTTTGGTAAGTTTTGGATGCTATGTCAGTGAGTCTCATTTGAAAGGGCCGATGTTGCGGTCATGTTCACTGAGTTTTGTCTTCATTGCGGTGGAACTGGCTGGGTTTTTCCACAAGACTTTGTTCAATTTTGACCGCCGAAAAAGAATTTGCATGGGTTAAGCCATAGGTTAAAATGGAGCTTATAATATTAATCCATGATGTGATATAAGTGAGCCTCCAAATGAGTTTAAAAGTAAAAGTAAAAAAGAGAATGCCAACCATTATGGATAATGTATATACCGTATATAATAATATATATAATAACTAGCATACCCCCAAAGCAGGGGAAATGAAACGTCGAATAGAGCTTCCATATGTTGCAAAATGAGATAAAGTTGTGTGTATGTAGATAGTAAAATTTTATGTGTTGAAAGCAAGTCTAAGGAATGTATTTGTGGAAGTAGGCAAGGGAGTGCTATCTTGTAGGCAAGGGAGTGTTATCCTTTGGTTGTAGGAAATTATTTTTATACATATAGTGAATTGATTACTAAAGCCAATACATTATCTAGCCTTGGCAAAACATGGACCTCCTACATACATATACACTTGAACATACATACCGATATGTCTCACATATATATACACTTGAACATTGCAAAAAATAAAAGGAGACTGAAAGCACACTTCTTCACGGCTAGGCCCACTACAACCTTGCCAGCAGTAAATGAATGTTTTATATGAGTAATGTTGTAATGAAAAAGTAGGGCATAAACATTAAATTGTCATAAGACAACAACAAGGCTATCCCTCCACTTCAACGTGGCTAATGCAAGGCTTGTGAAATGGACGACAGGCTAGTGCCACCGCGAATTAGAGTGAGGCAACGATGCTCTTGTGACAGCCGAAAACTTGGGGTTTGGACAGTTTGCAAGGCAATTAGTCTTCATTCATTGTCTAGATAAGACTATGATCCTCTTTCAGATGACTCGTCGCGGCATGCATGTAGCACAAACCTATGCGTGTTGATCACAAACCTTCTAGGGTTGATCACCCAACAGCTTCACTCTATGAACCCCCTCAATATGTGTGAGAATTTTATTTTCGGTCAAACCACTTCTTTCTAAACCATTGATTCTCTTGTGCTTGGTTAGAGCTATGTATGTCCAGAGAACTCTGTGAGTCAGTAATGGTGTCTAGACTGCATAGACGTGTTCCATGGTATATGAATCATATAGTCGTTATAGTGAGGCTGATGATGTTTGCCAATTAATTATCCGGTTTCATGTTTCATCGTTTTCTACATTTTGCTTCCTAACTGCTAAGGATGCACTAAGAAGCAATAGTTGTTGGAAACGTTGCAATGGCCTTCATGGTCATATTTGCACCGATAGTTGGAATGGTGGGAGCGGCTTCTTTCCTTCCAGGAATTAATTACATCATGTCACAAACAAATCCTGCCATGACAGCCTAGGCGCTCACTCAATTAGCCATGGCGTATATCTCATATATTTTTATTGAATGTCAGGCCTTTTTCCTGCCTTCTTCTGGTACACTCCCCCCTCCATCAGTCTGAAGAATCAAGTGTTGTTTCAATGGTATTTTGAATTTTCAACTTCTTGCAACTAAAGAGCACTATCCAGAACGCATATTGAGGAGGGTGTCGTCAACACATATCATGTGGCTCAACTCATACAAGTGTGGAAACCCTTGCCTACCTTACTGGATTCCAATGAAGAACTTAAGAGTTTTAGAAGTAGCAGGTGCAAAATTAAAATTATTGTGGCAGCATGATTCTCAGGTATGCTTATTTTTCTTTCTTAATTTCATTCCATTTTGTAGGCAAAAGTCAACATTTAGGTCTTTATGAATGTTGTGAGAGCTAAAAATTTGGGCTTCCCCATTTTAAGACTTTTCTAGGTCCATAAGGCAGTTGAAGCAGCTCGAAAAAATGGCCATTTTTCATGCATTAATAAAAATCGTGCCAGAAGAATTTGGTGATCTCCGCTCCTTGAAATACCTTGAGTTAAGATTGACATGTTTATTTGATCGTTTGTGAATAGCTTGAAATTTTATAAATAGAAATGTTGCAGTTGGTAGGCACACAAATATCAGAGGTATTATTTCACGGAGGTGCCGGGGTGTTTCGAATTGAGAGGAATGGAATGGCTTTGTAGTTTGGTAAAACTTCAATATCTCCACATCAGCTTGTTGCGTTTCAGCTTGTCAGCGTGTCAGCCGGTAATAATAAATAGGCTCAGCTAATTAGATTCACAAGGGGCGGCTCCTAATTCATCGTCGACAGACGACGAAGTGGCGAGAGGAACCGCTCCCTTAAAATACACCTTCAGCGTAATTAAAAAAAATTACATTACCATCATGGGATATGAAAAAATAAATCCACCCAAGCAGTTTGTCCACCCTCCACAATACCTCCTCACAGGCCCGGAAGTCAGTTTACTGTGCAGAAGGAATTAGTGTGCCCCAACCCATCTATCTCGTATACAATATTGAAACTAAGATTTGACTGTTAACAATCCATATCAATCCACTTGAGAGCGGAGGAATCCATCTACTAGTGGTTTGTGTATACCCAATGGCGTCTTATAAGTAATTCTTGACAGGCTGAGGGACACTCAGTTACAAGTTGCAATTCACTAGTTTACTCGCCCCGACTTAAGTTGAAGAGGTCGGTTGAGTCCTCTTCATATGTTGTCTTGGAAATAGTGAGCGAGCAATCAACACTTATGGATGTTTTAAGTCCCTTTATTTCTCATTCCAATTGGCGGGCATACCCAGAGAGGAACAAATAAGCAAGTCTCGCCCATAATTATGATACATAGTAATAAATAATTATCTGTCCATACTATGATTAGATCCGTTATTCAATGGATGTGGATTAGGAGCAACAAATTGGATAGATACGACATGGAAGAGTTCAAGCTTTGGACTATGGAATAGAGATGAAGGAAGTGTGATACCAACGTTGGCAGGTGTTGCACTATTTCACCAAGAGATCAGGGTTGTATATAGATCGACACACAGAGTGTAGCTCCATCTGATTGCTTTATGTGGCCACAATCTAGCACATAACGTGGTTATAGAAGAACCTGTAGAAGTACTCATGGGAACCCTTGCTTTGAAGCCCCTCGTGGTATGTCTCCATGCTTTCGTAAACATTTATCTTGTCGACGAGTGAATCCAGGTTGACGAGAGCATGATGATAAGTGACCATTAGCTTGGCCTGTTGCAGTACTTCTGCCTGACTTGGCAGTCTGCTCGGGTTTGTAAAACTGGCACACCTTCACTTGTGGGATGTTGTTTACCACTAGACACAGGAGTATCTCACCTAACCAGAGCTTCCTTAATCTTCAATGCTAAATCGTTAATAGTCGTGTGGGTTATTTATGGAGAAATCACAGAGGATGAATTTATACTCACTTCTCCTCTATCATGTTGTATCTAAACTTGGAAATTATTCATCATTGTTCCTTCGATGGGGACTTTGTAATTCGTTTTCCGCTTCCGCTCTTGTATATCGGTATCTAGATTGGTATAGAGATCGTTATAGAGATAGATAGAATTGTATATAGATATATGGATTTATAGAGATATAGAGATTCTTGTATAATATAGATCTAGAGTTCTTGTGCCGGATTTTTTCAAAATCATGCAACAACAAAAAAAAAGCGTTCGAAATCATAGAACTTTTAGACTACGTCGTTTTTATTACTATTAGTTATCTTGGCATCTTTGGAAGACTAGTCATGTAGCTTTGCTAACTATTTTACTTACGAGTGTATAATTAAGAAAATATGTAATTCAAAATAATTTAGTTTGTAGCTTTGCTAACTATTTTAATTATGAGTATACTTAAGAAAACATGTAATTCAAAATAGTTTAGTTTGTGTTTGAAAAACTTAAAAAGTGTTTTGAGAGATATTTTTGTGATGACAATATTAAAATTTTAGATGGGATGGGTATTACAACAAATATAGATTTTTATAATTTTAAATGTTATCCATTAACATAAAAAAAAACACTAAAAATAGAACGTGACACAACCTGTCTCATATTATTGATAATGAATAAAGATACTCTTTGGCGGGTATTTCCTGGTAAGTCATTTATTTCATCAATGACATCCATTTTTTTGAAGCACAACCCCCTCTCGTGGAATTTGCTCGTGGATTTGCTTGGAAAAGAGAAATTGTTTGACGCGATGTGGGACTGCATTAAGGTAATGGAGACTGAGGGGAATTAGTTTTATGTGTGTGTTTAGTTCACCGCCCTTCACGTATTCATTACTCCAAATTCGCTGACACTGTTGTAGCTTGCACCCGAAGGATCATGAGCAGAGTGGTGTCCCATTCTTTACATTTCTTCAATTTAGATCTCTCCTCTACCCGTGGATTAACTATTCTTAATTGAATGTACTTAATTAAGAAAGCAAGCAACCAAAGGCACATTCATTGTTCATCCCTTCTCACCAAAAGCAGGATGTCCTAGGAACACTTGATCTTGTTCTCATTTTTATAATTATAAGATTCTACTAATCATCCAGTGCCTTCAGTTACAATTCCAAAAACAAGTTGAACATTTTTTTATTTATGCGATTGTTTCCTGCAACTCTGCCTCACTCCCATTTCACAAATATCGAATGAGGAGTACAAATATCATTCGGGGGTAAATGGAGTCGGATAAAATAAAATAAGCACTAGTTCAGGTATGAGAGTAGCAATAACATTACCTATAATGCATATCTCACATCACCAGGGGGTGTGGAGGCTCGTTATCTCTGAGAAATACCTGACGAACATCAAATAAGTAATTAATGTTTATTTTGCATGGAAAGTAATACAAAAGAGAGTAGCAATAGCATTAGTTATAATGCATATCTCACATCATTAGGGGGTGTGGAGGCTCGTGCACAAGATCCCTCCTATAAACTGGCATTTAAATTGGCCCACGTTTTCTCCCTATTTATCAAATTGCAAATGACAGGTATAAGAGCAGACCAATACACAATGTATAATTTGATATTGCTCAGTTAGCTTCATTGGTGAATGCATTTGACCATTATAAGACATGTAGCTAAGCCACCGCCTTCTTATAAGGTATCCAAAGGTTATTCACTTTCGCATATATGTTGGATTTACCATTTCCACGTGCAATCCATCCATAAAGGATTGCAACTAATGTTGAGTTGTTCAATATTTTTAGATATTTTCTTTTAGTATTAACTTTTCACTCCATGTTGTATTAGGATCCCATTATACCTTCTTGTTATTGTTGAAGAATGCCTATGGCCTTTTTTAGCCAATTGCATGGCTTTTATAATGCCTAGGATCCCATCATACCTTTTTTTCCTACCATCGTTGATTTTAAAGATCATATGAAGTATGTTTAAGCTCAAAGAACTTGAGCAGACCAGTTAAGCTAGCCATTTAAAGGAAACAATGGAAGGCAATGGCTGCTAACATCAAATTCTAACTTGTGGAATAACAAAGACAGGAGGCACAAGACTAGAAGAAGGACCATATACAGGAGAAGCAGATCCAATCGTTTCATTCGCTATTGGTGCTTCTTCATTTGCCGAGTCAACTTGTTCTTCAACGGTAGCTAATGGTTGTAGAACTATGAGGTGATCACCCGACACTAGATCCACACTTGGAATTGGATTTGCATCTAGATCTCTAAGTGGTGGTTCTATATCTAGATGAGGAATAACCCATTTCGCCGAACATGTAGAGTGAGGTCGTAAAGTCCGACTTTTCAGCAACCTCTTCAGAATGCCTCTTCAAAACGATTATGGATAGAGAGCGTTCCTCTTTCATTCCATTTAATGGGCCTAAACAACACTCTTTCTCACCTGATCTCCATCTAGTTATAACTGCATGCAACTAGGAACAGCAACTACATGATTTCCCAATCTTCAATATCCTTCTCCAACCTTACAGATCCCAACTGGAGAAGGCTATCCATCTTAAATAAGATTAGACCTCTACCCGCGGCTCAGATGTGCATTCGTACTCAATAATTTGGTGCCCCTTAGAGTAGCTTGGGTGCCACTTCTATGCACTAAGGGAAATTTTGATAATGTCTAAATTTTCTACCAAATTTATGACTAGAAAAATGTTAAATCTTTGACAACGATTTGAGGTTAATTTACGGAGAGCAAAATTATATCATAGGTATACTGGCATAGTTTGAATGAGGTTTATTGATAACCAAATGATATCATAGATATGGTGGCGCAGATTGAATGAACAATTAACTCCTTCCGTGCTCATCCTATAGCTAAAATATTATAAAAAAATAACATGTCGACTATTTAACTCCTTATAAAAAAATCTACCATGTCCGCTTATAAAAAGTAACTCCTTCTGTGCTCGTATTATAAAAAAATAACATGTAGGCTATTTAAAATATTTACAAAGGAATATATATATAAGAAAAAATAAAACTCTTCTTCAACATCTACACTCTAAAAAAAGCCCCAAGAGTTAGCTCAATTGGTCGAGCACCCGTAGTTAGGCCTCCCAGCATGTGAGGTCACGGGATCCATTCTCCTCGACACTCTTGGGGTTAGGTATGCAAAATGTGCCGAGGGTGTGATGGCCCCTTCGGGTGGGCCCGCCAGAAATTATTCCGTGGACGTAGCGATGCCGGTCAACCGGTACGTGAACCACATTGAAAAAAAAAAAAAATCTACACTCTAAAAAGGGGTTTGCACTTTAAGATATTTGATCCCTTTCGGCACTTGGTAGATCCCCTTTAAGATGGATCTATGTTGGTTAATAATTGCACCCAAGTTAACCGAGCAAGTCCCACATACCTATAGTTATTGCAGTTTGCGTAACAATGAAACAATAGGAAACAATGAAGTGTGACTGCAGAGCTAAATTGTCTGCATTGTGTTGAATCTGGGACATTACGGACAATTCAGGTTGCAATCACACTTGTCTATGTACTTGTAATTAATAGTGATTTTTGGACTATGTTATTTGTATCCGTGTAGAAAAATTGAATCGGTTTAATATGCTAAATTGCATGTTTATGACTCTTGTATCTGCATATTTGCTCATGATTACTAAAGGCTTGAGCATACAATCCATCATCTTTGTCCATCCGTAGAAGCTTAGAAGGTTTTACATTATAGAAAACGGGAATAATAGTAGCCCCAAACATCAATATAAGGACAAGTTCATCCATACACCATTTTGATTGAGCACATATGGGAGAGAAAATAGTGATATGGGCCATTCTAATGGCGCATTGATCTGGTCAAGCTTGAAGATCTAGAGAAATTGATTGACTTCGCTAATGTTGAAGTGATTCCATGCTATTTTTGCTTTGAATTTTCCTCGCTAAGGATATTACATACCCCATTTATGTATACTTGTCCATTTATGTTTAATACTCTGATTGTTGAATTACTATGTTTTAAATTGTTTTACGTGCAATTGATTCAGGCCTACACCATCAATAGCGTTAAGCTAGTTTTCCTGAATCAGAGGCCCTAGTTTCGTCCCTTCAAAGGATCGGGCAACACTTGCACCACCTGTGAAAGAAGCTTGCAGGAGCCTTATTTCCACTGTCCTATAGGCTGTAAGGTAACCTACCCAAACTAAACCAAACCAAATGCAATAAAATACCATTATACAACAATTAATTATATCTATATCAAGGTATCTGTCAATCTGGAAACATATATAGCAGAATTCAAAGGCGCCTGGTGTCGGACTAGTCTAATCATTTTATTTTTTTTTAATTTTCAGGTGGACTATCTACTTAGGAAGCGGTTAGATCTGTCTCAGTTCTTACATGAATGCAAATCTCTACCACTCTCTCACTTTGCTTTAACTCACTGAACCGAAAGCTTAAAGTCTGACGTCGTGGGAAGTTTGACAAAGGTCAAACCTGAAATTATGTAACATTAATAGTGGTCGGAGCACTATTCAATAGTGCCCTGCCAGTTCTCTTCTGCCTTTGTCTGTGAGCAAGTTCTCCTATGTCTTCCCAATCATTATGAACATGTACATGTGGTGTACTGTATTCGACAGGTGTTGTTCTAGATTTTTTTTATTTATAAATTAATTTTGTTTACTTTTAAATTATGAAAATTCAAGCCACTGCTCCCAGGATTTATGTCACATCAGAGGTGTACTGCACCAATCAAAAATAGAATTATTAAATTTTAAAAATTATTATAATTATTTTAATTTTCAAGAAAAGTATATTTAATAACAAATTTACAAACTTTGGAAAGCTTTGTAAAAAAATTTGTGTAAAAATGCGAACTAATGCAAGTCAATGACTTTTGACTAATCTATCCATTAGTATATATCCCCGCCTTGGTAAGGAATAATAAGTAATTAGTCATTAAGGAATTTAGTTTAGTAGGTATTATGTTATTAATAAAAAGTAGTTAGATTATTGTTATATATTCAATAGAAAACGTCAAATTAGGAGATTATTTATATCATTTTGTATATTCATAAAGTGTAAGTTGAAGATTAGGTAATTATAAATTCTCGATTGCTCTATCCGCTTTTCTGAGGAATGTTGGGTTGATTGCTATCAACTCTATTATTAAGAATGATGCATCTGGCTATTGGTTTAATGTTGGTGATATTAATTTGCCATTGGATCTGATCGATGAATGGGAATTATATATTCATGGTTTAAATGCTGCTGGTGTTCGGCTCAATGCCGATGTGGATACGGTGGTGTGGGATGGTAACACTGTTTCTGGTTTTATTACTGCTAAGTCGGCATACGACTGCATTATCAAACGCAGATGTATTTTCCCTAATAACTGGTGGTATCGGAAGATCTGGCAATGGAATATTCCTTTGAAGTTGAAATGTTTTTGCTGGTTCTTGTTGATGGACTGTCTGAAGACTTGGGATAATCTGTCTAGGAATGGATGGATCGGTCCAAATTGCTGTATCATCTGCAAATCTCATCAAGACACTGCCTCTCATCTATTTATTGAATGTCCCATTGCTTTGGAGTTGTGGGATAAGTTCTATAAACTTTTTGGTATTGCTTCTATTTGGGGTGGGTCCACTGTGGATATCTGCCTTTTGGAGTGGATTTGGCATTGTAAGCAGTATCATACTTTGCCTATTTTCATATGTTGGGCTATATGGCATGTTCGAAACAAGGAAACATTTGAGGACCTAATCCCAAATGTATTGGGTGCTTTCAACTTTATTCTTCCATATTATCTGCACTTTCAGACTGAATCATCTATTTCGGCACCCATAAAGATTGGGGATTTTCATTACAACTTTGAGGAGCCTGTTTTATTTTTTGATGGGGCTGCAAATTTTGGAGAGTGTGGTGTTGGGGGAGTTATCATCTTGAACTAGTATCATTTCTTTTCTCTTCGTTTCAAGTGTGGTAGAGGCACTAATATGAAGGGCGAACTCTTGGCTTTGTGGTGTGTGGTCAGAGTAGCAAATCTCTTCGGGTTAGTTTCTGCGAAGATAGATATTTGGGGACTCTCGTGTGACGATCAAATGGGCACGGGGAGAATCTGACATCTCTATCCTGGATTTGGTTAGTTGGTGTAGGAGAATAAAGGAGGAGTTAAGTCTTCTTGGGTCTGTTTCTTTGGAGCATATTTACAGGGAGCATAATGTTCAAGCTGATCGTTTGTCAAAGATGGCTCTTGAAAGCGAGGAGGATTATATGATATGGGAAGAATTCTGGGAGAATCAGATGATTGACTCGGGTTCTTACAACATCTTGATTTGATCCTATCTTTTGCTTATTGGAGCCTTATGGGCGAGTTGTATTTTTGTTGTTTTGTTGTATATGCGGTCCTCTTTCATTGGGACGCTCTTTGGACAATCGGGACTTTTGATAGATTTTATCATGTACTATTTGATTCAATATATGAATACCAATAGTATGCTTTTTTTTCGCGGGAAAAAAAGTTGAAGATTAAGGAGTTACTAGCTATATCAAAGCCAAGGAAAATTTTAGAGGCTAAATTTAACTTGGGTACTATTTTTAGATGGTTTTAAAACAAATCATCAATTTCTATTTTTTCTAAATTGATTAGCCTAAATTCTAATCAATTTAGGCTAATTTATTTATTTTATTTTTACTTTAAAAATTGCCAAAAGTTGTCCAAAAACTATATAAAATCTTTACAAATTTGAATTTAAACAAACAAAAATCATCAAACATTTTATGGTTGCAACTTTAAGAATTAATAAGATTCACTAAATTTTGTACACTTCAAGAAAATTATTGATCATTATAATTTTCCATGGAAGATGAAGTATGAACATTAATAGAAAGTTCTTTGATGTATTGTTTAAACATTGTATATTTTGATTCTATGTTTTCTTTTCTAGTGAAAAAAAGAAGTTTTGTCTCATCTTAGAATGAGACATTTACTTGTAAGAGTTGAGTTCCATTGATAAAGTTCTACTTGATTATGGTAAAACTATATTTTTAAATAAAGTACCATTAGAATTAAAATAAAATTTATAAATAAATAAATAAAAATAATTGTGAGTTTCTCCATAAATCAAATTTCTCCTTCCTAATAATCTTGTTCAAAAAAATTGTTTCAAGAACATAATATAATATTTATTAATGTGGAAGAAAATCAATCTCATTTCACTTAAGGATATGCTAATCACACCTAAGGATATGCCACTTTAATGTTAACATTCAGGCTTTCCCAATTCCATAGGGAAACTGAATCACCTAGAAAAAATGGTCATAGATTATGATGCAGAACCAAAGACAATCACAATCAAAACTTTGCGTGATGAATTCTGTGATCTGTGAAATACTTAGAGTTAAGAAGGTGCTGAAAAATGAGGCCATTGCCTCAATCCTTTGGAAACTCACCAAAACGTTAGCACACTCATCCACGTTGCATATGCTTCTAGATTCCTTTGGAGCTTTGATTCATCTAAAACATCTATTTTTGGCATGTTGCCCCAAATTAAGCATCAACAAGTTAACATTTTGGAAAATTATCACACTCGAACACTATGATTGTTGAATTACTATGTTTTAAATTGTTTTACGTGCAATTGATTCAGGTCTACACCATCAATAACGCGCACTAAGGTAATTTTCCTGAATCAGAGGCCCTAGTCTCGTCCCTTCAAAGGATCAGGCAACACTTGCACCACCTGCGAAAGAAGCTTGCAGGAGCCTTGTTCCCACTGTCCTATAGGTTGTAAGGTAACCTACCCAAACTAAACCAAACCAAATGCAATAAACTACCATTATACAACAATTAATTATATCTATATCAAGGTATCTGTCGATCTGGAAACATATATGGCAGAATTCAAAGGCATCTAGTGTCGGACTAGTCTAATCATTTTATTTCTTTTTAATTTTCAGGTGGACTATCTACTTTGGAAGCGGTTAGATCTGCCTCAGTTCTTACATGAATGCAAATCTATACCACTCTTTGACTTTGCTTTCACTCATTGAACCGAAACCTTAAAGTCTAACGCAATGGGAAGTTTGCCAAAGGTCGAACCTGAAATTATGTAACAGGAATAGTGGTCAGAGCACTATTCAATAGTGCCCCGCCAGTTCTCTTCTGCCTTTGTTCGTGAGCAAGTTCTCCTCTGCCTTCCCAATCATTATGAACATGTACATGCGGTGTACTGTATTCGACAAGTGTTGTTGCTAGAATTTTTTTATTTATAAATTAATTTTGTTTATTTATAAATTATGAAAATTCAAGCGACTGCTCCAGGGATTTATGCCCCATCAGAGGTGTATTGCACCAATGAAAAAATAGAATTATTAAATTTTAAAAATTATTATAATTATTTTAATTTTCAAGAAAATTATATTTAATAACAAATTTTGCAAACTTTAGAAACCTTTGTAAAAGTTTTTGTGTAAAAATGCAAACTAATGCAAGTCAATGACTTTTGACTAATCGATCGATTAGTATATATCCCTGCCTTGGCAGGGAATAATAAGTAATTAGTCATTAATGAATTTAGTTTAGTAGGTATTATGTTATTAATAAAAAGTAGTTAGATTATTGTTATATATTCAATAGAAAACGTCAAATTAGGAGATTATTTATATCATTTTGTATATTCATAAAGTGTAAGTTGAAGATTAAGGACTCGAGTTACTACTATATCAAAGCTAAGAAAAATTTTAGAGGCTAAATTTGTAACGCCCCGTTTTGACATTACTACCTGAACTATTATTATGTGTTGTATTTGCTTGATTTCGAGACTTCGTCGGTTTGACGACACTATGGATATGTGGTTCTATTATTTTGCCGACATATATATGTGTGTGTGTGATGTTAGTATTAGGATACATAGTCATGTTAGATATGTTTCATGTGCTAGTTATGTGCAAGTTAATGAATGATGGGTACGTGGATACCGTTAAAATTATTGTTGAAGGAAAGAATGTTATACCAGGTGCATGGTGAATAAATGAATTGATTATTGTGGTTATGTTATGATTAAATGTATGTGCACGTGTTGAGGATTTGTGCACGATATTCTATATTGCATGTCGAGGACTGACTTACAGGTTAAAGTGGCTAAGTAATAGTTGAACCCTACGAGGTGGGAAAGCCTCAAGGACATGGACTTTGAAAGATAAATGGTACATGAGTGATGCATTATTTACTTACACATGATTATTATGATGTATTTTATGACATGGGTGGGGTAGGGTTTCAGGAAACTCAACCGCCCAGATACGATGACAAACCAAGTACAGGTGCAACGCAGTTACTATGTCGGGTAGACATAGTCCCTTGTTCCATTAGGGGGGTGGAGGCTTTACCCACCATTTATCCCCGAAACCTAGAGTCATGGGAGGGCTGTGCTATGGCGTGCTCCCCAAGGTGTGTGACGACGATTGGTGGTTGCCTGCTGGGGAATCTTGGTCAATGTATTCGACACTTCCGCTTATGGGTTCTAGCTGGAGCCGGTCATGTCTTGACACTTCAGGGTATTCCAGAAGAGGAAATGATAGGATGTGGAAGTTAGTTTTGACGTAGGTAGATAGGATGTGGAAGTTAGTTTTGATGTAGGTAGATAGGTGTAGCTTGAAGTCGGGATGAAAACAAGATCTAATTGTGTGTGTGTAAAACCCTTGATTGATTATGAGTCGTAACTCAGTAATGTATGAATTGTTGTAACTTAATAAGATGCAGTTAGGTAAAAGATTGTACCTCGCAAACTATGTTAAACATGTGTCAGTGAACAATAAGTTTCGTGATTATGATTGATGTATGTGATTTATTACTGTCAATGTACTTACTCGAGGTATGTAAGCAGTAGCTACGCTTACATAGCTCACCTACATATTTATAAATTTCATGAAATAATGCTGAATAAAATTGTAATTATTGTCGATTAATAATTAATTATTGTTGATTAATGTTAATAATGTCAATTAAGGTTAATAATGATGATTAATGTCAATAATGTAGATTAATGTTAATTATTGTTGATTAAGGTTAATAAAGTCGATTAATGTTAATAAAGTTGGTTAATGATTAATTATTGTGGATTAATGTTAATGATTAATGATGTTGATAATGTTATTAAGGATTCTTGATTTAATAAATTGTTGAATAAATACTTGGTTATTAAATGAGTAAATAAATATTAATGAGGATTGATTGTTGTTAACCATGTTACTATCAACTTGACTAATAAATGTTAATTAAAAGATGAATTATAATAGTTCCATCAATGGTGATTATGATTAATTATAATTAATTAGGGTTAATTATGATTAATTAGGATGCGATAATAAAATTAATATGTTAAAATATGCTTTGAGATTTATTAATAAACATTATTAATTAAAATATGAATTTGTGTGTTATATTAGTCAACGAACAAAGAATGGTATATAATGAGGATAAGTTTGTATTTAATGTGAAACTTGTGGTTGGTGGGTGACCCAACCCATACATTAAAATAAAATATTAATTACCAGTTGATGGGGGGAATTGTTGGGCTCGAGAAAAATGGGGGAAGGGAAAAAACATTAATTTGGGGATAAGGGTAGTAATTGCATGGAAGAGAGTGGGCAAAGGGAGAATAAGGTGGAGAAGAGGAGGAAATAAGGGATCGTTTACCCTCTGAGATTTTTGGGGGATGTTTTCATAGCAGAGATAGAATTTTACAGAGCAGAGATGAAAGGGGGTTCTTGTTGGAGATTTTTAGAGGGATAGAAACTGTGGTTGGCTTGTACTCGGTTTGGGCTCGGGGGTCCAAAGGGGTACCTTTGGAGCTGGGTGGTCAGGGAGACCTCGCCAGTTGGCAGGGTGACATACTTGTTTGGGCTGGTTGAGTTTCAAGGGTTTGGGAAGATTTTGGTTGCAGGGCAGCAAGCAGGGCAACAAAAGGGGATCTACTAGCTATTAAGAGGTATTTCTCATTCAGGTATACAATTAATTTCTAACCTTGTAAATCATTATTTTCAAATTATGAAAAATGGTAATTTTACGAATGAGTACACATGTATTTGCTGTTACACTTGCACAAATAGTAATTGTTAGAATTAGATAAAAGAGTAAATATAACTATTTCAAACCTGTAAATGTAAATGTTATATTTTTACTGGCTTGAAATTTAAACAAAACTAGAAAATGAAAACAGAAACAAAACATTAAACAATGAAAATATCTAATTTTATTAAGAGAAAATTGGGACCTAGGTTGGGATCCCTACAAAATTTAACTCGGGTACTATTTTTAGACGGTTTTCAAAACAATCATCAATTTCTTCTTTTTTTTAAAATTGACTAACCTAAATTCTAATCAATTTAGGCTAATTTATTTATTTTATTTTTACTCTAAAAATTGCTAAAAGTTGTCCAAAAACTATATAAAATCCTTAGAAATTTTAATTTAAACAAAAAAAAATCCTCAAACATTTTATGATTGCAACTTTAAGAATTAATAAAATTCATTAAATTTTGTACACTTCAAAAAAATTATTAATCCATAAAATTTTCCATAAAAGATAAAATTACCAGTCATCAAATCAAACCATTAATTGAAATTGACCTTGCATAGAAGTATTAAAGGAACATGAGAGAATCACCATACCATTAGAAAGGAACATGAGAGAATCACCATACCATTAGAAGCATCTAGGTTGAGAAGAAATGGTCCACATAAGTAACATTAATCAACTCGAAACTCACTTTTACAATAATAAATTGTAGAAAAAGATGTATTTGATTAAATATTCGAGTTGTGAATCTTTAATCAATTCTTCTTTAATCAATTCTTCTTAGAATAGAAACACCTAAAAAAAATGATGAAATTTGAGGTGTTTTTCAATGCAATTCATTTTTTTTGAATTTTGGTTTTTTTTGCGATCTACTATTCATTTTGATTTTTCTTCATGGTCTGTTTTCTAAGTTTAGTTGACAAGAAAGTGAAAATAATATTTCTAGAGTATTTTGCTAAGTTCATAATGTAGATTATGTTTTCTAATAATGGTTTGGTGGTACTTTCTACTATGTTTTTGTACTAAGTAGGACTGAAAACTCGGTTTTTGTTTGTCTCAATCATAGTGATATACCTAGTGGATACTTATGTTTGGCTTATTGAATAAAATGTTTACAAAATAAAAGGTTATATGAACATTGATAGAAGTTCTTTGATGTATTGTTTAAACATTGTATATTTTATTTTGATTCATACGAATGTGAAGTATTTTTTTTCTTCTTCTTCTAATGAAAAAAAGAAGTTTGGTCTCATCTTAGAATGAGACATTTACTTGTAAGAGTTGAGTTCTATGGATAAAGTTCTATTTGATTATGGTAAAACTATATTTTTAAATAAAGTATCATTAGAATTAAAATAAAATTTATAAATAAATAAATAAAAATAAAAAAAATTGTGAATTTTTTCATAAATCAAATTTCTCTTTCCTAATAAGTTTGTTCAAAAGACTTGTTTTAAGAACATAATATAATATTTATTAATATGTAAGAAAATCAATCTCATTTCACTTAAGGATATGCTAATCACACTTAAGGATATGCCACTTTAATGTTAACTTTCCAGCTTTCCCAATTCCACAGGGAAACTGAATCACCTGTAAAAAAAATGGTCATAGATTAAAACTTTGTCTGATTAAGTTTGTGATCTATAAAATACTTAGAGTTAAGAAGGTGCTGAAAAATGAGGCCGCTGCTTTAAACTAATAAAAAAATCAAAATATTGTATTTTAAAAATTATTTTAATTTTTCAAAATATTGTATTTAATATTAAAATTTTGAGAACTTTAAAAAATATTGTAAAAATTTCTATGTAGAAACGCAAATTAATAGAGGTCAATGACGTTTGACTAATCATCCATTAGTATATCCTTGCTTTACAGAGAATAATAATCTTATAAAATCACATAACTTATTTAATTTAAATTATATTTAAATACCTAAACTTTACAAAAATCCTAAATTGATTAATTGATAAAAAATTAAAACAAAACAATTCTATAAAATTTCAAAGATATGAGGGAGTGAAAGGTTGTTTCAAGTGTGTATTCTTAATGTTGAATGTCAATTCAGCTTAGGTAGTTATTGATGTAATGTTCTAGAAAAATAATATAATTTATGGTTTATATACAATATTAACTCTAGACATATTAACTAGATAAAATAGAAATATACAATATAATAATAAATAGATTAGTAATTGTACTTAAGGGTGTAATAAGGGGGTGAGGTGGAAGTAATGGCATGAAGTGTAAAAGAAAAATGTATTAAATATGAAAGAAAGTGGTGTATAAGAAGATGCAAATGTTTTTATGTTTGACATTGAAATATTTGATATTTATAATAGTATATCTTTTTTTATTTTGCAATTTGTAGAGAGGAAATGAAATAACAATAATGAACATAAAGAGGAATGAACATTGATAAGTGAGTGTGTTGTGCGAGGTCTCGATGGTGGTGCGAGGTTATGTGAGGGCTAGCAAGGTCAGTGGGTTTCATTAACTATTTGAGCCTAGTGTAGGACATAAGTTGTCTTGTGTAGTGCCTTTAATTATTTGTTATCTTTGTTTTTCCCCTTTCAACTTCAAGGCCCATGTCCGTGTAACCGTGCCATTGGACACATGGCCCTTGGTGGGGGAGACCCCCCACCCCTCGAGGCTTATCTTGTTCGGAATTCAATCAGTAAGGTTAATGGGCTATGTGTGGGGACTATCTCCTCGGTTTTTTCTGGAGTTAGTGCGACCCTGGCAGTAGAGGCTACTCCTATCACTTTTGAAGTGGTTTGTGGAAGCAAGGCTCTGGACCTTAGTTAGCCTAGATTTTCTCGTGGCTTTATCCCTAATTAGTCATTTCATAAGCAATGGGAAAAGTGTCTTGAAGGGGAAGAGAAATTTTCGGTGTCGGGTTCCAAACCCAAAGGATCAAGGTATCAAAATCCTCATGAATGCATTCGACAAAAGGTGGAGGATGTTAATCTTGCATTGGAAGAGGATGTTGATATGAGTGAGGTGGAGAATATGGTTGAGCTGGCTTTGGTTGGAAGGTTCACTGGAAGGAATATGGGTGTGACCAACTACAAAATTTGGGCACAGTCCAACTGGCTTAGAATGTTGGGTTATCTCCCGCGTTTACTTATTTTGGCAAGGGTGGTTAGGGCTAGTCCCGAGGAATCGAGATGATGTTCCTAATATTTTGGACAGATTGTGCTATGGGATTCTACCCCTCTTCATTTGAAGCATTGGTCTCCTTTCTTCGATGCGCAATGAGAGAAGGTTTACCAACAGGCGGTGTGGGTAAATTTACATGTGTTATCTCCAAAGCTTTCGTATGAAGTTGTTTTTAGGTGTATTGGGGAAATTCTTGGGGTTTTCCTTTTTGCTGACCTTAGCTTCAAAGTTTAAGGTATTATGGCTATTTGTCGCATTTTGGTGGAATTGGTAAGGGAGGGTCTACTGGAAGAAATTACCATCTTTGTGGGACTCGCCTCCTACACTCAGCAGCTTAACAATGTGGGGATACCTTTTAGGTGTAATAGGTGCCACAAGTATTACACGTTTTTGTTATAAAAAAAAATAGGTGCCACAAGTACGAACATCTTGTCCACGGATGTGACCTCCCTTTCAAACAATCCGCGTGGATCGAACTCCAGCGGAAGGAGAAGATAATTTCTTATCACTAATGTGGTCCTCCTGCCCTTGGAGGGATATTTGGTCCTGTTTAGAAGATACCATGGGTCTCCCCATGGAGATATCTTTGGATGCGGTCCCCAGGTCCCTCGTAGGAAGCCAATCAAATCTATTTTCGATGAATGTGGATGAAGATGTTTCCCCCCTTGTTGGACCTATGGTAGAGATCGAGGATTAGGCCTCTCTGGAGTTTTGTAAGGATTGGTTGCCTCTTTCTCCCCATGGTGTATGTGTTTATGAGGACCCCAAAGACGTTTTGGCAAGCATCGCTTATATTGGTAAGTCGGATTGGACTCTTTCTTATCCTTTATGTTAATTTGAGATGAAGGATATCTTTTCTCAACGACAGTTTTTCAACTTTGGCCTGGGGGAAAGGGGGAGTGGATCTTATTTGAGTTCATAGTGGGATCCTTCTGGTGTGTTACAGTATGGTTTTCTCCATAGAACCTCCACTATTTACAGTCATGATGTCGGTGATCTCCTTTATACGGGAAATTAGCCTTTGGTAATTTACGCCTTTATTTCAGGAACATGGTGCCCCCTATATATTTTTTCCTCCTTGGTGTTCTAGACCTGAAGATTAACCCCCGATATCTTATGTTTCTTCTTGTTCTACAAGGTTCCTTTTGGGGAGCAACAAGTATTCTCCTTTGCCACGTTTTGAGAGGATTGAGGAACCCTCTGTTATCTCCTCCTCTCTAGATACTTATCAATCTCTAGAAATGTCTGCTTCTAGGCGACCCCCTACTCCCTTGCAAGGTATGTTTACCACAGAAAGAGTGGATGGTTTGGGGTCTACCCGTTCCTTGGATATTGAGTTTAAGTTTGCAAAGTTCTCAGAAGATTCAACTTTTGTTTCATCGTGCTTAAAGGATGATCTTGACTCCGTTCTGGAGGAGCCCCTTGTGGATGTTGTTTCTTTCCATGCTGGTAAAAGTACAACCAACATAGCTTTTAGCTGTTAAAAAATCTGAGTAGTTCAACATAAACAATCTTACCTATAAAGGGAGTCCTCACCTTTCAACAAAAAAGAACAAAAAAGGGAGTCTTACTCACTAATGATCTTGTGGAGAGAAACCTCAATCCATATTTACAAAAATATTTTTATGGAGAGTTTGCACTCAATCCATTCGAAAGAAATTCAAAAAGATCAATAAAGGGAGATATATCTCCACCTTTGATGTAGTTACACGTGAAACAATTTTAACCTCAAAATAGATGCTAAACTACTACATCGAGCTGTGAGTGTGGCGCCTGAGTCTAACATCCTTCAATATGCACTGGTTGTATTTCCATCAGTTCTACTATGGAATCATTAAACTCTAATTGCTGAACCTAAAGCTAACCTTCCTCATGTAGCACTGCTTCTTTTTCCAATGAATTTGCTATTGAATTATACTCACATAAAATATGAACCAATGAATCCGATCTAAATTTTGCCTTTATAAGAATACCCCTTCTAAGCAAAGGCTGTAATTGAATGTCTGAACATCTAACATCCTCATTGAACCATTTTACCGCTAATAAGGAGTTTGAGAACACGTTTATAATGGATATTCCATGATCAATAAAAAGGGATAGGATAGTTATCACTCCCATAAGTTCAGAAAAATTATTGGAGTTTTGCCAAGTTCCAATCTTAAAAGACAATTTGATATTTCTGGAAATAAAAAATCTACCTCCTCCACTTTAGCTTGGGTTACTCTGAGAAGAACCGTCACTAGAGCCATATGGGACTGATTTGTCAAAAACCAAAGGTTGCAAGATCTATTTTGGCTTCTACAACTTTGAGGGAAAAGCCTTTGGGATATAGAATTTTAAATGACAGAGAGCCAAAAGAGGAGAGGGCTTTATGTTGTTGAAAATAATTGCATTCCGAATGATCCACAAACACCAACTTACGAGCATATTCATACCAATGTAATCAGAGTTGTGACCCTTTTTAAGCCAATTATTAGGCATTAGATAAAGAAACACCTTCCCATTCCGGAAAATTACCCAACGTTCTAGCCACACACCACAATTCCTTAGAGAAATGGCAGAATAACAATAAGTGGTTGATAGATTCAATGGAATCGTTTCAAAGAGGACAAATACTAGGGCCATTAAAACCTCGCTTTTGGATATTCTCCCAAGTGAGAGGCTTATTTCTTAGCGCTAGCCAAATAATTTTTTTTGCTTTAGTTGGAGCATATATTTTCTAGAAAGCTTTCCATTTTCTGATGACCTGCTCTTCAAGTTGAATATTTAAAAGGAGTTGATAACATGTTGCAACCTTGTACATGCCTTCTTCTTGATTTACTATCCAAGCTAACTTATCATCTTCTATACTTAAAGAAAAGTAAGCCCTACAAAGTCCGACTCTATACATGTCCCAATGAGGATAATATTCTTGAGGAAGTTGTAAATGAAGGGCAATAGGCCACCCTGCATCCCAAAGAGAACCAATTCATGCCCGAAACAGATCACGTAGAAAGTGTAACCCTGCATTATTTAGGAAAGCGATTAATGTGGCAGATAACTGATTGATTAGCACCAACAATCGGATCCAATCCAATTAGAATTTGATTACCTCTACCTAGCTTCCAAGCAAGATGTTTTACTATAATAGTGAAGCTTTTTTTAATAGATAGCCAGAACAAGGATCCCTAGGAGGGAGCTTGGAAGGAGCGAAACCATTAAATAATGGTTCTAGGGGCTATGTGTTTTTGGATCATCGTATCTTGCCAAAGACCTTTTTGAGAAATTAGTCTCCAAAGAATTTTTGCAACGAGAGCTGTAGAGAAAAGGTGAGCATCTTTGAAACCCCAACCTCCATATCATTTTGGAAGGAAAAGGGAGTCCCATTTGTAGAGTGGAATACTGCTCCGATCCTCTTTATCAACCCATAGATAAGCAACACTGACTTTTCTGATGGAGTTCAATATTTCCTTAGGAATATAAGCTAGAGCCATCCATTAAACAAGATTGGCCTCTAGAACACTTTTAATTAGGGTAACCCAACCGACTAGAGATACCCATCTGTGAGATCAAGCATTGATCCTCTTCTTTATATTTTCAATTATCCATTGCCAATCGTCTATCATGTAATTAGAAGCTTTCAACATAAACTTGAGATATTTAAAATAGTTTATGAAAGGGATCTCTGTAAAAGGGAGAGATTTTTTAATCTAAGTCTTCATAAAACCAGTCATCGAATGACAAAGCAGTGATGACTTTTGAGAGTTTATCTCCATGCCCGTCGAAGAAGAAAAAAACATGATAATTCTTTCCATAACTTTTGCTTCCCCCGGATTGGCAGAACAAAAAATCAAGATATCGCCTACGAATAAAATTTGAATAATAGATGGAGAGCTAGCTATTTTTACCCCCATAAGGTGACCAATAGAGTGTTCATGATTGATATGCCTACTCAAAGCTTCAACAACCAATAGAAAGAGCAACAAAGATATCAAACAACCCTGACGATGCCATGTGGAAGGATTAAAGAAGGAAGAAGAAGCCCCATTTATTAGCACTGCATAAGAAACACTGGAGTAGCAGGCTTCAATCCAATTGATGAAGTGATGAGGAAACCCTACCTGTGTCAGAATAAGACGAAGAAAGAGTAAATTCACCTTGTCAAAAACCTTAGATAAATCCAACTTAAGCATGAAAGTTGAGCGAGACTTAGATTGAATAGTATGGAGAGCTTCCTGAGCAAGACCAATAGCATCATGGATGTTTCTATCATCTAAGAAACCAAACTGTTGCGGTGAAATGTTATCAGATAAAATTGACTTTAGACGACAAGCAATCACTTTAGAAATGATATTATAGATACAATTATAGAGTGTAATAGGCCGATAATGCTCAAAGCCATTAGGTGAATCCTGTTTTGGAATGTTGGCAATAGAAGTTGAATTGAAAGGTAAGTGAATTTTACCTGTGATATCAGATTCTTCAACCATTGTTGTAATGTTAGATGCCAATAGGTCCCAAAACCCTATATAGAAATTTGCAGACCAACCATCTGGTCCCAAAGATTTTCCTTTTTTGGAAAGAGAAAAGTACTTGTTTAACTTCTTCCTTTATCACCTGTCTATTTAAAGAGACATTGATATCCTCATCCACCCATCGATCAAAGAACGATTCCGAAACCAAAATATCCCTGATATTTTCTCTAGGAGGGTTAGTATAAAGGTTTTGATAGTGGGATTTTGACGTTTTGTTGCTCCAACAATAGACTTAAAATCTAAACATTCCTCCCCTTCCTGGTTTTGAACCTTCCAAATGGTGTTTTAGGCTTTCCATTTTTTTGCATACCGATGGAAGAAAGTTGTGTTGTTGTCTCCTTCCGAGAGCCATACTGCCCACTCTTCATATGCCACTTAGCTTCATGCCAAGCTAGAATTTTGGCCTTCTTTGATTCAAGTGAGTCTAATTCCAATTTATCAGCTTCAAAGCAATTCCCTTGTATAAGAGAGTCCAATTTCTTAGCAATATTTGCTTCAATAAGGACTAGTGATTGATCTGAGTTTGAAATTTTTTTCTTAACCCAATCTTTGATCAAAGGCTTAATAACATTCAGATTCTTTTGAAAATGTTCTAGAGGGAATCCAATTCCAAAGGGATAGGGAAATGGTCAGAATGGCCAACTTTGAGGATAGTTGATATGTAGGAGCCAAGGTTTAACAAAATATTATCACTAAACAAGAACCGATCCAAATGTTTGGAAATCATTTCAGCCCTAGAACGCTTATTTGACTAGGTGAGCTTAATAGGACTGGGTTCAATATCAACTAGAAAAAGGATGTCAAAATGAAGGATAAATGAATCAGCTAGAGGATCCTTCCTTGCTTTAGATCCCCAAAATTCAATGTTGTAAAGAGTTAGGTTTAGGTCCCCCCTAGGATGAGATTAGGGCGGGAAAGGATATCACTAGAAAATAAACCTTCTCAGAAGGATTTTCGCTCACAATAAGGGGCATAAAGATTTACAAAAAACAAAAGCAAGGATATGGTGGGAAGAACTTACGGAAGACTGGAGGGTAATATCATTTGTCCAACCTAGAGCTAGTCCTCTTGAATTCCCCAACGAATCTATAGTAAGGAAAGACCACTCCAAAAGTGTCTTATGCAAAATCTTTGAAGCCACCTCCACATAACACATTGTCTCTTGAATGTACAAAACTGTAGGAGAATTTACCTTAATCAGTCAACTAAGGGATCTTTGTTTAGAGTGGATCCCCAACCCTCTGACATTGTGAGAAAGGACCTTCATTGGTGAACCCGAGCCTAGGATGCTTTGTTAAGGGCCCCTTGTACTGTAGATTGACGACCAATAGAAATTTCCATCTCCGCATCAACCTTTGCAATATCCAAAAAGAATTTTTGACCTCTAGCAGTATCGGTAAAATTCTACATCGGTTAGAGACCACTAGATTTTCCTTCAATAGATTTCTTGTGAGATTTGGTGACATACCTCCTGGAGGATGAAGGAGCATCTGGAGAATGTGCCGAAACTACAACTGGGGCAGGGGACGAACATTCTTCAATAATAGATAGGTCAATGAACGAACTGGAAGGTGATTTGTATACTGACCCAATATCTCCCCCCATCAAATCCTTTTGTAATGGAGAAACTTGGACATGATTTGCAGTAGGTAGTTTTCCAATAAGCTTAGCTTCTAATTCCCGGATTCTCAATTGAAGAGCAGTCGTAACCTCTACAAATTCTTTATTGACCTTGGAGACTTCATGATGAATTTATTATGCATCCACATCCTTTTTTAATTTTTTTTCGGAGTCGAATATAAATATTTGTCTCCAAAATCTAAGGGGCTCATTACTAGGTGTGTACCTCCGACATTCCCATTTGATTTCAGTAAAGGACATGAGATCTTAAGATGACCATGAGATCTACAATGGGTGCACCGATAGGGAACATTCTTGTAGTCTAGGGTTTGCATGAAAGAATGATCACCAACTTCAAGAAGGATGGTGTCTAGAAATCCTAACGCAATATCCATCTCAACACAAATAAAGGCCATTGAAGCAGTAGTTTTCTGAGTGGTTTCCAGTGCAACCTTGAGGAAGGTACCCAAAGTGCCCACTATGGCTTTGAAAATGCGCTCGTCCCCGAATTCGATCGATAAATAGGGCAATTTTACCCAAAGGGCCAACTTATGAATACGCTCTCATATAGGATTGAAACCTGTGTGCCATCGAAATAGGGTCAAAGCAGCGCTCCCCTAAAACCAAGTATAATCCATAATGGTTGGCGATCCTCAATTTTTTCAAAAACAAAGGTAATATAACCTCTGACACCTGCATGTACCAAAGGTTCATATCCCACTAGGTGAGCCCATGTGTGATGAACCTAATTCTTAAGGTCAACCTCTGAAAAATGCCTAGCATGAAACCTGACAATCAAGGCAAATTTAGTATAGTGTAGAATATTTTCCTTAAGTATTTGAGGATTCACAAAAACCTTCATTTCGTCCACTAATTTCTTGATACACTACACGCGTTTCTTGGGTCCTCTAGTTTTCTTGGGGGACGAGTGGTTTGATTTGGGAGAACGAGGAATATTTTGAGGCAGAGATGAGGAAGGATTTTGAGGCAGAACGGGATGGGTTTTAGAGGCAAGAGGAAAATCATTTGAAGCAGGAGGAAAAACGGTGTCCAGATAAAAAACCGATTACAGGAGGGGCAGAGGAAATAATGGAGAGGCATGGTAAAACTTCAAGGAGGCAAAAGGAGAGGGGTGTTCCCCTTCAAAAGAGTTTGATCATACAAGAGAAACCTTCAAGAATGGAGCCCACGGGACATCGTTTAGTACGACACAAACCTATGATGCAACCGAGCTACATGTAGCCATTGCTTTCGGCTTCTTGGAGCGACCCATCCTCCCTAGTCACCTAATATATATATATGACAAGAACATGTATGATTTTATATCAAAGATGAATTTGGAAAGCTAAACAACCAAGTGCTACAAACAATTCATACCTAGTTCAAAATTGCTCTTGTAAGTTGATCATGCATGCAAAATTCTTCCACAACTTGTTAAAATAATGCCAAAATGACTACTTTCTTACACATTGACCAAGCAACGAAACACAAGTAAAATACATATTAAAGATGGATTTAATTGAAACGATGACTATTGTGGCCTTCTTCCATAAATTGGTCGCCTTGATCAGGTCCTTGAGCACCCTAAGGATAGGGTTGCTCTATCATGACCATAGCAGTTTGTGGCATAATTTCCTCCTCAATTTGCCTAAAATCCCAGAATAATATTGAAATGTATCTCAGTATCAAGAGATAGTTGTCAATTTTTTTGCCATGTTCCTTTAAATTGCTCCCCATCTCTTTTGACTTATTTCCCTACTTCTATTAAAAAAATACTATAAAACAAAGAATATTTTCTTAATAACATCACAAAATTATAATTAAATCATATATATAAATATTTTATTTTTTTATAAATTCATAAATAACAATTTATTTAATAATAATATATTATTATTATATATTTTATATAATTATAATTATTTTGTTTTTATTAATAATATGAAAATACGATTAAATTTAAACTTATTATGTTCTTTTGTGTCTTTTTATATAATCAATAATATATTTATAATTAATGCTAGTTTTGGGTGGCTATTATGTTCCTTATAATAGAAAAAAATTGTTAGAAATTCATTTTTTTTAAATGTTAGATGATGTTATTTTGACTAGCTACATCAAAGAGTCAATATACTCAATGTTCAAGATTTGTTAATTCGAGAATGAATTGTTATTTTTTATTATAATTTAAAAAAAATTGAAACTTTTGGGTGGCTATATTCTCTTATAATAGAAAAAAATTGTTAGAAATTCATATTTTTTTTTAATGATAAATGATGTTATTTTAACTAGCTACATCAAGGAGTCAATATACTCAATGTTCTAGATTTGTTAATTCGAGAATGAATAGTTATTTTTCATTATAATCTAAAAAAATTGAAACTTGTATTTTTTACGCTAGATAATGTCAGAAATTCATATTTTTTTAATGTTAGATGATGTTACTTTGACTAGTTACATCAAGGAATTAAAATATCCAATAAACCAGATTTAAAAAAAAAAAAGACTATACTTTATTTAAAAGTATAAATGTACAAACAACAGAAAATAACCAGCAATGAACCAGATTTATTAGTTGGAGAATAAATTTTTGTCTTCTAATACAATCCTAAAGTGTTCGTTTCACCATTAATCCTTCCTTCTAGCACCTGTGTTTAAACAACAAACTTTCATTGTAATCCTTCCTTCAAAAAGGTGTTGTTTACAATGCTCTCATGTGCTCTCTTATTTTATTTTTGTCTTTCTTTTAGCTATTGAGGTTTCATGGTTCATAAGCCAGTGGATGGTTTAGCATGTCCCTAGAACATCATTGAATATCTTTATTCTTTCATCTTTCTAATATGTTTTTTTATGTGTTAAATGTTTTTTCTATTGTAAGTTTTTTTGTTGTTGTTATGATATTAATATTAGATTATTATTATTATTGAAAATATATTAATAATTTGAAATATATGTTTTTTTTCACCGTAACTCCGTACCCTGCTATTTTTTTTTTCAGTAAAAAAACCACTAATGCCAAAAAGGGGTGCATTCAGATCTCGTAGATCTGTAGCATGCCCGAATCTATCATTGATGACTCGAAAAACTCCTCCTAGCATATAACACCGCATATGCCTCCTCTGAGAGTGAATCAACCATAGTATTAAACTACGTGTAGAAATGTTCAAGGGTGATGTGCACAAAATGCTGCAATAACTTCTTTATATCAAGGGAATGGACCCCACTCAATGGAAAACCCTTGATCAAATCTCTTAAAGATGCAAACCTCTTTTGAACACGTATCATCTATAGGATGAACACGAAAATAATTACACATCTCCCCCTACTTGACTATAAAGTTAATTGGTTATAATATATGTATGCTTGTTGCTTGATTTTTTTTTCTTGAAATTAAATATCTCTCCAAAGTATCCCTTTCAAATACCTTTAACATAATGATTAAATAATTACAATATAAATATGATTGAAGCTTTAATATAACAAAATCCTTTTCCACCTACTTCAAATACTTCTTTATATTGATCAAATGTCTCACCACATCCTTTATTTAATTTAATTTTTATTAAATAATTAACTAAGTTTTAATTAATATATTAAAGTAATAAATTTTCATTAATTAGTGCTAAAAACTTATCAATTTAATCTCTATTCAATTAAATTAAGTTAGAGAAACAATAATTTCCACATACTAAATTAAAAAAAACCAAAGTTATGATAAATTTAATTTGAATGACACAAATTCAAATTACTGTTTTAGACGATTTATTGTGGAACTATGATAAACCTCTCGCTAATTTCAAACTAAAAAATGTTGCTAACTTGCTAATTCTCTGAATTTTCTTACCGTTTAAAATGGGAATCACATCAACTTCTTGGAATTTGTTTTGGAAACAATGGGAAATCATTTGCCGAAAACGAAAGGCAAAGATGGAAAGTGAAACGCTCATACCATGCATGGCCACCTCAGGATCGCCCTTGCCTTAAATGTAGTAGGTGGGTTTACACTACAGATCATCATTTACTCATTAATTGTCTTCATCAATACATAGGCCCCTGTGTTCCCCAAAACCCTAGAAATCCTCAGTAAAGCCCTGGCAATGTTTTCTGTGAAATAAACCCATAACCAGGTGGTCCAGATCCATTGCCGTTTCCCTCAAAGCTCTAGCAGTCTCAATCTCTCTTGCAGTTTTTGCAGCATAATAAGAAGCTCTCCTCAGCGACCATGGTTTCAACGGACTCAACAACAAAGGGCAGCAAAAGGTCCTTCTCTGCTGAGAGCCACATGACATCTCTCAGCCCTACGCCCGCCTCCCGCCAGGTAGCACCTACTCCATTTGAATCTGAACCTGGAACTTCATCTGGGGAGGAGGATCTGGAGGAAGAAGACGAAGAAGCAGAAATAGAAGATGAAGAAGAAGAAGCGGAAGAGGAAGAAGATGAAGAAGCAGAAATAGAAGATGAAGATGAAGAAGAAGAAGCGGAAGAGGAAGATGACGAAGAAGCAGAAATAGAAGATCAAGAAGAAGAAGCAGAAGAGGAAGATGACGGTGAAGAAGAAGCAAGAGCATGGTTAATAGAAGAGGAAGGAGATGGAGAAATGCAAGAACAAGTACAAGATGGGCCTCAAAGTAACGAGGCCGTGGCTGTGAATCAGACACAGACTGTTGCTAACCCTTCGGGAAAGCGCAAAACATCGGATTTTACTTCTTCAAAGATGATGGAAGCATCCACATCATTTCAGGATCTCTCTCGGCTTTCTCCCTTGAGTGGTCCTAAAGCTGACACACTCAAGCGGAAGTGGCTTGATGTAGAGATTTTAGAAATGAAAGCCTTTATACAAAGGTTGTCTGTATTGAAAGAAGAATACAGTCTATACTTGTCAGTACTTGAAAGAAGGAGAGACAGACACTAGGAATGCATGGGGCCGGTAATAAAAAGAGGCAGCTACCATTATGGATTTTTCAAGAGCTGACCTCTAATTCCAGATTTTTGGTAAGAATACAGCTAGCAGCCTTTGGAGTTCTCTGTAACTAAAGGAGCACACGTTTAGTATTTTTAAAGCTTTCTTGAAATTTTTTGTAATGATGATAGTTTTTCTGTAGAAATTCTCTGCTTGTGAGTGGGTTTTTGCCCTTAATTTCTTTCTCCGGGTGAAGTTTGATTATCTGGCATAACAAAGTTATACTATGAACCAATGTTCTCATTGTTTCATTCATCAGCTGTAAGCATATTGAAGTTATGATATAGCAAGGAATATTTTGGGTAATGATCTTGTTTTAAGAGTTATTTGCACTTAATGTTTAATATTGTGGTGGCTATTGTAAATTATTTTGTTAAAAAACCATTGTCACCAGTAAGAATATTGATGTTTTGTTATGGCATAGGCCGTCTGTGGGCAATGGTTGTTTTCAGGAGGTATTTGCACTAAAAATGTTGCATGTAGCTCGTAAATTAGTTGGAAATAATTATGAGCTGGAATAATATTGATGTTCTGTTATCCCAAATGATGCAAAAAATTAGCTTGCTAGAAAGCAATTATTACCTTGAAGTGTTTGTCATGCATGATTGTTTGTAACTTACAATAAATTTCATTGTTACTGGTAGAGAGTTATGATGTGAACTTATGATGTGGACTTGTACTTATGGCTGATTTAGTTTTACTTAAGCTGAATGTTCCACGTCAGGGGTATGCATATGAGCACTCAATGCACTAATATATTACCAGTTAAAGCAATAAATAAATATGAGGCTGTGAACAGTTTTTAAACAAATTTGTAATTGCATTTCATATATTATTCTAGATTAGACAGATCAGCCCGTTTGCCGATTCCTTTATATATAATTCAAAAAACTGTATATCTAAAGAGAATGCAATATCCTTTTTTTTTCATTTTTTTTACAATATAGAATGTTCTGTAAAAACATGGTGATTATATGCTTACTCTAGTATCAAGCTTCCATTATGGATATCTAACATGTTTTTAAATTTTATCATGTTTTTAACATGTTTCAAGAATAGATTAAGATCTCATCTTCTATTACATTGCTTTTCACTGCTAAATTTTGCTGAACTTCACTGAACTTCATAGTAACAAAACTTGATCAAGATGATTTACATGATGCAAAAGTTTTGGTTTCAAAATTTGTTTTCGAATGTAAATTAGAAAGCCGGAATAACTTATTTTTGTGACTCATCATAATCATCTTGTTTGGCCTACCAATAGTTATAATGTTTTCTGTATATGCTGTTTTATATACTATATTATCTTAGATGTTTTAGGCCAACTTTATTGCTTTATTTTTATGCAAGAAAGGTTGGTTACTTTCCTCAAATTGAAGGATTTTATTTAGTGTATGTTTATTGTCTGAATTGCTAGAGGGATAAGCATAAATCATCTTTGAATGTCCAATATCAAATTTTAAATCAAATTCAGTTAAACAACATAAACTCCAATATTGTATCTACCAAGGATTGCCATAATTAGTTAGATAATAATGACATGCTATATTGTTGTCGTTCTCTATGAGGTCATTGATTTGAGTTCACATTTGCATTCAATTCCGAATGTGTTAGACAAATGGATGGGGATGGAATGCACCTGGAGCTTGGAGCTTAGTTTTTTGGGGTCTAACTTCTGAATATGCTGAATTAATTCCACTAATATTTTAAGAAAAACATTTGCAAGTGAATGGATGATAGTTACATTCCCATTGGTCTTGCTATGTATTTCATCCACAATTATCTTCTGATTGCTGATACAGAGGAGTCATTGGCAAGTGAATGGATGATAGGTACATTTCCATTGGTCTTGCTATGTATTTCATCCCCAGTTATCTTCTGATTGCTGATACAGAAGACTTGACTCTGTTGATTGCTGATACATAGTAGTTGAGAATTTTTGGAGTCTGATTTCTTAAGTTATTAAGTGTTTTGGTGAGCTTTGTAGGTGGAATTTTTTATAGAATCTAACTATTTAGATGAAGCTAATCTTAGTTGCATCCACTCGACCTCTTCACTGAAGCCATTCAGATACTGAAGCCATTCTGTATCTGATGGCTGGAGTGAATGGTATCTGGGTTTCTATCGGGTCAACCATAAAGCCTCACTACTGGCTCCTAGCCTTAGACCCTGGTACCTGGGTTTTTATCGGGTCAACCATAAAACCTCACTACTGGCTCCTAGCCTCAGACCCTTATAAGTAGAGACCTCACAGGGGCAATCTTGGATTTGACGACTGGAGTGAATAGTACCTCGGTCTCCATCGAGTCAACCATGAAGCCCCACTGCTGACTCCTAGCCTCAAACCTCAAACCCTTATATGTAGAGAGTTACTTATGATATTCCAACCTTGACCTGTAGAATCCCTTGTATCATAGTGTATCATTTTGTTTTCTTAATCTATCAATCAATTGTTTGAAAGTATTCTATTCCCAAATTTTAGTTCGCAATTTGTTTTGGTATATGGTACGAGGATCACGAGAAAAAGTTGGTTCTGAATCTAAATATTTCTGGTGTACTAAAATTTGTATTATAGATTAGAACATTTGCATATATTTCCAGAGAGAGTAGCTTTCGTTCTACGTTTTGAATTTGGTAATCGGGGTCTGGTGATCTCTGTTTGCCCCTCCCCTCTCCGTCAAACTCCGTTCGTTACTCCTGTGTATCTGCTGAGCCCTCTGTTACCCTCTGTGGACGTTGGGCAGGCCGATGCATATTAATGCAGGGTGAGCAATATCTAGCCTTTAAGACTCTGTCAGAGGCATAGATATGCATGGTGCCATCCATCAATACCATGGCGCCGTAAGCGGATCCCCATAAACAGTTACCCTTTCTCGGCATCTTCTCTGTCTCCCCATTCCAACCAACGATTCACCGGTGGTTTCTTCATCGAGACGAAGTCTACTCCATGTCGTGTCCGTTCTCTGATAGAATGCTTCGATCAGTGAGCTGTCAGTCCTGCGTCATTATATCGATTGGACAGTTGTTTCAAATGTTGCTTGCGTTTCAAATTCAAACTTAAACTTTGAACTTCATTCATTGCCCTCCAACCCTGTTTCAAATAAGCCTCCCTCTGCATGATTTATGATACCTACAAATGTTGGATGGATGGCACTATAGACAAATCCTGCAGCGCCCCCTCCTCTGGCTCAATCTATAGATGCTGTCTCTCATTTCGAACAGACTACCGGACTGCATTATGGGAGAGCAACGCGAGTCTGTTTGCTGCATAAGGATTTCCCATTTTATACAGCATAAGGATTTTCCATTTTCTTAAAGGTGAACTATTTGTACTTGTATTGATTTTTGGTGATTTTTTTAGTTAAAATTTGGTTGAAATGGTTTGGTTGGAATGGTTTGGTTGAAATTGTAGTTTTAGGTTGTTGGAATTGCATAATTAAAATGCTCAGAAATAATTGAGTGTGGTAAATCAATTTATATAATCAAAATTGTAATTTTAACAATGAAAATCTCGATTTCAACAAAAATCTCATAATAAATTTTAACAAAAATACAAATAAAAAAACATTTAGCTCACTTCCTTTCCTGCAGCGCACCCGGATAACTCCTTTTCCTGAGGCTCACTCACATAAGAAAATCCAGGATCTGGATCCTGCTGATTGATTCCGTTCATTTGGTAGTGAATTAATTAATAGGTACACAGTCACACAATTTAATGTATCTTAATCTCCATTTCCATGGGATTACCTTTGAAGCCCCAACCATTTTCGAGCTGTGATTTCAGTTCATTTGGTAGTGAATTACTTAATGGGCACATAGTCACAATTTAACGTATTTCCATTTCCATGGGATTACACTTGAAGCCCCGATAATTTTCTAGCACCAGACCAGCCCGAAGGGGAAGGGCAGTGTTCTATATTCCTCTTAACATATTCTGAATTTTTGGCTTGTATCATGCATCATTCCCTTGGCTTGTGATCAAGATATACCTTAAGCGCATTCCTATCCAAAGCTTATTTCAAAGTTGATCATCGTTGTGATGGTTTTATTAGAATGACAGATCATCGATCACTCTTTCTTAGTATATAAATCCTACCGCAAATTAATTGATGCGTGGTTCCTATGCTTCAGTGCGGAAGGCAGGCCCAAACTGCTTACCATGTGGAGCTCCAAGTGTGGGATTGTTGGCCGTGCAAACTACCAAAATCGTTTTCATTTTTGCACCTTTTCCTCTCAAGGCATCCATAAGAAAATAACATAACTTGATAAAGAGCCCGAGGATAGCTAACAGATCCACAGAACTTGATAAAGAGCCTGAGGATAAGCTAACAGAGTTATGTCTGCTCCATCCTCAGAGTTTCACCCACCTGCAATTTAATTCTTCTCACCATTAGTGCTTAGAATGTGGTAAAAAAAATTCAGCTTTGACTGGAAAGTTTTTCTACCAAACTGTGGCAGTTTTTGGTGTTTCACGTTCTGCAGTAATGACTAGGGTTCTGATAAATATGGGTTTTTGAAAGGCAAATATCAAGAAAAAAATATTCTTCCTCAAGTCTTTTAATCATTTATAGTTGATAAGAAAAGCAATAATTAAAAAACCATCCATTCCATTTAGAGAAACTATACAAAACTTATTTGGCTAATCCATGTGCAATGCAGGTAAATTTTCTGAAGAATGGAGGCAGAGATATCAAACAAAGAAATTATGCTAAATTAGTTTTGGCTTTACAAACTTTATCATAAACTTGGAAGGTCTATTTGATTTATTACAACAGACCAGACATGTTCAAACTATAGAGTAATTAATGTATGCATGCTAATCAATTAACCTCTAATTGGACTGCTAATAATAGAACTGAGTAATTAACTAAAGTAGGCTGGAGTTAATTATAATTTCTGATACTCTCCCTTAATTACTGTCACTAACTACTTTAGGTTTTACCATGCCTAAGTTTTCTCCATAAATTTTAAATATCTCTGGTCGATGACTTTGATACGACATACTAATCAACTAATAGATGCATGCTAATCAACTAAACTCTAACTAGACTTTCTAAAGCTGAACAATTAACTAAAGTCCGAGGAAGTAAATTACAGTTTCTAACATTTCCAGCATGTACCAATTTGTTTTTCACTTACACTACACCTGAAAATTCAAGCCAACTTGGTGACCATTACTTTCATTATTATGAGAGCGAATACTTACCATGGTTTATCGTTATTTCACTCTGTATTTTGTTTTTATTCAACTGCCCATGACATTTATTTCTATTAGACTTTAACATGCTAGCTTACTGTTTCTCCCATTAATCAGCGTGCACCGAAAATATCTTTATCGGAGTTCAGGTGGAACTTCCAAATTTACTATCTCAAAAAATCCTTTACTTGGAAGTGACGCAATTCTGACATCTTTATCCGGTTTGCTTTTAATATCTATCTGGTTACCAATATAACTAAATTTGCTTTACTCTGCCCATACTTAACGAAAATTCATTGATGGCATATTATGGCAGAAACTTCTCAAACTCTATTCTTATTTTCTTTAATATGTTATCATTCCAAGTTTTCAATTTTATGGTAACTTAAAACTAACACAACATTGAAACCCTGGATGCGGGCGTCACCAAGACATGAGGGGGGCACGTGTCGGAGGGTCCTCGGCATGGGAGCCTGAGATGTAGCACCACGCACTCCATGCACTTAACGGCTGGATCGCTCCTCCCACCTGTTGATTAATGGCTCCTCTGCGAAGCTTCACCTGGACGTCTCCTCACCTGCTCGCTGGATGCGATTCTGGTACATTCCGCCCTCACGTCAACCCTCTGTGCATTCAAGTCGGCCCTCTACACATTCATTTCAGCCCTCTGCACAATCAATTTGGCTCTCTGCACATTAATATGGCTCATGCGAACTTGGGTTACCGTCCTTTAAATGGGCCCGTGAGCAACTATGATTGCATTCTCTTCGTTCCTCCTCGGCGCTGTTCTGCTCTGCGAATTTTTGTTCTCACTTGTGGATTTGGGTGTGGCTTCACACTGTGCTCTATGCCATGACCAGGGCGCGCGACACTCATTGTTGGGGTAGTGGGAATCGAGGCAAATCTCAGTGCCTCCTGTCACTGGTGATGGTTACGACAATGACGTCTCCTTCATAGTCCACAATCTGATTGATGAGTGGGAAGGGCAGCTCGTGGCAGACCACTTGGCCTCAGGCAACAATGGCGGCAACATCAACCATTACTGGATTATGAAGAACATGCTCGACAAGCTCATGGATGACATGCTCAACAACTGGGGTTTAGCGAGAAATCGGGTGTTGGCCACCAGAGCCAAACTCATAGAGATGGACGAATGCCTGGCAAATTTGGATGCCACATTCTCCTTGAATCAGCTGGCTTTCAGAGGTCCGTGGTTCGGCTATGGCAGACACTGGAAGTGGGGGTGCCTTGGCTGCCCAGGTTGTTGGCGGTAGTGTCTCCGGCATCCAGACTGTCTGTGGTACGCCCTCGGAAGGGCCTGCAACTCCTCCAGCTCTGTCTCCGCCTGCGGCTCCTCCTGCATCGTTCTTGGTTTTGTCCACCATTGGCTCTCCTCCCAACAAAAAATTCTGCAGCCAAGCAGAACCTGACCTCCTAGCTGCTCGTAAGACTGAACTGCTTCCTGTCAAGCTGCTCAAGGATGAATTTTTGGGTGGGTGCCCCATCCTGGAGGAATTCTCTCCAGAATAACTCTCTTCATGTCTACACGGAACACTGCTTGGACGAATGGTTCTCTCTGCTCCTTCCAACTTTTTTGTTACAGTTGCTTAAAGCTTTTTTTGTATAATTTGATCTTCCATAGTGCACATTATGCTCAGAGAATCTTTTCTCGGCCTCACTATAAGAGGCAGTGTTTTTGTATGGCCTTCAAACCTCTCTGTAATAGTTTTGCTATCTTTGCTACACTGGTTCCATTATCTCAGGCCACCTCAAAGGCCACCATGCTATGTAATTTTATTATTATTATTATTTTTTATTTTTTCTTAATTAATATACTGTGCAGACTTACAAAAATAAACACAACATTGAAAAAAAAGGAGTCCATTCTCTCAATAACATGAGATATGGTTTTTCTTTAATGAAAAGTTCTAAATACATAACATTAGAAGTAAGAGAAAAGAGACTAAGAAAGAAAAAAAATTACAATGAAATGTAATTACATGTTTTATGATTATTATATAATATTGAAAATTATACATTTACCATTTTAACTATTATTTAATAATAATTGTGAGAGACATATAGTTTCATATGCAATAACTTTGAACATGTTAACCCTGGTACAATTTATATTGTATTTTACAATAAAATTTATGATGTAATTGAATCCAATATACTATATTTAAGCCGAAGGCTTATTTTAAGGGGTCGGATCCTTTCCGGCATTCGTCGTTTGTCGAAGGCGAATGAAGAGCCGCCACCTGTCTCTCAGCATAATAGAAATTTGACATCAAGCAAGCAACTGACCTTGCATCTGATAGAGCAATAACGGTAGGGCTCCTGCAACACCCTGTCACATGTCTCACAAGAATTCCCCAGGCCCTTCGATAGTCGAGACTGCGGCCTCTGGTTTAAGAACACCACTCAAGCACTGTTGGTAATATATGTCTGGAACACGCAACATTGAAATTATAGTCAGTACCTATTTACAATCATTTACCCTACATTATAAAATAACCGGTAGCCCCGGTAGCTTACCTTTACCAGAGCACAGTCTATCAGCTTCTGCATGTCCTGGAGCCGAATAGCATCATGGTAGACATGTACCTTCGAACTTGGAACATAAAACTTTTTTACAACATTATAGTCTTGTCTGAGGTAGTAATTCATGACAATTAAAGAGACCGGCCTTTAACAGGATTTGCTGAAAATGCTGGCACTACAATCCACGCAGAAAATGTTGTCTTCATTCTTCTTGTGCTCCAAATGAATGAAGCAAGGTACTAAGAATTGATCGGTTAACAGAGCCTCCAGCCATGCTGGTTTTTGAGGAACAACAGAGAGAGCATATCCAACCTGTAAAAGAGACGGATAAAGCTCAATACTTTCACAATTTAGGATAGTCAAGCTCAACAGCTTTAAGCCAGAGCCAAGCAAAACGACGAACAATTCCTAAAAATAGCTCAAAATTTGCCAATTTATGATATTTGGGTACTATCATTACGAGAGCTCAACTCCTTTAAGCCGTAGGCGGTGAAACAAAACGATGAACATCTCAAAAATTAACTCAAATCCTCACATTAAAGACCGAGCTTCTCAACCAGCTCTCTTCAATCTTTGAAAGTAACTCAAATCAAGGTTAGCTTTAAGAATTGATTATTTATTATTATTTGGTTGATATTTATATATTTATTATTATGATGGTTTATTTTTTAAAAAGTTTAGTTTATATTTATTATTATGATGGTTTATTTTTTAAAAAGTTTAGTTCATCACTATTAATATATTACACATTTGATATTCAGATATAGAATGTATTTTTATTTTTTATCATCATAATTTTATGTTTTTTTATTTATATATTTAAAAAATATTTTTAAATTTTAGTGTAATATAATATTTATCCATTTATCTATATATCCACTTTTATAAAATTGCTTATTTTGATGAGTTTTAGTCGGTGAAAATTAACAAATGTTGAATTGCATAGCATGTGGCAAGTAGAAACGTTTCCAAGATGAGGTTACCTTTGGTTTTGAGTTGTCCAAGAGATTTCTTTCTGATGTGTAAGGTCATAAGTGTTGATGTATATGTAACTTCGGAATGTATTTCACCTATGTATATTGTACTCCTATAGAGATGGTATTATTCCTCTATACGGAAGTGTCGTAACTTGATGTGATGGGTTATTAGACCACCAAGTGTGGGGTCGGCCCTGATTAATGTAACCGTGGGTTATTAGACTGAGTTAAACAAGTCCTGCTAGTTTATTAGGCAGGTCAGGTCATGTATAAATAGAGTGCAGGAGGCACTCTATTTGATCATCTCATTACTCACTTCTACACTACTCGGAAAGTGGTGCACTAGTGAAGGAGGAGGTTCAGCTGCTAGGAGAAGACTATCTCTTGTACTTGGGTTGTATCATTGCTCTGTCTATCTCTAAGGAAGTTGTGGGGTTTTTCACCTTTATGGTTTTTCCTAGTGAAACTCTGTGTTTATTGTCTCATGTGATTGCTTGGTGTGATTGACATTAGAGAGATTTTGAGGTCAAAAAATGGCCTCCTAAGAGATGTACTACAAAAATATGAGATATATTAAAATATTATGAATTGGGGGTTTTATGGGGTAGGTATATATGACAAGTCACCTCCCACACTATTTTCTATGCACAATATAAATAACCATGGTTGAGTTACTTTTCAAAATACAATATAAATAAAATTAATAAAAAAACTCTACATTGATGTGACTAAGATTCATTGTAAATTCTCAAAAATTTATTGTCCTTTAGCATTTATTTGTCTTGAACTTGTAAATGAAATTAAATAATAAAAAACATTTTTAAGAGCTATTTTTTTTAATTTTATGTTGACTTTTTTATATTTAGTACTTTTCTCATGAATTTAATATAATGTAATCTAATTGAAAATTTATTTACATGTACAAGGTTAATAATATTATTATAACCCACATTGCATTATTATTATTATTCTTTATTCATTAAATCTATTATTATTTTTTATTCATTAAATCTATATTGGTAAATTAATATCAAAATCATAAATTTATATGCATAACTAACATACATTTTTTAGATTAATATCATTCATAAATTTAATTTATTTTAAAAGTACAAGGATGGATATATATATATATATTAGTTTGGCATTATAATATTAAATAAAATGGAGTGAATATATAATTATAAATTAAAAATATGAAAATGACAAAAATATTATTTTATGAAAAAATATGAAATGAATATATATATATATTAGTTTGACATTATGATATTAAATAGAATGGAGTGAATATATAATTTAAAATTAAAAACATAAAAATGATAAAATATTATTTTATAAAAAATGTGAAAGGACCTTCTTTATGAATTTTGAGTACTTTACTTGAAAATGACAATAATATTAGTTTATGACAAAGTGTGAAAATACATTTATTATGAGTACTTTACTTGAAAATGACAATAATATTATTTTATGAAAAGACTATCATTATGAGTACTTTACATTATGACTTAAAGATACTTACACCACTACCTTGGTTAACTATGTATTTTCATCCACCATGGTATCAGAACTAACCTGAGAAGAAGACACTGTAGAAACTAGGGTTTCTTGTTTATTGGGTTTCTCTCCAGAGATTTTGGAAAAGCAATATGATAGATTGACTCTCCTCAGCAAGGTGAATCTTTCTGTCCAATCAGATCTCAATTCTGGTCACTTTCATTTTTGGCCCTAAAAATTAGGGTTTCCACAAAAATAGGAATTTCTGAAATCTAAGGACATAGTTGGAAGCGCCTTGGAAAAATCAAAGTTTAGAGCTTTGGATCGAAATTTTTGGTTAGGTGAAGCTCCGGGAAACTCAAACCCTAATTCAGGGTCCTCCCTAGTGAATTCGGGAAGACTAAAAGACATTTCTGAAGGGTGAAACTTTGCAGTTTTCAAATTCTGAGTATATCAGGCTGATCAACTCATTAAGGCGCATCTTTCTATCCTTTCAGAAGTTTGAAATTCAAAGTTTAATTTTTTAGGGTTTCTCTGACAAACCCTAATCCGGGACCAGATCCAGTTTTCAGCAAATCAAGTAGTAAGACCTAAATATTTTCTATTTCCATTTGAAGTACTCTTTAAAGATGTCTCACCACACCGAGCTTGAGGATAAGCTTGAAGGGGTTGATAACTTCCGAGCATGGAAGTATAGGATTTGGTTAATCCTGGAAGAAAATGAGTTGGACACTTACATAAGTGAAGAGGTCCCTATCCCAGAGGAAGAAGAGGTTAAGGCATTACACAAAAGGAATTTGGTCGAGGCTAAGAGGATCATTGTTGATTCTATCAAAGACCATCTCATACCACATGTGTCATCTCTAAAGACACCAAAGGAGATGTTTGATTCCCTGACCAAGCTCTTCGAAGGGAAGAACATAAATCGGAAGATGACCATGAGGAATCAATTGAAGAATGTCAAGATCCAGAATGCAGAGACCATGCAGTCTTATTTCTCAAGGGTCTCCCAGATAAAATAACAACTTGAAGCTGTGGGAGAAGACATAGAAAATGGAGAAGTGGTAATGACCACTCTTAATGGCCTTCTTAGGTCATGGGATTCCTTCATCCAAGGAATTTGTGCTAGGAAGAAACTTATCACATTCAGTAGGCTATGGGAGGAATGCTCACAGGAAGAAGCTCGAATTGTAACTCAAGAAGAGAAGATGGGGAATGAAGACCAAGCTCTCACAACACACTCCAAAAGTCATGGTGACAAAAAGACTCACCATCATGGCAAGAAAAAAAGACATCACCATCAGAATCAGAGGGGTAGTCCCAGACTTCGAAGAAACATGTCCTATGTCTGTTGCTATACATGTGATGAAAAGGGACACTATTCCAGAGACTATCCCAGAAATAAGAAAGATGGTTCTCACAAGAAGAAGAACATCAAAAGAAGACATCATGCTCATGCTGCAGAGGATGATGAACCTCCCAGGAAGAGGGCTAGAGAAGATAGTGAAGATTCTTCAAGTGATGAAGAATATGTTTTGATTTTTGCTCTCATTGGAACCATTACTCATGGAAGTAATGATGGGCTTATAGATAGTGGGGCTTCTAAACACATGACAGGATTCAATGAATCCTTTATGAACCTATCTGAACATGAATCACCCCACAAGGTGAAACTTGGGGATGACTACCAGTATCCAATAAAAGGGAGTGGTGAAGCCTCCTATAAATTAGACTCTGGAAAGTCTATGAAGATGAAAGATGTACTATATGTTCCAGGTCTCAAGAAGAATCTACTCTCCATATTTGCATTGGATGCAAAAGGCATGAGGGTTGCATTTGTAGATGGCCAAAGGGTAAGACTATAGATGATGCAGTGGTGATTGGAGAGTAAGAGGGAGGATTATATAAATTGAAGGGCCAACCAGAACAAGCCATGGTCCATGATTCAGTAGAGCCAAGTGAACTTTGGCATAAAAGGTTTGCACACATGCACTATAGGGCATTACCAATTGCAAGCAAAGCAGTGGAAGGTCTTCTTGAAATCCAGACAAAGAATGAAGGCATTTGAAAAGGTTGTGCAAAGGGAAAGAACACAAAGAAGACATTTCCAAGCAGTGAAAGCAAGGAAAAAATAATCTTGGAAATCATCCACTCTGATGTATGCGGTCCGATGTCATCCAGTTCTTTGAGTGGGTATGTATACTATGTTTCCTGCATTGATGATTTCTCTAGGAAGACTTGGGTTTACTTCTTGAAGAACAAAGATGAAGTGTTTAACAAGTTCAAGGAATTCAAAGTCTTGATAGAAAACCAAACTAACATGAAGATCAAGATCTTCAGATCCGACAATGGCGGAGAATTCACTTTAGATGACTTCAAGAAGCTATGCAATGATTCATGGATTAAGAGGGAGTTGACTACTCCTTACAATCCACAACAGAATGGGGTTGCCGAAAGGAAGAATAGAACAATCATAGAAGTAGCTAGGGAAATGCTTCATGACCAAGATCTACCTATGCACTTATGGGCTGAAGCAACAAGGACAACTGTATATGTGCAGAACATAACACCTCATAAGATACTTGACAACAAAACACCAGAAGAAGAATTCACTGGTAAGAAACCAGAAGTTAGCCATCTCAGAATATTTGGTTGTCCAATATACACTCACATCCCAAAAGAAAAGAGGACAAAGTTAGACCCTTCAAAAAAGAAGGGCATATTCGTGGGTTAAAGTGAAAGCTTGAAGGCTTACAGAATCTACTTCCCAGGATTCAAGAAGATTGATATCAGTAGGGATGTAACATTTGATGAAAGCTCAACATACATCAAATCAAGGAAAACACCAGTTGAAGATAATGAAGAACCCAGAATATCCAGAACTCAAGACACCACCATGAATGAAGCAGTTCCTAAAGAAGATCATAAAATGGAAGATCCACAACAACCTGTAGATCCACCCCATGAGAAGAACTCTCACAAGAGGAAACCAACATGGGCTAGAGAGCTCATTCAAGATGCAGAAAGGTTTGGCATTCCGTAAGAGGAACACAGAGAAAGGAAAAGGACAAGATCACATACTAGCTATGTTGCTTTACTCTGTGACATAATGAACAAAGAACCTTCCAGTTATGAAGAAGCAACAGAAAAGAAAGAATGGAAGGATGCCATGGTCGAGGAATACCAGTCGATCATGAAGAATGATGTTTGGGATGTGGTCCCAAGACCAGATGGGAAATCTGTGGTGACTTCCAAGTGGATCTATAAGATCAAGCATGCTGCAGATGGCTGTATAGAAAAATATAAGGCAAGGTTTGTAGCTCGTGGCTTCTCCCAGAAAGAAGGGATTGATTATGAAGAGACCTTTGCTCCTGTGGCCAGATACACTTCCATTAGATCAGTACTTGCTATGGCTGCAGTGATGAAATGGAAGGTACACCAGATGGATGTCAAGACAACTTTCTTGAATGGTGTAGTTGAAGAGGAAGTGTATGTGGAGCAGCCACTCGGGTTTGAGACACATGACCGAGAGTCACATGTGTGCAAACTAAAGAAAGCCTTGTATGGTTTGAAACAGGCACCCAGGACCTGGTATGGAAGGATAGATGGCTTCCTATCCAGTTTGGGCTTTACCAAGAGTAAAGCGGATTCCAACCTTTACTACAAGGTTGAGGAAGGAAATCCAGTGATACTACTATTGTATGTGGATGACCTGTTTGTAACAGGTGAGGATAGATTGATTGCCGACACAAAGAGGAAGCTTGCTGTCGAGTTCGAGATGAAGGACTTGGGTATGATGCACTAATTTCTTGGTATGGAGGTGTGGCAGAGTGCAGATGGAATCTTCCTTGGACAAGGGAAGTATGCAGTAGAGATCCTGAAGAGGTTCAGGATGATGGACTACAAGGCCATGGCCACACCTATGGCATCGAACCTGAAGCTTCTAGGTGATGCTTCTTCTGAGCCGGTTGATGCTACGATGTATCGTCAGATGATTGGGTCCTTGATGTACCTGACAAATACAAGACCAGATATCTGCTTTGCGGTGAACACCTTGAGCCAGTACTTGACAGATCCGAGACATGTTCCCCTGACAGCTGCAAAGCATATTCTGAGGTACCTGAAGGGTACAGTTGACTATGGGCTCAAGTATGAGGTGAATCAAAAGTTTAACCTAGAGGGTTATGTTGATTCAGATTGGGCAGGAAGTGCTATTGATCGAAAGAGCACTTCGGGGTGCTGCTTCAGTATGGGATCCGGTATGATCTCTTGGTTTAGCAGGAAGCAGTCTTGTGTGGCACTGAGTACAGCCGAATTAGAGTATGTCGCAACTTGTTCGGCTAGTTGTGAGGCAGTATGGATTAGGAAGCTATTGTCTGACTTGTTTGATCTCCAGCTGAGTGCTACTTGTATATATTGCGACAACCAGAGTTGTGTGAAGTTGTCAAAGAACCCAATGTTCCATGACAATTTGAAGCACATTGACATCAAGTATCACTATATCAGGGATATGGTGCAGAGAGGAGCAGTGAAGCTCCTGTATGTTGCGACGGACGAGCAGATAGCCGATGTGTTGACCAAGCCGCTGGCTAGAGTGAAGTTTGAATACTTCAGAGGGAGACTCGGTGTACTTCAAATCGAGATACCTTCCAAGGGGAAGTGATGAGTCTGGAGACACAGATGCACACGAGCCATTCTCACATAGTGGTAGGAAAGTCCTCCTATGATGTAAATGTAAGGGCTGGAGCCATTCTCACATAGTGGTAGGAAAGTCCTCCTATGGTGTAGATGTAAGGGCTAAGGCCATTCTTACATGGTGGTAGGAAAGTCCTCCCATGGTAAGATGTAAGGGCTGGGGCCATTATTAAATGGTGGTAGGAAAGTCCTCCCATGGTAAGATGTAAGTGCTGGGCGTGGCTTTTTCGACATGGTCAGAGGAAATTCCTTCCATGGTCTTGATGTAATTGTTGTAGCCGTTCCGACATGGTCAGATGAAAGTCCTTCCATGGTCGTTGATGTAAGTGCTGTGAGCCTTTCCCAGATGGTCAGAGGAAAGTCCTTCCATGCTAGTGAGTGTAAGTGCTGAGCCTTTCCTGGATGGTCAGAGGAAAGTCCTTCCATGCCGGTGAGTGTAAGTGCTGTGTGTGTGCATCTGAGTTGTGCTCCATGGACGATGACGATGATCTGAAGACGATGATGTGACAGTATGGTACACAGGTTTTGCAGAGGCATATGATCAGTCCTGAGATGCTCTTGCAGGTTTTGCAGAGGTAGTGTAATCAGTCATGGGAGATCTTGCAGGTTTTGCAAAGGCAGTGTAATCAGTCCTGAAGTGTACCTACTTGATGGCTTGCTCGCAAAGATGTTGAAGACCTACATGGAGGCTAGGCCTACATCCAACCATGAAAAAGGGCTGGCTCTGTAGATGATGAAGACCTGCAGGTGGTGGGCCTACATCCAGTATGAAAAAGGACTGGCTCTGTAGAACGTCCTATGACGAGTAGATTGGAGATTGATTGAGATAGCAACAACAGTGACGATGACGATGATTCGATGATGATGATTCGATGATGGTGATCCAGTGACAATGATCCAGAGAAGAAGACTTGTGCTAGCATATATGTGTCGAGAAATACCTTCCTAGTTAAGAGGGAGTGTTGATGTATATGTCACTTCGGAATGTATTTCACCTATGTATATTGTACTCCTATAGAGATGGTATTATTCCTCTATACGGAAGTGTCGTCATTTGTATTGACAAGTGTCGCAAGTGTCGTAACTTGCTGTGATGGGTTATTAGACCACCAAGTGTGGGGTCGGCCCTGATTAATGTAACCATGGGTTATTAGACTGAGTTAGACAAGTCGGCCCTGCTAGTTTATTAGGCAGGTTATGTCATGTATAAATAGAGTGCGGGAGGCACTCTATTTGATCATCTCATTATTCACTTCTACACTACTTGGAAAGTGGCGCACTAGTGGAGGAGGAGGTTCAGCTGCTAGGAGAAGACTATCTCTTGTACTTGGGTTGTATCATTGCTCTTTCTATCTCTGAGGAAGTTGTGGGGTTTTTCACCTTTATGGCTTTTCCCAGTGAAACTCTGTGTGTCTATTGTCTCATGTGATTGCTTGGTGTGATTGATGTGCATTGTTATACTTGATATGCTGTACATGTTATTCTCGCAGTGAAGATCCTAGAGTATATTGAATTAATGCTCAAAATCTAATAATAAGTGGGCACTCGGAAGCCACTCATCTCAGCTAAGATTTTTTTTAAGTTAACTTCAAACATGTAGCTATAAGGAAAGCCTAAATAATTTATAAATTAGTAATTAAACGAAAGTATTTTGATAATTCTTAACCACGAAGACTATGTTTGAAACTTCAATCAAGGTTTCTTAAACTTTTTTTTGAAATAGCAAAGCACAACTGGGTAATGTTAATTTTGTAAATCGGTGAAGTCATGAAAAAATTAGGGATGAATACTATAAGATCAAGAACTATGATTTTTTTTGAGAAATTGCATGTGCTAGAGCATGAGTGGAGCCAGAAAAAGAGCCTCAGCTAGAATACGCACAATTTGAAGGATCCGTTAGTTGTTCAAGGATCTTGAATGCATTATGAAGAATCTTAGTGCACTTTCTACAAGAGATATCAGTGACAAAACTAAGGTTTGATGATCTTAATAATTTTAATTTTGCACCAACAAAATGATGGATTAAAATTGGATTATGTTGATAGCTATTGTTGATTTTCCATTACCTAGTGTTACTGAGGAATTCCCACCAATGCACCACATTTGATTACAATTATAAATATTGTTTGAAGAGTTTTTTTGCATAATTACATTCAAGAAATTAAATTATTGATGATGTGATACTTGGCTACATGCTTATTTGGTTAATTTTAATGCCTCTATTATTGAAATCTATTGTTTGATTTCTCACAAAAGTCATCCCTATACAAAGTGGGTGTTTTGTGAACACAATCATTGAGTAGATTGAAAATTTTCAAAAGTGATATGGAGACTCCATGGTTAGTGGATAATTTGAATGTTCCTATGCAAACAAGATATTGCATTATATAAAATAAATTGATGACTTGTAAAAATTGTATGATTGTTCTTACACATGGTCATTGAGTAAATTGAAAACTTGCAAAAGTGGTATGTAGACTTAAGGATACTGGACGGTTCCATACATAATAAATATTTAAATGTCTTCACCCAATGTTGATTTAAATAAATAAATTAAATACTTGTATAAATGGTATAGAGTAATTTTACTACTACACTCCTATGGCAAGAGTGGAGGCAGAAACACAAATATCCCATGACAAGAGTGAAAGGGTCAGCATAAGAGAGATCATTAACATCTTTTAGTGGCTTTCTTGAACTTGTGGACAAAGAAGTTAGTACAATGGGAAAGAGATGAAGCAATAAAGGTTGGCAAAGTATGGGCTTTTGCATCATCAACCTTCCATTCTTTCCTTTTGTTTGTGTTAAAAGGTTGCAAAAATTTATTAGATGATATATAAAGAGGAGGATCATGAGGAAAAATGACAGAAATGTACATAAACATTTATCATATGATTTTTTTCATTCTTTGTTGTTGGAACACATAAAATATACCTTCATAATGCATTTTAAATAACTTACATCAAATTTAATTTCAATCTTACAGAGAGCGATTATTTCCAAAAACACTTCATCAAATTCAACGATTTCAACAAAGAAAAGGAGGACATGCACTATTGTAGTGCAACCGTAAGCCATTCTTAGAAAAATGATGTGTATATTAAATTTTGCAGTAGTGATTGAAATCATATCTCAATATGTTATTGCAAAATGTGGAGATTCCATAATCGTTTATCTTGATGATACTGAAATAACCACGTTAGCACCTTCATAATATGCATCTAGAGCCCCCTCACAAGAGAGTATTCAACAACATGAGTTCCTTGCATTACATGAAAAAAAAATCTTGAAGGACCCACGAAGCATTGTTATGAAACAATAATTTGCAGGTGATTAACCACGGTGTGGAGGAATCGTTGATAAGAGAAGTGATGAGAGTGGCAAGTGAGTTTTTCGAGCTGCCCATGGAAGAAAGGAACAAATTTATTTATGAATACATGATGAAGTCAGTGAGATACAACACCAGTTTCATTCCTTGAGTGATCTACTGGAGATATTTTCTAAAGCACTATTGTCATCCCTTGTCACAGGCATGTGAGGAACCTCCTTTGTTAATTTCTTCTGGGATGAGATGCACGAATCCGTCGAACATGTATTTCCATGCCATGGGATCCGAGCTCGTCGTCTTCCTGTGCGTCTTGGTTGCTTCTCCTGCCACCATTGCCATTTCCATTGAAGTTGTTGTGATTGGCCCCAACATCGACCTTTGAGTGGCTCCGGGAGGTTTCGAATTGCAAATTTGTGGAGAGATTTCCTTGTCGGTTCGCATCACAGAATCATGTTCTTCGGATACTCATATTCTCATAATAAACCCCTGGACCATTCTTTGTCAGGAAATTTACATGTGTCAGTTCATGTATCCACAAAATGACATGTACTTAATTGATGGAGGATTACTCCTTCTAAGCTATAAATGTTGTCAGGGCTCCTGGCATGTTTTCTTGATGTGTGGGCATATGATTACCCTTAGGAAAATCCAACTATTTAGTGGTTGTCCTCATTTTTATAAACAAACCAATGTTACACTTCATATAGAATCAAATCAAAATTCCGCATCCATAGAAAACTCTAACATTCCAAGTTGCTTGATGTTTCAACATGCCCATCCTCGAAGGGAAAATTGTTGTAATGTCTACTAAATTGCTTATTATGTACAATTTTTTTAATAAAAAATTGACATTTGTTTTCAATGCAACCTATTTATGTTCATTCTCTATCCCTTTCACACTTAAAATTGCAATCCTCGATCCTTGCACTCCCTCTACCAAATGAAACTACCGATGTTGATTTCTAATATATTTAGAGTCAAACTTGATCACTACCTAGCCCTTTATTGTTTTATTCACATATGCATACCTTTTTGTATGACAAATTAATGTACAAATAATTTTACTTACCATCGATTACATGAGTTTCTATTTATTGCTTATTAGTACTTGCAACATAGTTTTCCTTTCAATTTCATCGACTACTATCCCTACCATAAATTAGCTAGACTTTCTTTCAAACACATAAAATTATATTGTCTATGTGCACACAAATTTTTCTCATTTTACAACATATTGAATTTATTCTCGACGTTTCATTTCCCCCGCTTTGGGGGTATGCTAGTTTTAATGGTATTTATTCATTCTATGACATGTATATTGATGTTTGAGCACAAGAAGCACAATATACTTGAATTAGTTTTATTTTTACTTATTCATGTTTTTAGTTGTTTAGCTTTTATATTTCATTTATTGATTGATATATTATATTATTCCAAACTAATGATCTAGAGAGTGATTCAAAGAAATTAGAGGGTATTGCCAGCTTTTTAACCTTTATGTTTTTATTACATTTTTAATAGTTCACAATTTTTATTTTATTGAACTCATATTGTTTTATTATGTTTTCACACAATGTGGATGAAGAGGTTCAAGATAAGAAAGGAGCTGGTGATAGTTCAACCAATTTGTGTCTTATTGGAGATTTTGTTATTAGGTTCTCTACCTTTTCATCTCATAATCTTAGATTATAAATCTTATCTAGCATAGATTAGATTTTTGTTTATCATGCCTTTATAAGAGTAGCCTTTGTACTCCCACTTAGTAGTTTTTTTGACCTATTTGTGGTCAATGGTTGGACATTAATAAAATGATTTGTCTTTGCAATGCCTCGTCTTATATGTATAGATATTTTTTCATGCTATTTTGTATACAAAGTTGATATTTTCTTGAGATAGAAAAGTAAAAATTAAATAGTTATTTTACAATTTAATGAAAACAATCATCATTGCATTTATCTATACATGGATTTTTGCTTCCATACTATGAAATAGATTGAATGTTAGTATGGTGTGTGAAATTCATTGAATGTCTAGTGAGATTTTGCATTTTTATATATGGCCTTTGATCTCATGATTAGTATGTTGCAAAATAGACTTATACTAATATCAATCTCCTTAATATTTAAATATTATAAAAATAGTAATTATTTAAAAAAATAAATAATTAAATAATCAATAATAGTTAAACTAATAATAATAACAATAAAAGTATCATCATTTTTAATTAAAACAATAATAAAAATAAAGGGATGGCAGGTGGGGTGGGGGTTGGTTCTGGAGGAAGTATAGAATGCACTTATTCATAGGGAATTGGCCCGCAACAAATTACTTGGTAGAAGCATATGGTATCCTCTAAAGGACCATTCTCTTCTTCAATGCCAAGTTAACAAAGTAATAGTTTGTGATGATTCCTTTTTGTCATAAATCAAGTCCCAAACAAGGCCATTTAGGAAGGAACTCTCCTTAGTAAAATTCTACAAAGAATTATCTCGAATATGAATAAACTTGATGAGGTTCAGTTCTTCCACATCAAGCATGTCAACAACTCCTTTGCAGATGACAAAGCTAATGAACCTCTTATTTGGAAAAGGGGTCCTCATAAAAAATTGGGACACCCGCCTTCCCTCTTCCCCCGGTGAGATGGTTTGGTTACCGTAATCTTGATATGCAAGAGCCACCCTTGCCATTTTAGCCTCATTAATCAACATCTAGAACATGTGCATTGTCATAACAAGTGACAGTTTTTAGTGAGGATACAACATGCATTCAAAGTAATTTTAATGTAGTGTATGGGTCCTTTGGTACTCCCTCATGCCTCATGTCCCTTTGTTCCTTATTCATTTAGTAATTAGGTACTTTCCTTTATGGCACTTTCTAGTGATTTCTCTGGTTGTAGTGGGATAATTCAATTGGGAATGTTTTGAGAGACATAATGCCATTGGGAGCCTTGGATTGTTTGTGGAAGGATACAAGTCGATGGGATCTTAGGATGCAAGTTTACTCCCTTTGACAAAGGTAAGGTCGTTTAGGTGTTCATTGTTATTTATAGTCTTCTCTCTAAGGGTCTCTATCTTCTGGGTCTACCATACATGTGAAGATTGACTCCCAAAATAAGTGCATTCCTTCTTTGTTGCGGCTTGAGTGATGTCATGTTGAAGTTTTTAGTGGATAAGGGTGATTATATTTGGGTTTCTAGCTTGGAAATTACTCAATCTTTGTATACCATTACACTTAGACAATGTTCTTTTCTTTGTTGTTTCCTTATGGCCAATCCTTTGGGTCTTGCCTATGTTGATGCTGAGAGTGATGCCAACATCAAGGAGACTTTAAGAAAGATGGAAGCTCCGATGGAAGGAATGAAACAAGCCCTTCCCAATCTACAATTGGAAAAATTAGGAAAGAAACATAAATGCATGGAAGCTAAATTAAATGAGCAGATCTCTAAGTCTAAACAATATAAATACGCACTTCAACTTTATCCTCAGTTTCACTAGTGGGTCCCAATTAGCTACAAGACAAACTTGGATTTCAATTGGATATGTTAAAGATCAACTAGAAAAGGAAACCGTAGTCCAACAAAATGGGCTTATCATAATTGAACAACAACACTCTCCAATCTACATTAACCCAGAACAAGAAGATGTCTTAATGGAGGAAGTCCATAGTGGGCATTAGTTTGACTAATAATGTTTGTTTTTAATGGTTCATACTTGTACTTTTCTCCTTGTCCATATTAGACAATACAACTTTATAAACTATAGAAAGAATCTTGGAGATAGTCAGTCTAGAGGCCTCCTCGAATTTTTTTATTTGAAGACCTAGTGCTACAGAGTGTTTTTGCAATTTTGTATTATTTGGATTGTCACATACTTCACTTGGTTGTTTGGACCATCCACAACCTCCTTTTAATACAATTGATACCCATTCTAATTATATTAAAAAAGCAATAATAAAAATAAAATTAATTAAATTATTAATAATCATTACATCACAATTGTGATGCTAAAACAATGCAATGCCAACTATATTAATATGATTCAAGTTTAAGGCAATATGGTTAAACATGACATACTTGTGATGCAATAAGATACAATTTTGACACATGACCTTGATTTGACGCAAAATGTCTCCACTATGACACTCATGTGATGCAAAAGGGATAATAACGATGCCAACATGACATTAACACATTGCATGATTGATGTAATATGGCATTGCAAAGACAAAAAAGACTCAAAAGTTCCATATTTTGTGTTATTATGGCGCATGCACAATGAAAACATAATGCCCATTATGAAATATCCATTGCACACATGGACACATGACACAACACAATGTACATGCATTGGAAGCAAACTCGATGCAAAAGTGACGTTTTAAAAGTGTTCTACAAATTATAACATGTGACACAAATAGAATTTGCATAATCGACACAAACCAATTATTTGCATCATCTTTTTCATTGCCGATACAACAATTTATAGAGCGTGCATTGAAAAAGATGATGATGTGTCGATCAAAGTTGATGCAAAATCACAACACTCCCCTATAGCATCGTGTTTTGCATCATCCCAACTTGATTTGATTTTGGGAATGACTTTGTTCAATCAAGTTGTGATGATGCAAAACACAACGTTGTAGGGGGTGTTGTGATTTTGCATCAACTTTAGGCAAGACAAAAAAAAATGCTATAGGGGCCAAGACAACATAGTAGAGGTTTGGCATGACACTTTAGGCAAGACAAAATAGTCAATTTGATAGAGGGAAAGTATCATTAACTAAGCTTGCACAGAGATGTAAGCAAGTTTGCATATACTATAATTGTCAACCTAAGATGGCTACAAATATTGCATGTACAATCAGATGAGCCATTACTAGCTTTTGACCTAATTCTTTAGCTTGTTTGGTTGCATATAATCAAAGGGGTTTTTGAAGATTGAATGGCCCATTCATATATTGCAAAAAATCTTTTGGTGGGTTGGAATTGGCTTCAAATCCTAATCCATCCTCACGCTCATTAGATGGCCTACTTCCTCTTGTGTTTGTTTCTCCCATTTCCCCTACATTTGTATTGTTTTTTGCTACAATATCATCTTCGTTATCAATGTTATTGTTGTTGGTGTTGCTAGAATGACTCATTTTCGATTATTGTAAATCACAATTTTATTCAAAAAGCATTAAAATTACGTGGCTAGCCAAAAGAATGACAATATTTCAAGACACGCAGACTAATGCCCTAAAGGTTTTCTATAGGGGAAATCCTATTGACTCATACAATCAATAGTGCTAAAACAAAATGCTCAAGGGTTCTCACTACCCCGCATCGAAACCTTGTCTAGGTCTCAAGGGTTCTTTGTTGTAGTTTCAAGAGACAAAGCCATAAAATAGTGCAATACAAGATGGCTTATTCTCTAGGTAATTAAATGATCTCCTTCAAACTAAGTCTTGGTAGGATCAAATGACAAAGATGAGTCTGTGTCCTTGAGCACTCTCTTAGATATTGCTCTAGAGAGAGGAGCACTAGAATTGGATGTTCTAGGAAATTCCAATATCATCATTGGATGTCTCCAAGGCACTTTGAACACAAACAACACCCATCATTAAAGCCTTGTGGGTAACATAAAGGACAAGACCACAAGATTCAATAGCATTACCTTTAAACACATGCCTGTAGGGAATTGAACATGGAGATTGGGAAATTGGCAAAGCATCGTGATCCAAATGGACCCAAGCATTTTACACATTGAGATCTCTTGTGGAGAACTCAACACCGTATCCACAAGAACCATCTTTTGATCAAACTTGTGAGAAACTATTTTGATATATAGAATCCCATAGAGGATCGTAAAATATCTCGAAGTTTCTTATTGTACACCCCCAACACAGGCATCTAGCCAAAATCACGACTCATAAAATTGGTATTAAGATATATTGATGTTCTCAAGGGTTTTCAATGGAATGCAAATGCACTTCTTTTCACATAATAAAAGGACTTAACTTTTTTCAATTGAAAAATAAAAAGTCCTTGGAAAGTGATCATAACCCAACTAGTTATAACATATAGGAGTTTGCTTTGCCCCTAGTGCCTTGTCTTCGTGAACGTTGCAAGAACATAGAGACGATATCCTCTATAGCTTCAAAAGTATCTCTTTCCAAAGGGATTGATAACCTTCCTCTTTCAAAAAGGTAGTGCAAAATATACCATCCTCCCCTTCAAAGTCTAAGACTCCTTAGTTAGGATCCTTCACTATGAAGTAAACAAAATACTTCTCAATGTAACCTTCGTTTGCTATAGATTAGTGAAGACATCCACAGCTAAAAAAATCAATGCTTTAATCAATAGATTCAATAAGTTTTGGCCATTCATAGTAAGCTCTCACCAAATGGATAAACTCCAACCAGACCATATGCAATAATTTTTTGATCTAAGATTTCTTTACCCTATTTCTACTAATATTAAGAAATCCGATTTCTACTAATATTTATACTAATCTAAAGTATGGTAAAAAGGTCATGGTAGGACCATGGCTTTTAAGGTAAAAGTTGGTCCTTTCCTCAAACCATGGTTTTAGGGCAGCACTAGTTTTGTTTTCAAACCATGTTTCTTAGATTTCAACCCAATTACGATGTTTATTACAACATTCTCAGTTTCGCTGCGATCATTGAATGTTCCCTTCCACCTTTCAGCTATGGGAAATTTAAATGGAATTGTAAATTTTGTACACAGATTTCTTAATAAAATAACTAAATCAAAGCATTAAGAAAATTCAAACTCATGTCAAAGTATGTGTAAAGCTTGACCCAAGTAAAATCACATGTCAAATAAATATATAATGTTTCTATATGCTGCCAAATATTATAACATGTCAAAATTCAAACATTATAACCAAAACGTTTGACAGCTTGCGTTAGTGCAGTCAGGAAGCACATCTTCTTCCTATCCATATGATCAACTACGTAGCGGACAAAGGTATAACACATCTGTGTCAGAATCAAGATGATTCGGTCATGAATGGCAATCTGCAGAAGTTCTGGGGTTTGAGAATGCAGAAAAACACTAGTGGAAAAATTATATTAAATCCCTAAAGGACTGTCATATCAGAATTTCCCAAGAAGAGAACACAGTTATTTGGACCAAGAATGCAACAGGCGATTTTTACAAGCCAAAACTTGGTATCTAGTTCTCAGGGAAGAAGAAGAACACCCCTCCATAGAATGGTGGCACAAGGTAATATTGAAACTCAATTAGAATGGTGGCACAAGGTAATATGGAAACTCAATTGTCCGCTGAAGACAAAGCTTTTCATTTTGTACTCGAAAGGAAAGTTCCTGTATGGGATCATTTATCCGCATTACTTGGTGCCGGACCTAGCAGATGTGCACTGTGCATTTCAGAAGGTGAGTAAATTAATCACCTATTCCTGAATTGTTCTCATCTGAAAGATATGTGGACATATGCCAGGTCACAGATACCCTCTCAATTGGGAAGGAAGAGGATTTCTCCACTGTTTTACGGAACTGGCTTCTAACCCCGACACATCTCCATTATAAAGTGTTACCTGTTCTGATGACCTGATGACCTGGGAGATTTGGTTTGCCAGGAACAAGAAGATTTTTCAGCATATCTATATACATCCCCATATCTATGCTGCTAAAAGCCTGGCTATTCTTGCTCATTTTCGACCAGAAATACGGATGGACAAAAAGGAAAGGAAAAGTGCAATTCAGATAGATAAATCCTTCCCCTGGAGTGTTTCCGATGGGGCTGCACAAGGCTGCCCGAGGATGGGAGGTTCCATTCATTTTTCTGACGGTCAAAGGATTGATTTGGAGTTTTTTCGACGGGGCTGCACAAGGCTGCCCGAGTATGGGAGGTTCCATTCATTTTTCTGACTGTCACAGGATTGATTTCGCTGCCTCTATAGGTTCTTCCAGCAACAACAGGGCAAAGTTGAAGTTATTACAACTCACCCATAGATGTGGGGTCACGTCTCTGCGGGTTCATGGAGACTCCCTCCCGGTGATAGATTGGATTAACCATAGGAGACCGTCTTATAACATTTTCCTCAGACCCATATATGAGGATATTTGCAGGATCACAGAGGATTTTGAGCATATAACGTTCCATCATGTCTACAGGGATTATAATTCAGGGGCAGATCTACTTTCCAAGCAAGCATTACTACTTCTAAATTTTGGGAAATCAACAAAGATCTATCGACCCTAGACCATTGCAGAATTAATCTATGGCCTACATATTTTTTTTATTAACTCACTTATATACTTCGGCCCATACATATCGACCCTAGACCGTTGCAGAATTAATCTATGGCCTTACATATTTTTTTTGTTAACTCACCTATATACTTCGGGCCATACATAGAAACCCTGCTTGAATTTATGTCATTTATGCTAACTCTCACAAAAGAGTATATATGGAAACTGTATAAGATCCACTAATATTCTGCAAGTTATTTTGCCATAAGGTGAGTGGTCTCTGATAAGCTCTATACAAAAAGAAACTCTGTAAGGCTATTTATAGCAACTGAACAATATGGTTCAGATTTTGAAATACAAATTTGGATTGTGATATTTCTTTCCTTGGAAAAAAAAAAATGTAAGACATTTGGATAAATTCAGTCATATTAAGTTTAGCAAGAAAATCAATGTAATTGAAGATAGAACAATTAAAAGCAATGCTTTATCTTAATTTATTTATTTTTTCAAAATTTCAATACTAAAGTGGTTTAAAATTATCTTATACTAAATTGGTCTAAAATGATCGAAAATTTCTTATTACAAAGTTTTGTAATTAAAATTTCTATTATAATTTAAATTTTCAAAAATTTAATATATTAAAAACATTATATAATTTTTCAAATTTTTTAATTATAAATGATTAAAATTACATATCAACATTAAATACATATTCCACATCAAATATTAAAAAGACCATATTATTACATACCAACATTAAACATATATTATAAAACACATTAAATCTATGTTGCATGGTAGGATGTGCATCCCTGCCCAGGGTACAGTCGGGTTCATCAAGGATGTTCCCTGAAGAACCCAAGGCGTGGTCACAGTAGAGGACATCGTATCTTGTGAATGGAGACACCACGTGAATATCAACAAACAACAATAAGAAGAAGGGAGCAAGGTGAGATCTATATTTATAATACAATTCCTTCATCTCATATCTTCCAAACACCCAAAGTACAAATCTTATATCTTGTAAAGACCAAAAGTACAAGGAAAATCCTTTCTGGAACCAATGTCCAAGTGAAGTATTGTAATATAGGTCTATAATACCCTCTTTCAAAGAAAATAGTCCCTTAACATTAAACATATACTAAAACAGATCCTATCTTGTTCAAAACATGTAAGGAACAATTTTTTAAGCAGGTTAACTATCCATATAAAATTAGCTATCCATGTTAACTATCTTGTTTCAACTTTCATGCTTGAAATTAGCAGAATGCGTTGCGTCGACTATGCATATAATACCATGTTTCTATAAAACTGAGCTGAGAAGCATATAATACCATGGTTTAAAAAAAAACAGGGCTGAGACTGTTCCAGTGTCTTCCTACATTTTCTAAAAACGACAACCAATCTTCAAGCACTGAAAAATATAAGGCCAAAACGACAACCAACGTTCAAGCACCGAAGATATAATGGCATAGCATTCCCATTAGAAATACAGTTTCTAGAATATATATGAATTGTAACTATAAATTTGTTTAAAAACTCTTTACAGCCTAGTTATGTTTGGTGCCTAAAAATTCGGCAACATAACAGTTCTCAAATGCATACTCCCTGACAGTTAGACATTCAGCTTAAATTAAACCCAGTCTTAAGTCCATCAGTAGTAAGATAAACCCATAACTTGCAACAGCTTGCAACAGACCTTTACACATGCAACAATGAATTTTCTTATGAATTACATGCAATCATGCATAGCAAGCACCTCTAGTTCATATTTTTTCCTAGCAGACTTTTTTGCAAAAGCTACATGCAACATTAGGGACAAGTAACTATTGAAATAAAACCATTACCTACAATGGGCCTTTTGCCATAACAGTACAAGTAACTATTGAAATAAAACCATTACCTACAATGAGCCTTTTGCCATAACAGCATCAATATTCTTATAGGTGACAATTGTTTCTCAAGAGACTAATTTACAAGAACCCCATGCAACATTTGAGTACAAATAACTTTTGAATAAACCAATTCCCCCAATGAACCTATACCATAATAGAACATCAATATTCTTACAGGTCACAGTTATTTTCTAACAGATTAATTTGCAATAGCCATACACAACATCAAGTGCAAATATCTGTGAAAGCAAGATTATTACCCAAAACAGGCCTTGCCATAACATAGCTTCAATATTCTTACAGAATGAAACATTGAAAACACAGGAGAGGTTCTTTTCATAGTATAACCCAGTCACAAGCAGAGCATTTCTACAGAAAAGCCGTCATCATTACAAATAGACTGGGTGTGTGCTCTAGTTACTGAAACCTCCAAACGTTGCTAATTGTATGCCTACCAAAAATCTCCAACTAGCATTGCCCATCTCTTGCAAAATCCAGGCTAGTATCTGCACCTCTTTACTACCTGCCCTTTCCTTAATACCATGTCATTTCTAGTGTGCGTCTCTCCTTTTTTTAAGATCTGACAAATAAAGGCTATACGCTTCCTGCAACACAGCCAACCTTTGTATAAAGGCTTTTATTTCTAGAATCTCTACATCCAGCCACTTCCGCTTAAGTGTTTCAGCTTTAGGTCCACTCAACGGCGGAAGCTGAGAGAGACCCTGAAACACAGCCCTTCTCTGGAACTTCGACTCTTCCAACATCATTGACAGAGTATAATCCGGCGCATTGAACTTGCCAGAGGCGTTAGCAACACTATCTGCGGGATTCACGGCCACAGCCTCGTTACCTTGAGGCCCAACTTGTCCTTTCTCTTTTATTTCCCCTTCTTCATCTTCTATTTCTGTTGCTGCTTCTTCTTCTTCTTCATCTTCTATTTCCGCTACTGCTTCTTCATCTTCTATTTCCGCTACTGCTTTTTCATCGTCATCTTCATCTTCCGCTTCTTCATTTTCATCTTCATCTTCTACTTCTTCCTCTTCCGCTTCTTCTTCATCATCATCTTCATCTTCCGCTTCTTCTTCATTTTCATCTTCATCTTCCGCTTCTTCTTCATTTTCATCTTCATCTTCTACTTCTTCCTCTTCCGCTTCTTCTTCTTCTATTTTTTCTTCGTCTTCTGCTTCAGCGTTCTCCATGTCCACCTCCTCCCCAGATGAATATGCAGGTTCAGATTCAGATAGAGCAGGTGCTACCTGGAGGTAGGCGGGCGTAGGGCTGAGAGATGTCATGTGGCTCTCGGCAGAGAAGGGCCTTTCGCTACCCTCTGTTGTTGAGTCTGTGGAAACCATGGCCGCCGAGGGGAGCTTCTTATTCTGCTGCAAAAAGTGCAAGGGAAATTGAGGTTGCTAGGGCTTTGAAGGAAACAACAATTGAAATGGTTGGCTTATTTCCAGGATAAAATTGGCAGTGTTCTGCTGAGGTTTTCTAGGGTTTTGAGAACCACAGAGGCCATAGGGTTTTCAGGATCACAGAGGCCGATATCATTGATGAAGACAATTAATGAGTAAATGATCAAACCCACTCTCTGCATTTAAAGCATATGCGATCTTGAGGTGGCCATGCATTGTAAGAGCGTTTCAGTTTCCATCTTTGCCTTTCGTTTTCCGCAAATGATTCGGCATTGTTTCCAAAACAAATTCTAAGAAGTTGATGGCTGAATTTGTTGATTCCAATATAAAATGTTAAGAAATTTACATTTTTTCTTTTGAAATTAGCCAAAAATTTATCATGGCTCCACCATAAATCGTCTTAAAAAAGTGATTTGGATTTAGAGTCATTAAAATAAAACCTACTATAACTTTGAGTTTTAGCGTTTAAACTATTACATTTTTAATTTAACCTATGGTAATTATTGTTTTGATAATTTAATTAAAAAAATTAAATTGATAAGTTTTTAAAACTTATATTAATTAATGGTATTTATTGTTTTAATACTTTATTAAATAAAATTTAAATTGATAATTTAATAAAAACTAAATAATATAATATGTGGTAGGGCTCTTTATAAAGTATGTGAAATGGATCAAGTAATCGTTATATTAGTAGGAGGCACCATTTCTTTGTGGCTGTCCTTTTTGGTATGAGGATTTTGATATATTTGAGTTTATATGTTTGTTTAGGGAGGGAGGACCATAGTAATAAGCATACTTACATCACAACCGTTATGTTAATAGGAGGCATTATTCCCTTGTTGTTGTCCACATTGACACAAAGCTTATGGTATGTTGGGGTTTGTATGTTGTTGTGAACTACTTCTCTAGACCAATATTGATAGTACTTTTTGTGTAGATAAGTAATTTTGTCATAGAGACAATTCCAAGATGCACAAATGTTACGTGTATATGACTTAATAATGGGTTTTTAAAAGGAAGGCATCTATAAGGGGTAATATGGAGAATCACAAATGAGATAATTTTATTTTTTTATTTTTTCCAAATGGAGAAGGGAGGATGAGCAACATACATACACACATCACAATTACTCAACCATTATGTTAATAAGAGGCACCTTCCCCTTGTGATTGCCCCCATCAACATCAACACCATGGAATATTGGAGCTCATATGCTATTGTGGACCACTTCTCTCAACCAATGTGATGTTCATATATTTCAAATCATTGGTATATTTTAATAGTAATAGTAATCTAATATTAAGATAGTGGTCTAACAAGACACTAAATTGATATACGAGACCTCTTGTTTGTGGGACATTGAACCTCCTTTATGTAGCAAACAAGTTTATTTTATGAAGGTGTAGATAGCCTACCCATGAAATCAATGTGTTCCACACCATGTGTTTAAAGTAATAATACTTTGCATTTATGGAGTGTTAGGGTATTTGTGGGCCTAGGGTTTCCTAATGGATAAGTATGAGGAACACTTAAACTACAATGAAGACCCCTTGGAGGGGTGTAACCTTTTTGTTAATGGCCCTCCTAGTATGCATTGACTAGATGATGATTTCGACGAAGGATTAAGTGGAAACATCGAAAGTCTTAAAAGGTATCAAACAAACCTTGGTCTTTCGATTGGGAAAGATAATATGAAGGATCATACATCCAATAAGGCCGCATTAACCATTGTGGACATATTCGTTTTGAAAATCCTAAATTCTTAGTTCAACCAAGTGTTAGATCTACTAGGCCACGACATGGATTTATTGCGACCAAGGGCGCAAATTCAAACCCTAAGTATCCTTTATATAATGTTTAGGTTGATGACAATGATCGAAGATTCTTGCAATAGGGATACACGACGTTTGTAAATTCCATTTGTTGTTTTAATAGTTCATTGGAAGGAACCCACCAAATCAATGTTCTTTTGCTAGGTGGATTGTGAGGCAATGTAATACCCTAGTTTTGACTCTTGGAATGTATTAAACTAGATTATGTAAAATGCTATAAATATGCTAGTAAAGATTCCTAGTGTGGAGATCAAATCCAAAGACCAACTAGTGAATGGCTAGGCACGTGTCATGTAGATATCCACTTATCACAATGATGTAAAGCTATGTAGATATTTATGTTGGAAATAATAAAATGGTCCAAGATGGTTGTGTAAAAAGCACTAGAGGGGCTATGATTCCACTAGAGGGGTAGAGGAAAGGTGACCTATGGAAGAGTAAATCCTCCTTTTCCAAGTGTCAACCTTAGAACTCATCCATTTTCTGCCATGTGCCTTAAAATAGCCATTTACTTCCTTTGAATTATAAAATCCAATCATTGAATGCATGTGTGTGGTGTGAAAATCCTCACAGCAGATCTAAGAGATGATGTATACCTCACAAGAGTAATTATGATTAAGCAGGAAAATAGAAGAAGAGTGAACAATACAGTATAATGAGCAATAGAATAATATGGTACAGTAGAACTCAGATAGAAGCAATAATACTTCACACACACTAGTTAACTAATCACAATATGGACAAATAAATAGTACAAAGCATGAGGAATTCGAATGCCTAAGGTGGCAATTCGAATTAGCCATCATGGAGTGATCAAAGGATCACCGGAGTGTCATCGAAGCACAACTGGAAGTCTCCATCATCATCAGTGGAGTCATCAATGCTCAAGTAACTGTCAACCATCGGTCAAACTGAGTCTGGTAGGTGTAACTGAGTGTACCTCAGTGTAACTAAGTGTAACTGAGTGTAACTGAAGACAACTGGACTGGTAGGTGAAGAAGGGCGAGTTGCTCCCTAAAATCAAGGAAGAAGGGCGCATTAAGCAACTGGAGGGATAAAAATGAATAGTGAGAAGCTCCTGGGGGCTGGCTAACTGAGGGCTAGGTGCTGGACTGATGACTGGGATGCATGCAAACCCTAGAATTTATGCAAACCCTAAAAGTGCATGCATGACTGAAAATGTAAATGATCAAAATACTGGTGGGACTAGGATGGAGTATAGGAATATCCTAACATGTGGTTGGTGGGAAAGTATTTTTATGAAGTTTGGAAGCATGGGATGAATATACTTTTATGACAATTGTAAGAGTCCTTCCTTCTCTGGCCAAAAGTAATGTCAATTATCTTTTCACCAATCCTCTGATCTTCATTAGAGTCTATCACTTATTTTTCATGCAGAATTCAAATACTACGTATTTTTTTACCATGTTGTTATCTCCATTGCCAATTACAAGACCATGAAGTTAATAAAAAATGAGCACAAGGGTGAAAACATGAAGTTGGGAAACAATTTTGGCTTG